>CM043018.1:3505203-3737479 GCA_023690525.1 Holotrichia oblita
AGGGGTCAGCTGCTTAATACCGTACCGGATAGCCAACCGGCCCTAAAGACATTAGCATCCTATGAGATAATCTCGCAAATAGCTTGGGACTGATTGGGAAACCTAAGAATCCTGGCCAAACACAAAATCACTGTGGTGTGGATATCTGGCAAGAAACGGTTCTGAAACAACATTCACTGGACCTGAACCAGGTCTGGCGATAATCAAGACCGCGATATATGGAGTCATGGCTGCATGAATCATAAAAGCAGACCAGGTATGCTGAAACAACATTGAAGGGCAGATACGCAGGAAAGAGATGACGGGGCAGCCATAAAGGCATTCAAGGCTCTCAACTGAGTACCTAGTGATGAGCCTGTTAACAGGACACGGCTGTCTAAGGAAATACCTACACATAATTGGCATCTTTAAGGACGAACCTATTTGTAAATTATACAATCAGGAGGAGGAGGCAGCTTACCACATTGTGTTTAAGTGCGTTGTATTGGAACGACGCAGACTGCTGTTGGGAACAAGAAACTCATCGACAGGACTGTCGGAAAAGATTTATCACGGAGGCTAATAAACCTAGATAAGTGCAATCGGGGTGTGAAGAGGATTTTTTTTTTAGTTTTTTATCTAATAGGGCTCCGTCGTTTATCAAGGCTAGACACAAGATCTTTAAAAACCTTTTTGTCCTGTTATGGAATGGCCTGTTTAGCCTGAGGTTGTGGTGAGCATGCGGGCCTTCTAGAGATGGCTCGTTATGGGCCTATCAGATTCGCGGACGTGCCTTGTCTTGACAAGGGGCGGAGGATTGTCGAGATTCAACTCCCGAGGTGCTGGACGAGCGGATTCTCTCTGATCATCGCTGACGTATCAGTGTGTGACAACGCGAATCATTATGCTGGACGAAAGCAACAACTTAACATCCTTCCAGCACATGGAAAAACCATCACACACTTGATAACGACAATAATATTATTAAGAGAGAGTAAAAATGCATGAAACATCTCAGGATACCATGTACAGAAGTGCTTTTTGTGTTGCCTATACTATTTACAAAAAAATATATACTCACATTAGTATTTACATCTATGAATTTATTGTCTAAGCTGGTAACCAAACTAAGTGCCGTACTTAGGCTCTTCGGATCGAGATAGTACATCATTTTCGCCCCTCTAACGTGGCTTCGAGACGATTCGAATTGATTTCTAGAAATTCCTTGTTCATCTGAGCGGCATCTTTACCCTTGAAGAAAGGCGCCACCTCCTGATTGATCACTTCCAAAATTATAGGATCCCAATTGCTCTTATTCCGATTTATCACTTCGGAAAAACGAATTAAACACGAATGGAGTTTCGGATGATCGGGATGTAATTTATACGCTCGTTTTATCGATTGTAACATTAAGAGATCTTTTCCTAAAAACAAACAAAAATGAAATTAATTCTAATTTAATTTTAACCCCCTCCCTTATATATAATATACATACTTTTCCTGTAATACACTTCAAAAGCCATAAGATGCGTTTCTATTCTATGTTTCGCTAACGTTTGTAAAGGCTGTAAAAATTTGATTGCTTGTTCTAGAGGTTCCTCTACCTGTATATATAGGACAATAACTTTTTTCTATTAAATTAGCAGATGTTTTCATCGCTGAATATTACCTTCGCTAATTTTTCAGGGATGAGTTCGTCTAATTGTGGGGCGTCCGCTTCGATATCACCTTGTTGCTTTGACTTGTGATGTTGGTCTCGTTTGACTTGGGCCTGCGCCGCTTGAGCGCTTTCCTGTTCCGCTTTTCGTCTGGCTTTCCTTTGTTTATTCCTTAACTTTTTAATTCCGAAGGCGCCAAATTTTCTGTAAAAAAATGAAAGAGAAACATTTTAACTTTTATATCTCGAGTATTTTTACCGCTTTCACCGTACTAAATTTCTTATTTTTTTTTAATATTAAATGAAAAACATCATTTTATATGCAGAGCATGTGTTGAAGTTTCTACAATGAATCTCTGTCCTGAATTATTACATTTCTATCAGTATTAATTGATTATTTCCAGTTTAAAAATGACATTAGCGATACCGATTTGCCGCGTAATAAATACTTTAAAATAATTTACAGCATTCAACGGGAATGTATTGCATAGGAGTATCATGTTATGGTCTATTAAAGATTCGATTACGTAACAGTTTGACCACGTTTTAAAAAAAGGAAAGTTTTATTGCTAATCATCGAATCAAATTCGTATTGTTTAATGTTAATTATTTTTCAAACCTTTTTCTTTAGAAATTGATATGAACGCGTTAACTTCTAGATTTAATTAGGGAATTCTTGTTTTGAGCAATCTTAAACATGTTTTGCTAATTTAATTAAAGCAATCAATTTGTTTATCAAGAGCTCTTATATAACGCTTTAATACGGCAATAAAAATAAAGTGACACGGTTACTTGAGTAACAGGTAAGATGTGTGTGCAGTTTTATTGATTCACAAACGAAAAATCAACGATCATTCAAGCGGAAAAGCGTAATGTCTGTTTATTCGTCGTCACAAAACATCAAGCAGCTCATATTCTAACTAATCGTAACAGATAGCAAAAGTGTTAGAGAGAAGCAAGCAAAGTCAGTCCCAATAATATTTTTCAGGAAATTGATATAAACATCATCTTCCAGTAGAAGTTATATGTGTCACCCTCGGATATAGTAGGAACAGTAAAACAAAGATGGCGTGAAGAATTCTAAAAATGGTTCTCTAATAGAATTACCGGCCAGTTTTGGAAACAACTACAGGAAGACTTACCCCACAAACCACGGTTTCATCAATCTACCCCCGGGCAAGAATAGAGTCTTAATCTTTTCCGATTCATCCCACAAGAATGAAAGAAATAGAATAATACAGTAAGACCTCGTTTAGTGCGGTAGATACGTTCCTGAAGATAGGAGCGCTAAACGAAACAGCGTTATATGAAATAAACAAATTTTACTTTAATATTATACTGTAATACTAGTAATTTGCATTTTATACAACACAAACATTTGCACAAATATGTACAGGGTCACACTCATGTCATTCACGGAACTGGTTCGTTAGAACTTTTTGATGTTCTTGAAATTCAACAGTTCTGAAAACTTGTAGTTATAACTGATATCATCTGGACTCATCAGCAAAATTATTTGCGCCATCGTACCACAACTTTCTTAATTTAAATAGCATGATATATTTTTTATGAGTTTTTTGTATGGGGCATACAATTCTGCATCAAAACTTACTGACATCCTATGTCAAAAATCTTTTTTTTTAATAGGACCAATTGCAACGTTATTAAAATTTATCGTAATTTATACAGGGTCATCCAAAATTAACGTTCATTTCAACCAAGTTCACATCCATGAAAGTCACTATTTTTTAATGGAACACCCTGTATGTTATTGCAGTTTTGAATACACTTAATAATTCTCTATCATTAATTATTAGGCATATTAGATTCTATCTTTTACGGTTTTTCGAGTTAGAGTTAGAGATTTCCTGATGAAAGTCCGAAAAATACACCTTTTTAACGCATTTAAAATCTCAGTAATCCTTGAATGCCAAAATAATTGATATTGCACTCTTTTTGCGTTTGCACTTCTGTCAAAATTTGGGTCATTCGCTACTATTTCGGATATTGTTTTCAAACTTTTTTTATTAAAGAAAGTCTGTAGTAATTTCTTTTGGTTCATCGTCTTCAGAACCACTATTTTCGCCGTTGGTAAGGCCTTCACCAGAAACCTGCAGTAGCTAGTCCTGCTGTTCCGACTAGATTGACAATTTGACCAACAATAGGCTCTTCTCGTTGATAATCCTGGGATATCTTCGGCCATATCTTCTTCCACACTCCATTCATGCACTTCTTAGTTAATTCTTGATAAGCGACGTCGATGTTGCCTATTGCGTCCAGGATGTTATATTTTTCCAAAATTCCAAAATTGTTTCTTTATCTCCTCCTTCTGTTTTATCAATAAGTTGTTGAAGCTGAATTAACGACGTAGTGTTGGGTGGTAGGAAACTATTTCCACCGGAATGCAAGTGTCTAAGTCCGAAAGAGTGATGTGATGACTATCTAGCAGTAATAGAGCGTTTGGTTCAAAATAGTTTAGTTTTACAGAAGGATAAAAATGTGTGGTAAACCAATTTTGAAAAATGTCTCTTGTGACTCAAGATTACTTATTGAATTCCCAAATACTGGGTAGACTAGATTTTAGAACTCCTTTCATGGCCCTTGGAGTTTTGGCATGATACACAAGTAAAGGTGTTAATTTTAAATCACCATTGGTGTTACCATCCAGAAGAAGGGTGAAACGGTCTTTTGCAGCTTTGAAACCCGGTGCTCGTTTTTCTTCTCGCGATATAAATGTGAGTTTTGGCATTGTCTTCCAAAAAACTCCCGTTTCATCCACATTTCTTCTTTCAATTATGGCTGTTAACGTTGCAGAAAAAATTGAAGCGGCAACGGTATCTGCACTCGCTGCGTCTCCGGCGATTCGAATGTTGTGGAGGTTGCTTTTTTTTTTTTTTTTATTATCGAACCAACCTCGACTAGCTGTAAAATTTTCCTCGTATCTTCTCTTTCATTTTGAATATGATTAAAAATATTTATGGACTTTCCATTTCTTCTAAAATATTGCTTCTTGATCGAGTTATCTTTGCTGCATTAGACGATGCGGTAGTAGTTGTCTTTGTTTTTTAAAATGGCTCTTATTGTAGAAGTAGACAAATCTAAAGCATTTCCCATGTCAACTTGATGTTCACCGTTTTCCAATCGCCTCAACACTTGCATTTTAATGTCGAGTGGAATGCTTTTTCGCGTCATTTTTGTTTTATTATCTTTACACCTACTCATTTTTATAATCTAAAGAAAATAAGGATTAAATTTAAATAAACAAATATTTATTTGATTCTCTTACACAATTTACATTTTACACAGAACGTGATAATTAGCTTACAAAACGTAAATGCCCCAAACAAGCATAAATTCTGGGGAATCACAGCGCTACATACATATTCGGGAATGTATACGAATCAATGAAAATGCTGTAATAATTTGAATCCGGCTGTATTTTAAGCATTTTTAATGTTTTTAACAAACCGCGTTATAGCAAATCAGCGTTAATCGAGGTAACGTTAAACGAGGTCTTACTGTACTAATAAATACAATACAATACTAATAAATACACAGGGTCGGCGTTCACCCTATAGCGTCGACCCTTAAAACTCTGCGGCTGCACTACCCCATTCCTGGTTTCATAGTTCCAGGGTAACGGGCGTGGCGGGAGTAGACTTCGTATATAGGGGAGGATTCTTGGGCGTAAGCATGGGCATACGCTCCGGCAGTCCGGCCGCTAACCGTCGGAATATACGGTGGGTAAGTGAGGCACCCTACGGCGCTTACCTAGAGAACTCTGCAGCTGCACTACCCCATCCTTGGTGGCCACACTCAGGGAAACGGGCGTGGCGAGAGAATTTGGCGAAGATAGTAGGGGAGGATAAAAGTCGGTTCGCCGAGGAGTAGTCCGCCCGCTGGTTGTCTGGTTGGGGAAACCTTTGGTTTCATCCTAAAACAACTCGGTGATTCTGGGACCCTACGGTTTCACTCTAGCTGCCGCGGATACTTGATCGCCGGAGGGGCGAAAGAGTTGGCGTGGTTGGCATTTTGGGGTAGGGCTCCGGCCCGGCCGTCCCCGTAGTTCAGGCTTAATTCACGGGCGGGCTGGTTGTACCTCACGGCCAGATTCCGTTTCCCACGCTTGGCCGATAGTAGCCATCCGCAAGGAGGCCTAGGCCCCGTGGGGTTAGATGTGAGGTAGGAGTCCGCCAAAGCGTCTCCAGCGGTGACCCGTCTAACGCTGACAAGGAAACTTGTCTAACATGGGTAGCACGGGGGAGAGGAGCCCTCCGGCTCGCCGGTCCTCTCCGAGAGGTGTCGGTCTCGTGCGGGCGGTGAGGTAGTGGGTGACAGTTTCGAGGCACATAACTTGTTATGTGCGGTGTGGCACCCGAAAATGCAGGATATGGGCTAGCGCCTAGGTGCCTGCGGCAGACCATCAATGCCATTTTCAATCTGAATGTACTAATAAATACAAACTAAATAGTTGCTGGACCTGGCGTAAAAATCAAAACCTCTAATTGCTTAGATTACGGAGTTTTTCAGGTTTATTAAGCTAATGGGTTAACACTTTGTGGGGTTATAGAGTTTAACCGATTAAATTTTTAGTTAACGGCTTGAGTCAAAACGTTACAGAGTTAAATAGTGTAGATTACAGTTTTTTTTTGAGGTTACGTCGAAACGCCGACATACTGCCGATTTTTTTTATCACGGATTCGGATTCAGCAAGTTCAAAAACATGTAGTAAACATGGTCTGACCTCCAGGCTCAATTTTTTTTTTGTGTGTGTGGCTCAACCAGCAAAGACCGTAGTGCAAAATTAGTAGAGGGCTAGAAAAATTATCGACCGATCTCACTGATCTCCTGTGTGGCAAATCTAGCCGAAGCTGTCATCTTAAAGCGACTGAAGGAAGATTTTTTTTGTTCATGAGATTCTTCAGGATGAATAGTTGTTTCATCTTACAGAAGCGAAATTTCGTCTCTTAGGCTCCTAGCGGTGGGTGTCCCTCAGGGATCATTGCTGGGACCAACTTTATTTTTCATCTACATAGCCGATCTACCTAAAACTCCTAAGCTTGAAACTGCGATCTATGCGAAGGATACTGTGATATGCACTGGTTCTAAATTAGGAGGAATTACCACCAAACGTACCCAACACCTAGAGAAAAAGGAGGCTTAGGAACCTGCGGTCATGCCTCAGCAAAGCGAAAAACGATGACAGATATCTTAGTTTTAAGTAAATTCTATATAAATGAAAGAGTTTATTCTACTATAAATTAGAACAATTTCGAAACTTATTTATGAGTATGAAATAGTCTAGATTATTTTTTTTTTAATAATTAACGTGTTCGTTAAACTTAACGCGTAATAAATAAACAACATACTTATTATTAGAATCGAAAAGATGCATTTATTGAATACTAATCTCATCCCGACTAGAATGAATGCACATCAGGTTAAACAGATCTCATTTACGATGAATAATCGATTAGATTATGGAACAATTCGATCTAGATAAGAAGAAGAAAACAAGAACATCAAAAGAAGCAACTGTGGATGGATATGCCTGTTGCATATCAATAATTATAATCTACAGTTGTGCCGTTCTGATATTCCGATCGGATCGCAAATCGTTGAGCAAGAGATTACGTGATGCTCACACAGCATAGCCTCAGTATAGAGTAAAAAGTAAAGTAAGTAATGCGAATAGCGTATACGATTTCGTATAATTTATTCCTTCCGCATTTTTTTGTTTTTCAATATCGGTCGAAATTTTGCAACTTGAATATTGTAAAAAAATAAAAAGCACTGTTACACCTACAATCCTCCTATTTATTAATAAATACCTTTATTACTGGAATAAGTCGAATTCCTTTAAATTAATAAACCTTGCATAAGTGCATAGACGCTTACCAATCGAGACTAACTTTCACGAAACGGAAATAATTAAGAAATTTATTAAATTTCCATCCTTTATAATCATTACTTGAATGATTTCTTGGCGTATGTAGGTACATGCAATGAAGTTATTTAAGCAAATATTTAACTCAATGCCGTTCTAATTTTGCTCTGTTCAAAGCAGATTCTTTTCTGCAACCAGCAAAAGTGAAAGTGTTCGAATTTAGGCGGTAGATATTACATATTGCAATATTTCGATATAATTTCATTAAGTTAGCAATCATTTTTTTTTTTTTTACTAACATTGTTTTATTCCAATATAAATACGTGGGTCATAATAATTTATCTCCTTGATACATTACCTTCATTTTATATCGCATTAATACTCTACTTACTTCTAGGAATGAACTCATATGCATAAAAATGTCAGCATCTGAAATCTATTATTATTATACATTCATGTATTTCTCGTATGAATAAAATCTCTCAAGGTAAATCCACGTTATTATTTACGTCGAGTAGATATTTTCACACGAACTTAAACTGTATTAAACTAGTTGAAATTGTAACGCCAGCTAAGAATACTACTAAGAATATATACAAGAAAACCTCATGGATACATCCGTGAGAGTAATGACATTGAAACTTGATGTTTTTTTTTTCTTTTCTTAACGATTTGTACGTCTATGCAACTGTTGGAATTACTATGGAACACACGGTCGATTTACTAAAGTATAACAACGTAGTTGCCTTGCATCAATCAATTAGATTAATTCAGGAAATAATATGATCTAATCTGGAATAATTAATAACAATTCTTTTCTTGAAATACGTTAAGTCCAAGGAACTTCCTCTTGTTGTGCGCTGGTGTGTGAAAAGAGGGCGACAATACGGAAAATTGGTTTCGATTTTTATCAACTACATTAAAAATGCCATCAAAAAAATATATCAAAATATAAGCCTTCTTTACAGATACGAAATTGGTGATGAGGTGTTCATGGTGAACCTCAGATCTTCTCAGATAACCTGCCATCATGCTTTGCCTTTGTTATTAGTACAATCTTATCAAAAACACGAATTGAAATAGATCCGATGATTAGGAAAAAAGGTCAAACTGTATGAAGAACATCTATAGACCACAAGTTTTTGGAAATGGAGAAGACAAAAAAGTGAAAAGACGCACAAATGTAACGAACCGATTTTTGGTGCATAATGCAAACAGTTCCTGAAATCACAGTAACTGCTATATTACTAATCATGTTCATTGTGATCTTAAACCTCGGAAACAGTTTTCTTTTGCAATTGTGACAATTTTAACTGGCGACATTTATCTATTAACCAACTGCCAGTTTGTAAAAGAACATCATTTCCACAATTTCGATAATACCAGGTTTTAGAAGATTTTTGACAGCTGTCAAACTATAAATCTAACCGTTGGTTTTTTGTTTCTTAAGTTATAACTTCTGACAGGTGCCAAATTGTAGAAACAGTTATTTTAACAGCTTATTTTCTACAGATAATAGTTATGAAACAATTATTTTTGTAGTTTAAATGATACAAGCAGTCATTTGTTCACAATTTTAACAATTCTAGACTTTAAAACATTTCTGACAGCTGCCAAACTATAAGCCGAACAGTTTTCTTCTTCACTACTTGAGTTATAACTATCGATATACTTCTAACAGCTGTCAAATTGTAAAAAATAGTTATTTCACAGCTTACTTTCTACAGATGACAGCTTCTAAACAATTATTTTTGTCACTATTATTATTACAACTGTTGAATGATTGATTTTTCACAATTTCGACCGTCCTAGCTTTAAAATATTTCTGACAGCTGCCAAACTATAAACCAAAAAGTTTTCTTTATCGCTACTTAAGTTATAACTGTCGTTATACTTCTGACAGCTGTCATATTTAAAAAACAGTTATTCTCACAGCTTATTTCCGAGAGACGTCAGGTTCTAAACAATTATTTTTGTCACTATTATTATTACAACTGTTGAATGATTGATTTTTCACAATTTCGACCGACCTCGGTTTTAGAATATTTCTGACAGGTGTCAAATTGTGGAAAATGTTATTATGACGAGGATTTTCAACAAATGACAGCTACTGAACAATCATTTTTGGAGTTTTGAGAATTATAACTGTCAAAATAGCTGTTAAACGATGCAAACAGTCATTTTTCACAATGTCTACCATCCTAGGCTTTAAAATATCTCTGCCAGCTGCCCAACTATAAACCAAACAGTTGTATTTTTCACTATTTGTCTTATAACTGTCGATATGTCTCTGAAAGCTGTTAAACTGCAAAAAACAGTTATTTTCAGAACTTATTTTCTACAGATGATAGCTACTAAACAACCATTTTTGTAGTTTTGACAATTATAACTGTCAAAATAGCTGTTAAATGATGCAAGCAGTCATTTTTCACAATTTCTACCATTCTAGGCTTTAAAATATCTCTGGCAGCTGCCAAACTATAAACCAAACAGTTGTATTTTTCGCTATTTGACTTATTACTGTCGATATATCTCTGACAGCTGTCAAATTGCAAAAAAAAACAGTTATTTGCACAGCTTATTATCTACAAACGACAGCTACTAAGCAATTACTTTTCCAATTTTGACAATTGTAACTATCAAAATAGCTGTTTAATGATACAAACAGTTATTTTTCACAATTTCGACCGTCTAACTATGAAACCAAACAGTTTTCTTTTTCGCTACTTGACTTATAACTGTCGATACACGTCTGACAGCTGTCAAATTTTAAAAACAGTTATTTTCATAGCTTATTTTTGACGGACGGCAGCTACTAAATGATTAATTTTGTCATTTTGATCATTATAACTGTCGAATAATGCAGTGATTTTTCACAATTTCTACCGTCTCAGGTTTTGAAATATTTCTAACAGCTGCCAAAGCTATAAAACCAAACAGCTACTTGAGTTAAACTGTCGACATACGTCTGACAGCTGTCAAATTTTAAAAACAGTTATTTTCTGCAGACGCCAGCTATTAAACAATTATTTTTGCAGTTTTGGCAATTATTATAACTGTCGAAATAGCTGTTAAATGACGTAGACAGTCATTTTTCACAATTTCGACCGCTCCAGTCTTTATAATATTTTTTTGACAGCTGCCAAACTATAAACCGAACACAGTTGTCTATTTCCCTACTTTAAGTCATAATTGTCGTTATACTGCTGACAGCTGTCAAATTTGAAAAATTGTTACTTTCTACAAATGACAGATACTAAACAATTATTTTTGCATTTTAAATGATGAAAACAGTCATTTTTGACAGGTTCAACAGTTCTAGGTTCTATAATACATATGGAAACTGTCAAATTACATACTAAACTACAAAAATGCGTTTAATCCTTAAAGTTTGAGCAGGGTGACATTTCAATTATTTCTACCAACTGTCATCGCATTATAATAACAGCTATTTTTTGATTTATCCCAGCTTCATCAATCTTAGTATTTCAAAACATTTCTGTATTAGCTGTAAAAGAGTAAATATGGTTAAAATAGCTGTCAAACGTTAAAGATAATTATTTTTTGACAGATTTGACAGCTATAAAACAGCTGTTTTTGCATTTCATTTTTTACATTTCCAACAGGTTTTAAAATATTTTTGACAGTTGTGACTCAAAATTTAAAGGTTTAAAAACCTAATCATCACGTTTTAAGTTATTAGTTGAGTTTCTGATGTTTTGTGGGTGAAATAGTACAACCTTCTACAATTTTTACAAATAATTAATTAATGTATAAAACTGAATCGAATCCAGTATACAAAACAATCATAATTAAATACCAAGAAGCACTTAACAGAACACAACAATCTATTAATAAAGTAGAAAGAGCATGGGAAAAAAATGTCGACAGTTGCGAAACTATGCCAGGATTCTTTCGCAGTCGAAGGTCTTTAACAATGTTTAATGACATTAAGGAGAGTACAACAAGAGGGAATAACGACATAGACGACTATATTAAACGCACGCAAATCACATCAAAGCGCAGCATGCAACTTTCACGTTTCATCGGTCAAACAGGCAGTACACAATAATAACAAAACTATACCTCCTCAAGATTGCGCCTTGTCTTATGAAAATCGCGGTGCGGTATTTGTCGGTGCGCCTTAAAATAAAAAATTTACTACACCTGCTCCACCCTCTTAACAATCGTTGCCCCGGTTTACTTGGAAGTGATTAGAGCATTCTTGGCTGTATCGCGCGTATTAGTGTCCGAGTTTATCGCGTTGTTCTTGTGGAATAATAAGTTGAGTTGTGTGTGTGCCCGTGCGTAAGCTAACACACCTTTAACGAAGGTAAAACTATCTCAAGTTACTCCTACTACTTGCGAGAGGCTATTGTGTTTTTATACGACGGTAAAGATCACATGAAATGTGAAGTATGTTTGTGGAGATTGGAGGTTTCTTTTCTTTTTTTTTTTTGAATATCATAAAATTAGGTTTTATTTGTAATGTATACATACATATTAATAGGGTCAAGAGAGGTAATGTTTATTTTTCATAAAGTGTCGCTAATATATTCCATTATGTCGTGCATTTTATTTATTTTGCGTAAGGCAGAGAATGTAGTGTTAATACGAGAATTAGATGTGATACATAATTTTGGACTAAATGTGTGTCACTGATTTTTGGGATTTGGACAATAATTTCTACGATGCCCCTAACATGAAAAGTTTAAAAAAGCAGAGCTGCAATATCGCTTAGAGGGAACTTTATTTTGAACTGCAACAGTTTCTGTCAGAAAATTCCAGTTTTCTATTTTGATTCCTTTAAATTGTATTACCTTTTGGCTTCAGGGTCATTTCATGTCATATCAACACACCCATTCAACTTGACAATCTCAAATTTTGATGAAATTTGGCACTCAAGTAAAATTCATGTGGACCAAGAAAAATGTCAAGTTTTAATTTCTTATGTCAACCCCTTTTTGAATTATGGCCATTTAAAGTTTCCATAAATCGCCCAAAATTGCGGGCATTTACTAAAATTGTAATAGCTCTTCTCCTAATTGAGCTAGAGACTTGAGACTGGTGTTATTTTCTTCTATTTTTAATGGGCTTTCATTTGATATGCAACACCTAGGGGGTCTTGAGAAAAAATGTTTTCCAAAATTGATACTAAAATTTTGAATTTGATTTCCAGAAAAGTCACACACTTAAAAATTTTTAAAAAATTCCCAAAGGTAGTTTACTGTAGCACTAAGCAGTATGCAAAGTTTCAAATTGGGATGGTAATAGGTTATTACTTAAAAATATTTCTGTTTAAATGAGGTTTGTAAGCCCTTATAAGGCAGAGGGCTTTTTTCACATAATCACTCCACTAAATAATTAACTTTTGAACTGTTAGTATTTAAATAAAAAAAAACTTTCTTAGATTTTAAAATTACAAAACAAACTAGAAATCAAAAAGAGATCTCTACTTTAAACATCCACACAACACTGATGTCCAGAGTCAGACTGAGCTGCTTCACTGCAGTAGTTGAGGATGTGAAGCAAGTCTGAACTTGAACAAAATAGTCACCAGAAATAAGAAAACTCTCCAGGCCTCACACTGGATTGAATTTTTTGAAATAACAGTGAAATATACAGTGTGTCCAAGATAAGAATGAACAGCATGGGGAACTCGGAAACCGTAAGAGATACGGGGTCGATTAAATTAGGGGAAAAGTAGCGCATTTACGTGGCTAATAATATGCCATTTAGAAAGTTTTAATATTCCGAGTAGTTCAGGAGATATCCGAGAAAAACCGAAGTTTCGGAAAATCGTTTTATTTTTTTCCTGAGTTTATTTTTGATCGAATTTCAAACCATATTGCACATTTCCATTGCCACTTTTTCCGCTCTATCCAACGGTGTCCAAATTTTTGTAATCCGACGTTTCGTTTCTGAGTAATCATCACCAACTTAATTTTTTAAAATATGGACTAAAATTGTTTTTGACATTTTTTAAATGCTACTAACGTCGTTTATACCTCCGATAATTTTTAACTTTTATCAATTTTTATTTTTTTTTAGTTTTTTTTTTTAATTTTTTTTTTTTTTGGTTTAATACATAGTTATCAACATAAATGTCTTTACTATTAAAATAAAACAAAAATAAATAAATTAATTAAATAAAAAAAAATAAAAAAATAAATTCTTTTCAACTAAGAACCCATTACCATCCCAATTTGAAACTTTGCGCACTGCTTAGTCTTATAGTAAACTACTTTTGGGAATTTTTTGAAATTTGAACATGTGACTTTTTTGGAATTAAAATTCAAAATTTTACTATCAATTTTGGAAAACAATTTTTCTCAAGACCCCTTAGGTGTTGCATATCAAATGAAAGTCCATTAAAAATAGAAGAAAATATCACTACTCTCAAGTCTCTAGCTCAATTAGGAGAAGAGCTATTACAATTGTTGACATAAGAAATTAAAACTTGACATTTTTCTTGGTCTACATTTCATCAATATCTGAGATGGTCAAGTAATTTTTTTTTATTTAAGTGTGTTGATTTGATACAGAATGACCCTTCAATTGAAACAAATCCAAGTAGGTCTCGCAGAAAAATAGAATATTTTATCAAGATCAAAACGTTTTATACTGGTCTTTGTGGTCAAACTTGGTCTGGTGGTTCTGTTACTGGTTTTAAAATAAACTGAGTTGGTTTTGACCTAATCTTAACCTGGCATGCCATGCAATTATTTCACTTCAAAAGTTTAAATCGTGTATATGTATATTAGAGTCCCTTGTTAGAACAAAAATTGCTGTTTTGAAGAAGGCTGATTTCATGATTTATTTAGCTAGAGACCCACAATCTTCTGATTAGATTCTATATAACGGGTCTTCGAATAGGCACTTCCGAACTTTGACATTTGGTAGCGGCCGTATTGTTGAAGCTTCATCTGTCAGATTAGCTGTGATTTATTCAGTTTGTTTTGCCAAATTACCATGGATGGCTACAGCATTCAAGAACACGTGCAAATGATAAAATTGTTTTATCAAAAATCTGCCGAAAACCTCGCAGACCACAACTTGGCGAATTTTGCATCCTGCTTGGGCCTACACCCGCACAAAATTCAACTGACACACGAGCTGAAGGTAAATGACCATAGACAACGACTTAGAAACTGATCCTAATTTTGATCAAAAAATTATCTTCAGCGATGAGACCAATTTCTGGAAGAATGGGTACGTCAACGAACAAAATTGTCGAATTTGGTACGATACCAATCCACATGAGATCCAAGAGCGTCACTGTTTGGTGTGGATTTTGGGCTAGCGGCATCAGAACGACGTTGGCCAGGCCATCGCCGTCAACGGCGAGCGCTGTAGGGCGATGATGAGCAACTTTTTTTGGCCTGAATTAGATGATATGGATATCAATGACATTGGACATTCTGCACGAGCGATTCGAGGGAGGGAGGAGGGGTTAACTCATGTTGAGGTGATGTGAACTGGCCAGCGATATCGTGCGATTTGACCCCGTTAGACTGCTCCTTGTGGGGTTTTCTTAAGGCGCAGGAAGCGCTCAATGAAAGAGCCTATACTTTTGAGCTTCGAGAAAACAAAAAAAATCTTTGTAGTGTTCTTGTAGGTAAATCTTTCTAAAGCCACAACTATTGCATTTGGTGATCAATATTAGTGTTCCTCACGGAAGCATGCTTGGACCTTTATTTTACTTTTATTATACTTTAATGATATCTATCGATTCCCCAAAGCTAGATTTTAACTATGAGGTGGTAACTTCTCTTCTCTGTTTATCAAGAATTAATGGTAATCTGAAATAGTAATGTCCTTGAGGGCTGCTTCAAATGTCTCATAGTTTTATGTAAACCAATTAATCGCTATCAACATGGAAATCGTACCTAAACGAAAAATCGGTTTTAAAACCCACAATTTCACCTCAAAACTCTACATCCTGAGGTATTGATGACGTTTCCTTAATGAGTACTGCTAAGCTGTAAGCTCCTCGATTGCTCTTTCAAATAAGGTTTATTTCCTTTAGTGTTTATTATGTACCATAACTATTGCATTTGGTGTTCCTCAAGGAAGCATGCTCTTTACTTTGGCCTCTATTATCTTAAACTGAGGTAGATTTCGTCTGTGGATTGGTGGCTAGTATTTTTTTTATACTTTTAAATTTTGTAAATTTATTTGCGTGCTTAAAAACCCTGTTTTATTGCAGCATGAATAGGGTCCTCAAAATTTTCAAAAATTTCAACATCGATTACCAAGTTTATGTTATCAGGATGAAGTGTTCAATTGATCCAATATCATCCAATTATCGTTTTACCATTTTCAAGATAATAACGCATTAGAAAGGATCGAATATATCGATCATGTTTATAAATAAAAACTTTAATTTAATTTAACTTAATAAAAATTCATCTCGTATGTACATAAGTACAATTAGCTGTCGCAATAGCTTTGTTACACTTTCACCAGCTCTGCTTATATCTAAGATTAAAATTATACCATTCTTTTTCACACTACGGTCACGTGTTAGCAGAACGCATATTTTATTAGAAAAATGCTTTCGTTTTGGGTTTTTTTTTGTGCTAACCTATTGCGGAAATAACTAAGAGCGAACATGAAATATTTAATCTACTTCTTATAATATACGATTTCCTATTGTAAAATTGTGCGCTTTTTTACTTTACTTTAAAATTATTAACTATTACGACAGTGGAATAATGGAATGTCACCTGGCATATATAAAGAGAAGGTATACTTATTTCAGTATGCACATGCATGAGGCAATGTGAAAATTATAAATTCCCCCTTGCAGTTAGAACAGTCACAATCACAAAGAACCTGTACTTAAAAGATTTACCAACCTATTCACGACTCGCCTGAAGTATGACGGGCAATGAAGACGATACACCTACAGTATAAATGTTTCTTCGGGATATTTATGTATTCGGCACGATTTCGAACTATGAGGATCGGCAATTATCTTGATATTATTACTTGGAGTGAAGATGATATTACCCGACTTACAGAACTATATTTCTAACGTCTTCGGTCGTGAATGTACCTGTCTTCTTGACATTAATGCTTAATCTTAATCGAATATTGGAAATAAATAAATTATGATATTATGCTCTATTGCAATCATTATACAATGAAGTGTGTGTGAAAATAAAAGTAAGATGTGTGTATCATAATGTTTACTGCAAAAAAACTTTTCTGGATACTTAATTGTCAGACCTCGTATTTTCCAGTACAGTGTAAAGAAGAAGACACTTCGAAAGAAAGTTCAAGACAATCGGGAACAAAGAATTTAAGTTTTTTAAAACGGGAAGACATATCTTTGAACCACTTTGATTTCAATTCTTGAAACAACCTCAAAGTTTTAAGAATTCAATATTAGTTTAGCAAAACTCTGGAGGAATATAACACCTGGATACCTAATTTATTTTTAATTAATTCATGAAATATACAAGGTTAGAGGGGAAAAGGTTAAAATTCTGAGGAATGTTGATCACAATTACAACCTCCAAGATTTTAAGTTTTAATTTTTTGGCCACATCTTTTAAACTATTCAATTACAATTTTGCAGAATTCCGAAAAAATTTAGAACTGAAAATCCAAAAAGCTCGATTTTGAAAAAACTCGACAAGGTACGTGTTTTTTCAATTACATATTTCGTATGTGCATGTGCAAGGTTGTAAGTACAGAACAACTAAAACCAGCTGAAACATACAAACCTACAAAATTAAATAAATTTTCTAAAAAAGGGGAACTGAACATTTCTACCATACCTTTAAATCATTCCGGTTGTTTCAAAATCTAAATTAGAGCAATCTGTCGTTTTTTTTCCAATTAATTTTCAATTTTTCAAAAAAAGGAAGCCTAACAAAAAAATTTTGGCCGTACATTTTCAAATATTCCAGGATTTCGTCAATTATCTCATGAAAGAGGAGCAAAATCATGGAACAACATTCAGAACAACTAAAATAATTGAGAACAATCTTCCTAGTTTTCCAAAAAAAATGGGGATGGAGGGGGCAAATCGTTATCAACTATTCCAGTTCATATCGGAATCTTCGGTTAAGAAGACTTGAAACAACTTTGAAAATTTAGTGAACGAAGTTGAAAAATTGTTTTTCCCGTTTTTCTTTAGACGACGTCTTAATATTATTTCGCAAAATTTTGAAAAAAAGAGGACGAAGAGGGCCAACGAAAACTTTGTATATCTCAATCATTTCAAACACTATGCAAGATAAATGATTAAAACAAGAGAATAAAATTATTTAAATATCATGAACAAACTTTCAAAATTTCAATTTTCAAACAAAAAAATGGAGGTACTATGCAAAGTTTTATTTCTTTGTCAATTGTTTGAATTATTCAATGTTTCATTATGAAATGTTTCGCTTGGCTTTTAAAATGTGGGAGAGGGGAAGGCGGGGAAGGGAGGTTAGAACTAAAAAAAAATGTTTTTTGAGAGGGGCCCAGCGAAACTTCATTTTTCTCAATTATTTCATATACAATACAATGTTTAAAACAATTGGAAGGACCTCCAAAATTTAAATTTTTCAAAGGCAAAGTTTAATTTCTTTGTCAATTGTTTGAATTGTTCAATGCTTCATTATAAAATGTTTCGCTCGGCTTTTAAAATTTGGGCGAGAGAGGGGTGTGGGAGGAAGGGGAGAGGTTAGAACTAAAAAAATTTTTTTTGAGAGGAGCCCAACGAAACTTAATTTACAATACAATGTTTAAAACAATTGGAACGACCTCCAAAATTTCAATTTTTCAAAAAAAAAAGGGCAAAGTTTTATTTCTTTGTCAATTGTTTCAATGCTTCATTATAAAATGTTTCGTTCGGCTTTTAAAATTTGAGAGAGAGAGGAGTGTGGGAGGAAGGGGAGAGGTTAGAACTAAAAAAAATTTTTTTGAGAGGAGCCCAGCGAAACTTAATTTGCACAATTATTTCATATAAAATACAATGTTTAAAACAATTGGAACGACCTCCAAAATTTCACTTTTTCAAAAGAGAAAAAATATGGGGGTACCATGCATGCATTTATTTCTTTGCCAATTGTTTGAATTCAACCGAATACCGAATGGTATTCGCTTGATGATGAAAACCCATGCGTTTTCGAAACACGTATCCCGAATAATTAATCAAAGTTGTGGTGTGTGGTGATACCGATGTTTATTGTTTTATTTCTTTGCCAATTGTTTGAATTATTCACGTTTCATTTTGAAATGTTTTGCTCGGCTTTTAAAATGTGGAGGAGGGAGGGACGAAGGAGATGGGTGGAGGAGGGGGGGGAAGAGGCGAGGAGGCATGTTAGAATTAAAAAATTGTTTTTTGAGAGGGGCCCAGCGTAACTTCATTTTTTCTCAATTATTTCATATACATACAATACAATGTTAAAAACAATTCGAACGACCTCAAAATTTCAATTTTTTAAACAAAAAAAAATGAGCGTGTTTCGCTCGCCTTTTAAAATTTTGGGGGAGAGAGATGGATGAGGAGGAAGGGTGAGGAGGAGGGGCTTAGAACTAAAAAAAATGTTTTTTGAGAGGGGCCCAGCGAAACTTAATTTTTCTCAATTATTTCATAATAACAATTGGAACGACCTCCAAAATTTCCATTTTTCAAAAAAAGTAGGTCGATTTTTTAATCATTCAAGCCTTAATTTTGGAATATTCGAACAACTAGAACAACAATTTTAAAAAAATGGAGGAGGGTGGTTGTCAAAGTTTAATTTTGAAATAGATTCTTTTCAATTATTCAAGCCTTGATTGATCTTAAAACAATGTTGGGCATAACAGGGTTTTGTAGTAAAATATTACGCCAATAATAATAATAATTCATTTCCTCGTCATTTTAAAATCTAATAAGGTGTAGGTGAGAGTGTATTAATTTAATGGTAGATATTTATCAATAATTGTATCAATTATCTTCAAAATAAAAAAAAATACTACTCAGTCATAATCGCTGTAAAAATATATATTACGTGACCTGCAATTTAATAAAATCTATACGATTTATAAAACTGTCATTAATCCACGGATATAAAATTGGTAGATAGTAATTATAGTGAAACCTCTCCTGCGGATATTGTCAATTCCACAAATACTCGAATGAATGTTTGTTACGTACTTTTAAATTAATCTTATTGTTGTGTCATATTTTTACTGGAAAACTTAAAACTTTTTAAAGAAAACGTTGTCGAGTCATGCAAAACTATTAAAGTATGTATGTATATTGGAAATACCCTTCAAAACATATTAAAATAAATAAATCGACATAATCGATACATGAAACGAATAATAAATACAGTCTATACGATTACGATTCAATTATTATCAACCTGCTAATTTATTTAACAAGAAAATCCCAAGCAACTGATTCATATGACCTCAAGCAATAAATACATCTTCGTAGAATCTTCAATCTACGATAAACAACACGAAACGGTAGCTCGGAATTTCGCGCTTAAAACACAAAACGCACAACAATTACTAATTTCCCCGCGAATTAATGCGGTTATTGTTACGGTTATGTTCTAATGGTACACCTCCGGATCGCGAATTCTTTGCTCCGGTTGCGGCACATACAGGTAAACTTTATTGGGAAAACGGTGGGGATCTAATTATTATCTCTTTGGTAGACGGAATCCGAATTGGAAGGAAGAACCGCGTTAGACGATCACCGTAGTTCAGTTCTTGTGGTTGTTGAAGTGTTGTCGATAGGAACGGGTTATTCTTTTTTCTTTCTTTCTTGAACTGTTCGTATGTATAGTACGATGAGAAGTGTAAATAAACAAGAGGAGAGTGTGTTTGGTGAACGTGTTTGAATCCACTTCCGTGCATATTTATTTTATGTATGCGCCAACTTTTCATACAACGTTTGGTTAAATTAGCAGCTCTGTAATGTAAGAATTATTTATTTTTTTAATTATTATATTATATTGAGTCACTAAAAGCGATTAAATATTTAAATTATATTCACAAATTAATAATAGAGACAGAATATTTGTAATTCCTAGCATTGCATGATATTGTAATGCTGAAACTATTCAGAAGAAAAAGTATATTCTGGCGGGAACTTAACTTTTACTTTTCTTAGTGTTTGTTGTAAAATAATAGAGCAAAACGTCAAGCGTATTATTTAAAATAGAATACTGGTGAATAAGGTGCAGCTAATTGCTCGACTGTCGAGGAATTCATTGTGCAGATATCGCTTGGGTGATTTAATGAATAGTACGTAAGTCGTTCGAGAACAAAAATAGAATGTGGATTGAAAAAGTTAAAAAAAAGATTCAATATTGTGAAAACGAGTTATATATCATCGCTTTTAAGCATTACATATCATCGGTAAAAGTGTCTTATGTCAGGTAAAAGTAGGGCTCCAATTTATTATTTTTGTCTTCATTTAATTAAACAAATTTTTCTGCTGTAAAAGCTCAAATTTATAATATCCTGAAGGATTTGTAACAATAGCAATTTAAATTATAACTAAAGCCACATTGATGAAATAACATTTCAGTGATTTATTGGACTACGAGCAAAGCTAAAGTCAGTCAAAGTATACGTGGAAGCATTAAAAATAAGATCTAAACTTGAAGCCCTGTATTTTGTCGTTTTAGTATGATTTCCTGGAACGCTATGCAATTAACAACCACTACAACTAGCACCCACTAAAAGACAAAAAAAAAAATTATGAGCTTCAAAGGCAAAGCTGTCATTATGAAAGCTATAGTAATACCGTAGATAATGACAGCTTCTATATTGAAAAAGGTTGACTTTCTGTTGCTGTTGAGTGTTTCATGGGTCAAAATAACAAGTGAGACACTTTGACTGCAGTACATTTTTGTTGATTGTGTTACATACATAATAAGATGCCCAAGAAATTTGTCGTCATCAGTACAGGATGTGTGTCTAGCAATAATAAAAGAAAGCATTTTTGAACTTGCAAAATGCATCGTTATGTGGTGCTGTTTGTTACTTTTTGCCAAGCTAGAAGATTTTGTCCAAATAAATGTGACAGAATTAAGAACATATAAGACAGTTTTTACTAACCTTAGAGGGCCAAAAACTAGTATTAAATGCGCAACAAAGGGACAAATCATGGTGAGAGGGTAACTGACAAAAAAATCATTTACTACAAACTGGCAAAACTGGCACATATGGGGACAGTCATGAGTAGCAAAATGTACTGATCATAGGCTGCTGTTGAAGGAAAAGAGATGTAACAATTAAAATTTGACAGTGTCACTTATTAAATACAAAATGGATAGCCCTTTGCGTCAATACAAAGTTGCTGATCTCGATCTTCATGAAATGCCCATCTAAAAATGAACATCATCTAAACGTTTGTCAGTTTGCTTTTGTGACACCCTGTATATGGAGTTTTGCGATGGATGAAGAAAACGTGATCGTATATGGACCAACAACAAATTTGCTGAAGAGAAGCATCAAAGATAATTTTTATTCAAAATTGTTTCAGATGTTAGCGGAAAAAAAAATGAAAATAAATAATTTGTGTGCACACAAGATCAAGATACAGTAGTAGAGACTTAAGTAAATATCAAAAAAAGAGAGATCGAAGGAAGGCTTCCAAAAAAAACTACACTTCCTATGCGTGAATTAAAAATTCTTAAGAGAGGAAAAAGTATCAAAAATAAACGCAATGCAGTTTTGACCTCAGAAAAGATGCAAACAAGAGGAACAATCTAGAGTTAATATGGAAGAGTTTGAAATAAGTAATTTTGGAATCGATAAATCGAGCAACAATAACCATACACATCGTGGTAGAGATATCAGATGAGACAGAAAGTCGAAAGCAAGCAAGAAGCTCGACAAAGATATTTAAAAACTAAATCCTAAGAAGAATACTCGGTAAAATTAAAGAAATTAAAAAGGAATTATGGGCAAGGTTTGGATGGGGGTTGGAAAAAAATCCTGGAAAGGAGTAATTGAAGATACGATAAGCTCAATAGAAGTATAGGAAGAAATTAGGGAGACAATAAGAATGATTAAAGCTGTTGAATCGCCTAGTGTTGACAGGATAAAATAAAGAACTACAGAGGAATATGCTTAATGTGCAGGGGAAATACAGCATATTTTATTGTTTTATATCCTCCCCCTCTCTCCCTCCCACTCCATTTAAAACATGATTTTTTATATAAACTTGACACATGAAAACAATAATAAAAAGTCATAATTTCAAAATAAAATATATATATGAGCTGCATTACAGATGGTTGTAGCAAAGAGGAAAGGATTAACTAGAGAAGATATGACTGGCAGAGTGGAGTGACTTGTGCCTGATAAATGATTTGTAAAAAACAAAGAAATACACGATGTTAAAGTAAAACAACAATATGAAATAGACACTGTAGAAACTAGGATAAAGAATTAAAAAAGAGCAATCGGAGGAAGTAAGGCTGGCAAAACCGTAGGTCAAACAATAGATCTTGAATAAATATGGGAGGGGGTGGCAAAGAAGTAATAGAAGAAGTTAAATAACCTAGTAAGTCTACCGACTTCTTATATCCGATAGTGTAACCCGAATGTTCTTGTTAGAGAATATTCTAGAAATTTTCAAGTATGGGTGGTCCGGGAAGAAACCTAGTAGCTACGAAGAAATACTTGTAGTGCATCTAAAAACTCGAAAAGCAAACAAATATGTCTCCGCCGTGGTGTGAAGACATCAGATAAGGCAGAAAGTCAAATATAGGATTTAAAACAGGATTTGAGGGATAGTTTAGTAACTCGATGGAAGTCAAATGCATTAAAGATAAAAACGAGGTAATATTAAAAGAAAAAGGACGGGAAAACATCGAACATGGATTGATGAAGCGTTTCAGGTTTTAGCGGATGCAGTACCTACACAGAATTGGTTTTTCAATTTAAGATAGTCACAATTGTCACAAATCAATAGATAAAGCAGTCTCTTGAGCCCTTTTACAAATTCACTCTTCGAACAAATCTATTACTGTAGACAATCACAGCTTCACTGCGAAAACGTTTAACCCAACTTTATCCAGAAGGAACCACCCTCGCCCTCTGTAAAACAGGATTTTTATATAAGCTTGACACACAAAAAGAACAATAAAACGCCATCATTTCAAAGTAAAAAAGAAGGAAAACAACAAGCTGCACTAGATAAACAAGAATCTATAAAACAAGTGAATATCGAATGAAGCAGTTTTTAAATTTTTAATTGTGTTTCCATTGATGGTAGACCTTCTTGGGCATATATTCAATAAGCAAGACTCGTTCAACATCCCAGAAAACAGTTGCAATTTGTTTTTCTCCATAAAATTGTGTTTTGGCCTTTTTTGGTGGTGGAGAGCCCTTATGAACCCACTGCATGGATTCTTGTTTAGTAGGAGGGTCACAATGACGTACCGAAGTCTCATCCCCGGTGATAATTCGAAATAAAAATGTTTTGTTCCTCTCCACCTCGGCCAAATTTTCTTGAGAAACTTCTTTTCTGTACAGTTTTTGTTTAGGTGTAAGTAATCTGGGTATCCACCATGCATACCCAAATCGTCATGCAAAATTTTGATGACACTTGCTTCGGATATACAGACTTAATTGGCAATGACAGAGGTATTTAGCCGCCGATCTTTCAGTATCAAATTTCCGACTTTTCGCACAATGTCTTCAGTTCGAGTTTCAACAAGTCGTCCGGACTCATCACAGGGTCATCATTGATCGACTCTCGGCCTAATCGAAAAAGTTTAGACCAATATTTTACTTGAAAATAAGATGGTGCATCTTCCTCATACACAGCAACCATTCTTTCATGAATTGCTTTTGGACCATTGCCTTCTTTTGTCAGAAACTTTATTACGCTGCGATGTTCAACCTTAGTTTCACTCAGTCTCAAATCTGTGTAGACAGCACAAACTAAACACAACTTAACACGTGTACTTCCAACAGTGACAGCAATTTTTGAATAATTTGTTTGATATCGTCACTCTTTTGTTTCATAGCTAGGTAGATAACATAAAAATACGCCCTCGTAATCATTTATTCATTCAATGAAAAGTTTTACTTCACGCATTAATGGGGCAAAGTCAACTTCCCGCACGCAAAAACGACAGATTTTGATAAGCAAGTACATCTATTATAAACGTGTAGGTAACATTTATTACAATTATACAAACAAACCTCGTATAATAAACAAAAACTTAAAAGCGGATGCACATATTTGACACCGGGGAAATTTTTTAACGAATGAATAATATCATCCGATTAATTATCCGTTTCCTTTTTTCTAACGTAAAAGTACAACTTTCTTCGATACCGATTTCATCATATAAAATAATAATGGTCCGTGCTTTTTCACTGTTCGGATATCGAAACAGTTCTTTAACATTCCAATTAAAATGCAGGGAACTTGTACAAATAAACAAAATCTCGATGTCGCGTTAGCGAAATAGTTCCCAAATATAAAATACCTATTTAGAATTTCATATAATCGTAAATATGCAAATCATTTTCTCACGGTGGAGAAACTTTTGAATGAACCGAAATATACATATGTACAACATATGTATGTAGTAAGAAAAGCCAATCATCTGAAACATGTAAATAACTGTATAAACGAGTCGATATACTGGATTGCGAACCTAAATATTTCAATTTTAGAAAGTCGACTGCATGTTTGTTCTTATCACAATACTGTTATTGTCGCATGTATTAAAGAACAAAAAAAGGAACGGGTACATACACAACAGAAAGAAAAAAAAAACAGTCGGCGGTTAATGTATGAATATGTATAAATACTATAATACCACGAGAGACAAGAAAAGTGGGACAAAATAGTATATACGATGACTGAATAATGGTGTATTACAAGAGACACTAAAGTATAATCTGGGAACTTAAAACGTGCATTCAATTTTCTAAACAATGTTCTCCCAAGGTTTGCGACATAATTAGCACAAACGTGGTACATAATAGTTACGATAATTTTTGTTTATTTATATTAATGAATAACCTTGAATGTTGCTAAAATCCCTTTTAAAAATTGCGTCCAACAGTAATATTTGCTTACACGTATACTTTCAGTTGCGCTCATGCACTAGGTACCTTATTATACAGAATTCGTACAACATAATGCAATCAATATAAACACTCTCTCGTTTTTTTCCTTTTTTTTTTAGGTAAAATTAATTTAAAACAAAAAGAATACTATTTCACCCACAAAACACCAAACACTCAACACAATGCGATTATCGCATCGATTATAAAAGTTTAGTTCAAATTCATACAAGCAAATATTACGAAAGGACTTATTTTTCAAATATTTTTGACAGCTGTCACATTAAAAACAATTGTTTTTTCGCGATTTCAACGCTTGCAAGGGTTACAATTTATAAGAGAACTGTCAGATTTGGCATATGTACATCTGATTTTGACAGTAGCAGCCATAAAAAAAATAATTCTGACAGCTAAAATACTTCTAAAAGCCGTCAAACTCAAAACAATTGCAATTTTTTATAGTATTTAACAGGTATAGCTGTCAAAATATTGATGATAGCTGCTATAGTTGTAAAATAATGGTAAATTATGGCTATGACGCTCAAAATTGTCAAAACTGCTATTTTGACAGATAGGTATCAAATTGTAAAAAAATTTCTGTCAAACAGTTGTCTTACAATTATCACAAGTATCCTTACAATTTGACAGATGTCAGGTATATTTTAATCGTTGAACTGTCAAAATTAGTAAGAAATAATAATTGCTTTTAGAATTGCACAACTATCAAATTTTTTTGGCTCGTTTCGACGCCTACCTAATTAAATTACATTTTCTTAACATTTCGACAGCTTTCAGAGATATTTTGACAGGTAAACTAGCGGAAAGCGTAAAAAAAAAATAACTCTTTAGAATTTGACAGCCGTATGAAAATTTTTCGTCGCCACTGCGCTTAAAATTTTAACAGTTACCTGCGTCAAAGCAATAAGCAATACTACCACACTCTGACAGCTGTCAAAAAATAAAAAGTGCTGAAACAGTGGTCAGAAATTTTACAACACTTCGAATCGTAGAAAATAGTAGGTAGTGTTTAAAGTTAGAGAGCTCTCGGAAAATTTTCGATTGACTAACTGTCAAAATCCGTTTTCTTAGAATTCGACAGCTGTCAGAAAATTTCTGAAAATCATTACAACACCCAATATATGTAAAAGAATTCATTTTTTTAAACAATTTTTGCAGTTGTCAAATATATTTTGATAGGCGGACTGTCAAAATGACTACTTTTAGAATTTGGGGCGGTTGTCAAAAATATTTGAATTTGTGGGTGGTGGCAGAAGAGGGGGCGGGAAGAGGGTGAGCTGACAAATAGTACAAAGGATAACTGTTTTTAGATTCGACGCTTGTTAAAAATTTTCAATCGACCAACTGTCAAAATTCGTAAAAGAATTTTTTTTTAAGAAATCGACAGCTGTCAGAAAATCTAAAAAAAATCATCACAACACTCAATATACCTATGTAAAAATAATTCGTTTTTTTTTAAACAATTTTTCAGTTTTCAAATATACATATTTTGATAAGCGAACTGTCAAAATGACTATACCTATTTAGAATTTGAGGTAGTTGTCAAAAATATTTGAATTTGCGAGGGGTGGCTGAAAAGAGGGCGGGGAGAGGGTGAGCTGACAAAACGTACAAAAGAATAAAGTCTTTAGAATTCGACGCTTGTTAGAAGTGTTCGATCGACCAACTGTCAAAATCCGTAAATATATTTTGAATTCGACGCTTGTTAGAAATTTGTTGATAGTACCGGCACTCAATATTTGGCAGCTGCTTGAAATATCTTCGTCTATCGGAACTGTACACAGTTACAAAAAATTGGTAGAATCGTTTTTGACAGCTGTCAGAAATATGTTGACAGATACACCTATCGGAATTAAAGAAGCACTTATTTTAAAATTTTACAACTTTTAGAGATATTATGACAGATACAACTGTTAAATCCAAATAAAATTGCTGTTTATATAATTTGACAGCTGTCAAACATATTATGACAGTCACTGTCGCTATCTAGAACTTTTATTGCAGCAAAAAAAGTCGATTCTCTTCCAGGAGAAAAAAATTACGTAATTTTAATTCTTGCAACAGTTAATTTATCTTCTATGTCAGTAGTCACGACAACATTCTATGTCAATGTTAAATAATTAATTGCATGAAAAAAAAATTAACCTCACAATGTTATTTGTCTTCAATGCGCTATTATTACGAAAATAATACTACTGAAGAGTATGCTATACACATGCAAATGATAATCTTACATAAGTTAGAAATGCGTTTTACGTGATCGTCACATTTTTTTTAAAGTTCAAGTTTTACCATACGATTTATGGGTCAGCCGCGATTTTACACGCAGATATGAAAGTATTAATTATTTTTATCTGTCTATAAGTGCTAGTACTACAAGAATATACGATACCTAACTAGTTAGAACCTTATATGTATGCATAATAAAGTCGTGTTAATAATCGTAAAAATTAGACTCCTGTGGAATGCCAGAAGTTATTGAAACTTATTTAGATTAATACGCGTTTAATTTGCGTAAGTTAGCGAGTAATTACAATTTCAGATTTGTTATCGCGATTCGAATCAATTATTTAGTTATGTATATGTTGCGTTTAGTGTTTTACAATGAAATATAATTGTTATGCGTAAGCAATTTTTTATCTCCAAGAATGTGATCATTGTTCTTGCATATTTTTTTTATTTTTGGCATTCTTGATCGTTTCCCTTTGAAGAATTAATCAATATTTAAATCAAATCAAATTTTAAATTATATAACATTTGAAAACTATTCTTATGCTATTAAACTTATTCTGCTGAACTATTTTTCTGCATCTAATCTTAATCATCCTAAACGAATACATTATTTTGCATAGTTGTTGTTAACCATGGAAATTCGACCTTTATTGACTGTCAATTTGTTCTACCGATGATGTAATTCATCAAAAAAAAATAACAAAACAAAATAAAACAACACTGCGTTAAAGAATGTCTACAATTTTAGTTATATTGTATTGGCGTATTTGTTTTTTTTTTAAACGATATCCGCAAGCACAAATAAATCTTTATAGTTCCACACAGTTTTGCATTTGTTGCAAGCTGTTAATTAATACTTTTATTTATATTTAAAAGATACTGTATTAATTAGCAATGAACAGACAAAAATATTAATTACTATAATAAATTTGTATTAATTAGTAATAAATGCAATACAAAAAAGAAAACCTTCGAAATACTTTCACTTCGTTTTTGTTTAAATATATGATTAATAACTAACATTTTTTCATCTAGTTCAAAGAAGTAATATACGAAGAATGCCCCCGAAGCTCTCCCTTCATCCCTCCATTCCATAACTTGTATATGTATACATAATTTGTAGTGGCCTGATGAGGCGAAGTTATCACGAAACCGGTAACATTCAATACAAAATTCGTCAGAACTGTTTTTTTTTATTATCCTAACCTGTCATGAATCACTTAGGCAGAGGCCCTCCATCGCCCACCACCAATATTACAAAGACTACTACTAAGATGCTGTAAAATAAATGAAAAACGACAATATATCGTTTACGGAATAGGTTTCCAGTTTGTCTCAATTTATCTCACATCGAAACTTTGGATACAAGATGAAAAAAAAATTCAAGAAAAAATTATTTTATTTTAAAGCATTTTTAGGAAAAGAGGGCGATAATACAAAAAATTGGTTTCAATTTTTATGAAGTATATTGAAGACGCTATTAAAAAAATATATCAAAATATAAGCCTTCTATACGGATACGAAATTGGTGTTGAGGTGTTCATGGTGTAAATTATCGGAACCATTTGAAAACTAAATTAATTAAAAATGGAGATGATATATTATAAAATGACATCCTTTTCAATGAAAATTACCATCCCAATACTATTTTAAAGCATGTTTAGGAAAAGAGGGAGAAGTTATAAAAAAATTATTGAAGTTATTAGTAACTACAATAGAAGTATTATTAAAATAATATATAAAAACAAAAGCCTTCTATCTAAAAAACAATTTGGTTCTAAGTTTTGAATGCCATATCTAACGATAAACGTGTAAAAAATCGTGCACCGATCAGGCATCACTCAGAACTATATTTTAATTGAAAATTATTTTTGGATATACAGGATACTCCATAATACAGTGCCGTAATTGGCAAAATTTTATTTGGTTATAGGTCCAAGGAACATTTTACCCTTTTTGTGTATTAAAAATTGTTGGGCTTCTATTCTAAAACACGCTGTATAATACTTTCTTGTATGTAAACATCATTCACATAAATAAAACTTTACAATTTCCTGTTGTACTACCTGCGCTAGACGAGTAAGTATCAGGGAAAGGAAACAGAAGCACCTGTTAATTACATGTTCACATAACGTGCATGTACATAACTTAACTCTTATTGACATTCTAAGTAAAAATTATTTAATAAGACGCCGTATACGTCCATGTCCATAACGTAACTAGTACATCCGTAAGAACTAGCTTTTCCGTAATTATTCTCTAAGGCAAGGAGCGCATTATATAAATAAAGTGAACGGATAGTGCTGATCTAGATATAAAAGACACCACCACACCCAAGCCGCACGGTTTAACCTTGAGTTTCGATAGTCATTTTTTTCTACTCTACTGGCCTCTGACCCAAACCTCGCCTGCAATTTCTATGTAGTATAATATCGTGACACAAAGCATAAGTCATCAATAATGTTTCTTTTTAAGTTTTCGAAAGGAACAAATATTAAAAATTGCGCTTGTTAAATATTAAAAAATAAAATGGAAGAAAAATATGTTACAATCGGAGAGGTAACGAATATGCAGAGCGTAAAACGGTAACGATAGTGAAAGCAGACACGCTGCTTGCAGTCGAAAATTAAATGATATTGGATTCGAAAGCATGATTAATACGATACGGTGTATGCCCATAAGGAAGAGCTGTTATTAAACAATAGAAGTAATCTTTACATTTTAATGGAATTACATAAAATCATTAATTATTTATCGATATTAATTTAAAATAGTCTCCATTATATGCACGTTACGTTTTAAAGCCACCTATTGTTTTGTTCTTAAAATTTGACAGATGTCAATTTTGAAAATTTTATTTTTGAACAATTTTTGAATTTTAGAGAGATTTGATATGTAATCAAACCATAAAATCAGATTTTATTTTACAATTTTAAACTCTATTTTTTGTTCTTGAAATTTGACAGGTGTCAAACTACTTTTTTTTTAATCATCGTAGTTTGACAAGTTTCCCATCGACATTTCTTGAAAATAAATAATAGTCTAGACTACTACCTATTTTTGATTCTTAAAGTTTGATAGCTGCCAATTTTTTTTTTTCTTAAATAATGGCTAAGGTTTGAGTAGTATCGATTTTATTTATTGACAGTTAATAAGAAATATCAAACCTTAAGATCAATATTATTTTACGATTTTAAACTCTATTTTTTGGATCTTACAATTTGACAGGTGTCAAACTATATTTAAATTTCGTAATTTGACAACTGTTAACAATTTTTGACAGTTAGAACTATGTATTAAGCCATAAAAACAGTTTTACTGTAGAAATTCAAACATTATTTATTTGAGGTTTTAAAATTTGACAGATGTCAAACTATTTTTTTTTTAATATAATTTTCGTTCTAGAGGCACATTTTTAGCCTTCGTTTCTATCGACGCCATTTTACTGAAATTAGAACAATTTTGACTGTTCGAACATATCAAATCAAACCAGTTTTATTTCACAATGTTAAGCCCCAGTTTGTTTTTCCTTGAAATTTGACAGGTGTCAAACTATTTATTTTTCTCAATCTTTCATTCCACACTCACGTCCCACCTTCTTTCTTTAATTTTTTTGAAATTTTAAAACCTATTTTTGATTCTTTTGACCGAAAAGCCAATCAATTTTCGGTCGAATGATAACATTCGTTATAATTTTCATAAAGCCGATATAGCTGCGATATGTTCTGAGCTAGGCAAAATTGATTGGACATTTTTAACAAATTATGGGATTGTCGAACCAGCTGTGAATAATTTCTATCAAACTCTTTATAACATATTTGATCGTTGTGTACCCAAAATTAAAACAACTAGCCGTCATTATCCACCTTGGTTTAATAGGAGCATTAAACATTTTATTCATATAAAGGAATATTATCTTAAGAAATGGAAAACTACAGGACGCGGATACTACTTAGACGAATTTAGAAGACTACGACAAATCCTTAAACATGAAATTGAAGCCGCTTACAATGCTTATCTGACACAGATTCAATCCGACATCATCAGTAATCCCAAGGCGTTTTGGACATACGTAAACAGCAAGAGATCCACATCGCGTATTCCAGGTCAAATGATCTTTAATGAACAGGAACTTACACAGCCATCAGATATAATAGAAAAGTTTGCTCAACACTTTTCTGAAGTATATCAGCCGAGCGCAACTAGTTCCTCATGTCTGTCCAGTTCATGTTCATCATTTTCCATAAACACAATAACAGAAGAAGATGTGATGTGCAGTGCGACTAAATTGGGTACGGACTTGATTGCGGGTAGTGATTGCATACCTAGTGTGGTTGTTAAAAACTGTGCGGCTGTATTAGCTTTTCCTTTAGCAGTGCTATTTAATTTATGCATAAAGACCTCAGTGTTTCCTGATAAATGGAAACTTTGTAAAATAATACCAATTTATAAACGGGGTGATCGTAAAAACATTGCTAATTATAGACCAATAAGTATCTTGCCAAATTTTGCTAAGATTTTTGAACAAATACTTTATAAAAAAATTTATGTTAACGTCAGGCCGTACTTGTCGGTTTACCAGCATGGGTTTATGAGTGGAAGATCTACAACAACAAATCTCGTAAATATAACGCAGTACCTGTCATCAGCTTTAGATCAGCGCAAGCAGGTCGATGTCATATATACGGATTTTACCAAAGCTTTTGACAAAATAGACCACAACATCCTTTTACACAAACTTGATGCTATTGGGTTTTGCCCGTCACTAGTGAGGTTTATGTCATCGTATATTAGTAACAGGACAGGCTACGTTACATATAATGGATTTTCATCTATTACGTTTGGAATAAGTTCTGGTGTACCTCAAGGGTCCAACCTTGGTCCATTACTCTTCAATATTTTCATTAACGACTTACTTGAGAAAATTGGATGCCAGGTCTTGGGATACGCCGACGATCTAAAAATCTACAGTACTATCGGTACCATCCCGGATAGTATTAACTTGCAGACCAGCCTTACTTTGATATCGGAATGGTGTTCGTTAAATAGATTGTCATTAAACGTAAATAAGTGCACAGTAGTATCCTACACCAGGTCTTCTACGGTTACGCTGTTTCCTTACGCTATAAATGGCAATCTGGTTCCCAGGAAAGATAAGGTTTGCGATTTAGGCGTTTTCTTTGATTCTCAATTGACCTTTTCCGAACACATCTCCACCATGTGCCTGTGTGCTTCTAAATCTCTCGGATTTGTCATGAGGTCTTGTCGCAATTTTAATAATATCCAGGCGATTAAAACTTTATACTTTTCACTTGTACAGAGTAGATTGGAATATTGCTCCATAGTTTGGTACCCACATTACATATACCTGCGATTAGAAATTGAAAAGGTACAAAAACGATTTTTGAAGTATCTGTCTTATAAAATTACTGGTGTATACCCTGGACGTGGTTCGAACTATGTGTCCTTACTGGAGGATCATCGTTTTGCATCTCTGTCTGACAGGCGAGAGAAATGTAGTGCTAGATTCCTATTTAATCTGCTAGCAAACAAAGTAGACTCGCCCGACTTTTTGGCATTAGTTTGTTTCACTGTGCCGACATTTAATACACGATCTTCAAACGTACTAACACTGCCCAAACCCAAAACCAATATGCTAATAAAATCGCCCATCTTTCATATGTCAACAAACTTTAATAAATACTATGCAAACTTGCCATATATTTAAGTATATAATTTTAGTTTAGTGCTGCAGTAGCACCGTTTATTTGTAATGTAATTTTTATTTTTCTTACTTTTCACGTATATTGTATTGCTACGATGCGAATTAATTGTTTTATTTTCGCTTCTTTTTTTCTTCTTTTTTTCATTAGTTGTTATATTCAATATTATTTTTGTTAATTATTTGGTTTTTGCACCATGTACATATACTATCATTGTTGTCCTGTAAATGGTTGTACTGTTGGACAAATACAGACTATTATTATTATTATTATTATTATTATTATTATTATTATTCTAAAAATTTGACAGGTGTCAAACTATTTTTTCTTTATAATTTTCGTAATTTCAACTTGGTATTTTCTTACACAACCACTTAGGCTAGACTCATATTTTTAGCCTTCGTTTCTATTGACGCCATTTTACGTAACTATTAAACTATTTATTTTTTTTAATTGTCATAATTTGACAAGTTTCAATTTGGCATCTTCTTAGAGTTATTTGGGCCCTAGGTTTTTATTCATTCCACTTTCACGTGCCACCTTCTTTTTTTTTGAATTTTAAAATCTACTTTTGATTCTAAAAACTTGACAGGTGTCAAACTATTTTCTTTTTCTTAATATTGGTAGTTTAACAAGTTTCAAATTGGCATCTTCTTACACAATTGCGTAGTTTCTATTTATGCCACCCTCACACGCCATTTTCTTCTTCCTTATTATTTTTCGTAATTTTAAACTCTATTTTTGATGCTTAAAATTTGACAGGTGTCAAACTATTTTTTAATTTTTGTACTTTGATCAGTTTCTAGTCGACATTCTCTTGAATCATCGCTTAGATGAGAGTAACATATTTTTGCTGTGTTTAAACCCTTTTCTGGTTCTTCTTAAAATTTGACAGGTGCCAAGTTATTGTGTATTAATTTTCGTAATTTGACAAGTTTCAACTTGACATTTTCTAATCTAAATAATTGCTTAGAGTTAAGAGCAGAAAAAAATAAGTACAAAAAAGTTTTCTGTCACACTATCTGAAGGCTTCGTTAGTTACTTGTTAATATTCAATTATCGATCAAAATTGACAGCCTTTTTGTCCTTGCTCTATTTTTTTATGTATAAAATTTTCAAGCCGCCATTATCTATCTTTTATAATTTGACATTTATAAAACATATGTTCCATTCCTATAATTTGACAGCTGTCAAACTCTTTTCTTTTTTTATTTATCGTACATTGACAATCAAATTTGTTATTACTGTCAAATTTTTATTGCAGTTTTGTTAGCTGCCAGAAAGTTTCACCTTGACGTTTCAGGAAATAATATACTCTTTATAAATCGCCTATTCATAATATTCAACCGCATTAAGTTAATTTAATTAATTACTACTTTTAATTAATGCTATGTTAACGCTGCAAGGACGGATATGTTCAGCAAATTTAATGAATAATACATTACATACATTTATTATTCATTACAGATGACCAGAACCTTCCTACAATGGATCCTATTAGCCTATCTGAGCGGATTAGTAGTAAACGAAAGTCAAACAAGACAATTGCGCGTTGTCCACAAGCTCGTCGGCGGACACATATCCCTAAGCAAAAACGACGACGCCGAATTACTAACATCCAGCGCTGGCGACGGTAAAGATCCGAAGAAGAAAACATCAGAATCGAAAGAAACGAAAACGTTAGCCCAGCAAGTCGCCGATGGCAAATACGCTTTGATCCAAACCGAATTGTTCTCGAGACCGATCAAGAAACCAGGACTACTTAGCTATAGGGAGAACAGCGAGGTACCCCGCGATACCATTACGAATTTAGGCGGTTTAAACAAGAGCGACATCTGGCTGTCGGAGAATCATTTATTGGTGATAAAAGGCGGTTCTTTCCCGCAACATTCCGCGCAGAATTTGGAGACTGAGGTGTGGCCATCGTTAGATGATTACCACGCGCCTAATCGGCAAGTAAAAATACCGTCACATCCTAAGGTGCCGCCGCCCTTTCCTGTCCAGCTCACCGACGGCGGACCATTGCTGCTCCTGGGCACAAATGCTACGAAAACGCTTAATGGAACGTTCCCACCGCCAATATATCCCGTATTCCCCGAAGAAAATTTCGTCCCCAATGGGGAACCACCACCAGGTAATAAGTTTATTCTTATATGTTTTATTTTTTATTTTCAGGATTTATTTCAGGATATCTAGTTTTACCATGTTAAAGCTATAAATAGGCTTCAATATTCTTCCAATTCTTTCCAGTTTTGGACACTTCTTCTTCTTCTTTCGACTATGTCTTTCTGTGTCAAATTTCTAGTTTGGCAGCATTGTTTTCATTGAGGACCTTTCATCTGAATTCTTGTAACTTCAAAACTAACTTTATTGATCTTGTTACTAGCATGGCTACTGCTATGGCTTCCATTTTCACCTTCAGATTTATTACTGTCCAGTCCCGTGTTTTCATCTATGTCTGTGCCCTCTTCAAAATCGTTTGAAGCCTGTAATAGGCGCTCATTGTATAATTGCAGAGATGGACTACGGAGTTTCTGCCTTTTCGACTTCATCAGTGTCCCTCCCAATGCCAGATGTGCCTTCAATGCTTCTCGCTACGCTAACCTGTATTGTACAACGACTCGGTCAGTAAACTGATTCTGAACTCGTTCTCTCTATCGAGCAAGGTCAGAATTAGTTTCCCTGGCAAATTTCGATGTTTCGGTAACTACTAACCGTTTTTGATTGTAAAATCTTGACAGCTGTCAAACTATTTATTTTTCTTAATCTTCTTAATTTGACAAGTTTCAAATTAGAATCTTCTTAGACAGTTACATAGACCCTCGGTTTTTATTCATTCCACCCTCACGTGCCAGCTTTCTTAATTTTTTTTTTGAAATTTTAAAGCCTATTTTTGATTCTAAAAATTTGACATGTATCAAACTATTTTTTTATTTTTGTACTTTGACAAGTTTCTAGTCGATATTTTCTGGAATAATCGCTTTGATTAAAGCAACATCAGTCCCTTTGTTTAAACCCTTTTCTGGTTCTTAAAATTTGACAGATGTCAAACTATTTTCTTTTTCTTAATATTCGTAGTTTGACAAGTTTCAAATTGACATCTTCTTAGGCATTAGGCTGGAGTCATTTTCGTCTTTCTTCCTTTTTTTGAAATATTAAACCCTGTTTTTGATTCTAAAAACTTGACAGATGTCAAACTATTTTTTAATTCTTGTACTTTGATCAGTTTCTAATCGACATTCTCTTGAATCATCGCTTAGATTTTTAATAATCGCTTCGACTAAAGCAACATTTCTGTCTTTTGTTTAAACCCTTTTCTAGTTCTTAAAATTTGACAGTTGTCAAACTATTTTCTTTTTCTTAATATTCGTAGTTTGACAAGTTTCAAATTGGCATCTTCTTAGACAATTGCTTAGGCTTGAGTGATTTTCTTCTTTCTTCCTTTTTTTGAAATTTTAAACCCCGTTTTTGATTCTAAAATCTTGACAGCTGTCAAATTATTTTTTAATTTGTGCACTTTCACCAGTTTCTAGACGACATTCTCTTTAATCATAGCTTAGATTAGAATAAAACATATTTGTCTTGTGTTTAAACTCTTTTGGTTCTTCTTAAAATTTGACAGGTGCCAAGTTATTGTGTATTCATTTTCGTTGTTTGACAAGATTCAACTTGACATTTTCTAATCTAAATAATTGCTTAGAGTCGAGAGCAGAAAAAAATAAATTAAAAAAAAGTTTTGTGTCACACTATTCCAAGGCTTCGTTAGTTACCTGTCAATATTCAATTATCTATCAAAATTGACAGCCTTACAGCCTTTTTATCCTTGCTCTATTTTTTTATGTATAAAATTTTCAAGTCGCTATTTTCTATCTTTTATAATTTGACACTTATAAAAGAAATGTTTCATTCCAATAATTTGAGAGCTGTCAAACTCTTTTCTTTTTTTATTTATCGAAATTTGACAAACATTTATTTTAAAAAAGCTGTACTAAACTAAGACGAACATGACTTTTACGTTCTTCAGGCATTTTTTTGATTAGAATGCAGTGGCGTTACAGATTTTTTGAAAAAAATTAAAAAGATATCGTGATAAAACGAAAATGGGAAAAATCTAATTTTCATGGATAACTCGAAACCGAAAGCCGATAGGTCCATTTCTCGAAGAAAAAAAAACAGATCGAGGATGCGTGGTCCGGTTTTTGATACCTCTTATAGTTACCGAGATCCCCTATTAAAACATCGAAATTTGCCCATCCTGTACAATGTTAGTTAACGCTGGTGAGGCTAGAAAAGCAGAAATTACTTAGTCCGTGTTTTCAGGCCTTTTTTTGTTTGTTTGGATGAGCGAGAGACCACTCTAAACGACACCCAATCTCTTCGGTCGACTTCACTCAGGTGACGTGGACGGCTTTCCTACTCACACAAAGTACCTATCGTCTCCTCCCATCACAGTAAGAATTTAACGGTTTGTCCCACAGACTTCCATCTCCGCGCTGAAGAAAGGTTGGTCGTGAAAGAGCCAATTAGTAAAAAAATAGGGCGACTTGACCTGAGGTTCTATCCCCCACCCTATCTTTGAGTATTTTCTTTAACATTATTGACTCATTCACCTCAATTTCTCGACCTGACTCGACTATATTCTGTATTTTCCTTTTTCAATTCTTAATTCTCAGGCTTCAGGCTTTCAGGTTTCTGATATTATTCAGGTTAAGTTGACCCCAACTTTGTTCTGTTCATCTTTTATCGTATCATTTCTTGCTACTCTTCATTATGATAGTGTTTTAGACATTTAAATCAAATCAAATCTAAATTATTTCAGGTTACCCGGATCGATATCCGCCCAACGTTACTTCCGGGCAAGCTCCGTTCCCAATACCTCCATTCCCTGGGCCAGGACTGGATTACTACGATCCGGCTAAGGAAAGACCATTAAACGGGAGTCCACCCTACTTCCCATTCATCGGTCCTGCTGATATATCGGGTTTGGACAACGTGACCTACGACGAAGACGACCCTTCGATATATTATCCACCACCTTACAGTTTCTACTATAATAACGAAGATAATTCGACTCAAGTCCCACCAGGACCTCTAGTACCGGGTATAGTGTTACCACCACCGCCGAATTTCTTCGCTCCACTAGAAGAGAACAAAACGGAGGCTCCGACTACAACGTATACACCGCCGATACAAACGACGACGACGACGACTGAAAGTCCAACGATTAAAGCGATTTTAACACATAATTTTACGATACCAACTTTGAGGCCTGTCTATAGGAAGCCGACACCCACAATTGCGAATATTGCGAAGAAATATCCGACCATCACGATTTTGAAAGCTATAACTCCAAGTATAGGAAGTGGACGTGAGTCTAAACAAAATGGTCGTGGTAGAACGAAGACGGTAGTGACGACAACACGGGTACCGCTTAAGAGTTATTATACGTCTAAACCTAAACAATTCCTTGAAGAGGTGGTTGTTAACATCCCGAAAGTAACGACATCTAGACCTCAAACTCAATTTTACTTTTATGATGAAAACATTATTAATACGACCCCGAAATTGCGTCAACCACCTCCGCAAAAATACATCCCAGGAGATTATTACCTGCCAGCTAAAGAATTGGACTTTATTATTAAGGAGCCACCGCGAGAGAAACAAAATCTTCGATATTACTACGTCGATGATAATACTAGATCTCAATATCCTGAAAGGACTGATAGCTTCAGCGTGCACATAGCTCGGCTTAAGAATCAAATTAACTCGTTCCAATCGGCTTTAATCAATAATAACGATAACAATTATTATCGGAGACCCCAATATAATAACCCGGTGTATCAATACAGCTTCCAATCTGTGAATTATCCAAATCGCAACCAATACCTCCCTCCTGAATATTCAATCGGGAAAAATACGAATCAAGATTACGACGTCGAGATCCAAGAGGCTATTGAGGTGACCCCACCACCGGCGATATACGAGACAACTCAAGAAGACACTTTTTATTACCCGGAATCAGCTACTGAGAACCCCAGGAAATACAAGGGACAAATCAGGAATAACCGTCCAAAAACAATTAGTCAATATTCTTATGAAGGCAACACCGAATCCAATCTTCCAACAATTTTACACTAAACAAGATGAACCTTACATAGATGACGTCACCAAAGAATACTTCACTGTATTCGGTAAAAAATTACCCCAAACAACGACAGCTATCCCCCCTTATTCTCGGGTAGTAACGACTAGGCCTGTATCACTAGAAAGGGACACTTTAATAAATTACCTCCAAACACGACCTCAAATCAACGAAGATGCCGAATACATCGATAATTTAAGATATAATAACGGTGATCGGAGGCATATCTCGTACAAACTACCGGGGGATGAAGGCACCCATTTCTACTTCATAACGCCGAAATTATCGCAAAAACGGGAGCAAAATTACCCTCGTCCTTCATCGTCTTGATGATAATTAAAATTAAATTTCCTCGAAACTGATACGAAACTGTGATTTGTAGAACTAACGCTAAAACTTAAGGGGACACGGATTCTGTGTGCTTAACTCTTAAATGTATTAGGCTTAATAATAAATTAAGATGTGTTATGAAGACTATCAATGCTTTGTGCACCAAAGAAAAATTTAAAATTAAAAAAAAAACATAAAACAACAACACGCGTAATGAAATTATAAGTGACGTTTATTGTTAATTAATTTTTCTTGCAATGCCTGGTTGATTTTAATTCATGTTTCTATTACGTTGTATAATTTTAAGGTTAGGAATCGTATTTCCGGCTTTGTAATCGCAATTAATGAATTCGTTGTGTAAGTGAAACTGTGCGGGGGATAAATCTGAAAAGTGCGTGATAACTTCTCCTTGATTCTGTGTATAATAAATTTTAATTTATAATAGAGAAATCATTCAATTTAATGTTTAAGTATGCATAAGTATATGTGTAGGTAATAATAAATTGTTTTTAAGCGATTTTATTTTATTTTTTTCAGAAAAAAACAATCACAGGTTTAAAAATTCCAAAAAAAGCTTTGAAACTTTAAAAATTTTCAAACAATAGAAAAGAAGTGGATCAAAAATCAAACCCTGCAGAACACTAGATACTATCGCAATTCCTTTTCCTCGATTTAGCATCGATTGATGGCCCTTCTCTATAAAATGTCCAGGTTTGGTATCAATCCTGATCTGATCGCCACAATCCAGTCCTACCTGTCTAGAAGGACTTTTTCCATCGAATACCTTGACCACGTCTCGGCACTTAGGCACTTGACATCCTACAAGGTTCACTGTTAGACGCTGTTGAAGGCGACTAGCGATGTCCTTGGTCCTCTGCCTCATACTGGGTCTCATTTATAATCCTTTAAACCCTTTACATCAAGTGTCAGGCTTTTCTTGCCTGAAGCGGAGGTTTGTGCACGTGATCGTTCAAGAAAATCGGCGCCTTAAGCAAGCGGAGATGTTTACTGAGGTTTTGTTGAGGGGATGAAATGATACTCTAGGTGGTGGTCGATCTTGGGGGGCTCTATAACACTCAGAAGCAAATGGTTTGTAGTTTGTCTCGCTCTTTCCAAGATTGTTTTTGCAGTGGTCTTCAGGTACTAGCGGTGTACGCTGACGACACCGCCATGTTCACTTCTTCAAGGAAATGGTCGCGTATGTGGCGATTAATGTTTCAAAATGAGTGGCTGTGAGGTTCTGGGGGGGGCTGCAACCCAAGTATATTACGATGGCTGTACGTTAATATAGTAAGACCTATGGTAACGTACGGGGCAATAACCTGGTTCCAGAAGGTCACTAAAGTTACCATCAGGAATACCCTTGACAAGTTGCAACGGCTGGCATGTGTATGCATTACCGGAGCTATGATAACATGCCCAACTGCGGCCCTAGAGGTAATTTTAGACCTCACCCCTTTACACATAGTGGTGGAGGGAGCGGCCCTTGCGGCTATGCACAGACTGACCAGCGCGGGGACTAGAAGGGACGAGACTCCATACCAGAGAGCATGGACATCTCAAGCCAGGCTCTCCCCACTTCTAAGCCTACCGAAGCTAAGCAACAAGAGAGAGTGGGTAGGAGAACACTCCACGTACTCCCTAAAAGAAAACAATATCAAGTGGTATGTGGACGGTTCTAAAACCGATAAAGGAACAGGTGCAGGCATATTTGGGCCAGGAACCAAATATTCCGAACCAATGGGAATATTCCCCAGAAGCTAATTTACTAGCAACGAAGGCCGCCACAACTCCGTTTGTGGGACTTGCACCGTTCTGTGGTATAGGGACGAGCAACTACAAAAAAGAACTTTAAGATCGAGAAGAGAGGCTCAGAGCATCCCTCTGGGAGATTTCCTGGTCTGAGACAATCCAAGATCTTCCTTGGAAGCTACAATAAGCATAGAGCAAAAACTTTGCTGGAACTTAGCAGGAATAGATTGCGCATCCTTACAGGGCACTGTCACCTTCGTGAACACATGACAAGGATAGGTCTAAAACAGAATAGCAACTGCAGGTTCTGCTAGGTTGAGGAAGAAAATCCGGAACACCTCACATCTTACTGCACCGCCATCACCCGAGCCAACCATCTCGGTAAAGACGTTATAGACGAAGAAGATATACCTTCTCTGAAGCCATCACAGCTAATGCAGTTTATCAAAGCTCTTGGACTGGATGGGGAGCTTTAGGAGCGGGCATACCCCAGCAGCTTACAGCTCACGCAAGGGGGCACAATCGAACAATAGGTCGCAGCACAATATCACCCTCATTTCAAATCTAAATTTAAGAGGTTCTCTAGAAAAAGAAGTTCACCCCCAACTAATACATCTGTGGGTGATAGGGAACTCCCCCTGGTCATCTAAGTCAAGTCAAGTTCTTACATGCGAAGTCTGCCTTAACGTTCTTCAGAACCGCACTCTACACAGAGACATGGATATACCTTCCGTGGATAAGTCAGAGGAATAGAATCCTTTATGAGCTCAGCAACTTATATTTGCTTATCAGATCAGCATGACAGCCACCTAAGCTAACATTAGAGACAATCAGGTCGATTCAGTAACTCTAAGGGAGTTTTCGGAAACTCTACCTGAGCGACTAGGGTTAGTTAACTTTTACATTAAAGTGTTCGCAAAGGTTTTTGTGGGTTGACAAACTGGTTACCACCGGTTGCAACCCTATTAAAAAGTAGGATAAACAATGAAGTAATAAACATCTGTCATTAATTTGTCATAATTTGAAACGACTTCAGATGTGTTCAGATAGAAAAAAAAATTTCAATTAGTTCGTGCACCTGTCATTACTAATTATACTGCAAGACAAGCTAACTTGGGATAACTTGAAATCACATTACTAGTGCTTAGCGAAGTGGAAAACTGTGTTGCTTTTTTGGCGCTTCAAATTTAACCTTAAAACGGGTACAGATCGGCCATATTGGTACTACACTTACGTCAAACACATAGATTATAGTGTATGTTTGCATTAATTGTTTATTACAGTTATATGATAAGTAAAATATTAGATGACATTATGGTTTCTTGTGCTCTACGTAGTTGTAACAGTAGAAACAGCATTGACAAGAAGAATTCGTCTAGAATAACATTTCATAGGTCAGTGTATGAAACAAAAACAATGTCCAGGGCCGTAATTGGAAAATTTCAATTGGTGCTCCTGGTATGTAGGTACATGCATAAACTATTACATATTGAGTGTTTATATTGTCAAATTATGACATTTATGCCCAATGCTGTAATTTGACAAGTTTCAAATTGGCATTTTCTTAGACAGTTACTTAGGTCCTTGGTTTTTATTCATCCCACACTCACGTGCCACCTTCTTCGTCTTATTTTTTTTTTGAAATCTTAAAACTTATTTTTGATTCTAAAACTTTGACAGGTGTCAAACTATTTTTTTAATTTTTGTACTTTGACAAGTTTCTAGTCGTCATTTTCTGGGATAATCGCTTTGATTAAAGCGACATTTCTGTCGTTGGTTTAAACCCTTTTTTGTACTCGCTTATCAAAACCTGTCATTTCACGATTCGATTTGCGTGCGTAAAAAGTCACTTTAAGCACGAGTGCGTAAAAGTAAAGTTGGTACTTCCTGGAACTTGATTAATTTAGTGACATTTTAAAATCATAAATCCCTAACCTTAATAATATGGTCATAAACGATAACGTATTTAACAATATGTATTATTATTATAGTTCTCGTCAAAAAATATTGTACAAACTTCGTGCGTGAAACATTTCGCGAATTCGTGTCCATAAAGCGCTCGCCTCCGGCTCGCGCTTTAAACTGGTCACTCATTCGCAAAATATGATTTCACGCACTTGGTTCGTTTAAATAACTATTCTGGTTCTTAAAATTGGACAGATGTCAAACTATTTTCTTTTTCTTAATATTCGTACTTTGACAAGTTTCAAATTGGCACACACACCACATGCCATTTCCTTCTTTCTTCCTTTTTTGAAATTTTATACCCTGTTTTTGATTCTAAAAACTTGACAGGTGTCAAACTATTTTTCTAATTTTTGTACTTTGACAAGTTTCTAGTCAACATTCTCTTGAATAATCGCTTAGAAAAGAGTAACATTTCCGTCTTGTGTTTAAATCGCTTTTCTGATTCTTAAAATTTGACAGGTGTCAAGTTTGACAAGTTGACAACTTGACATTTTCTAATATATTGCTTAGAGTCGAGACCAGAAAAAAAAATAGAAAAAAGTTTCTGTCATACACACTATCAAACGAATTTTGTGTAAGATAGGCTTCATTAGTTACCTGTCAATATTTGGTTGTTTGAAATCTGTCATTTTTCTATCTTCTATAATTTTACAGTTATCTAGATATGTTTTATTTCTATAATTTGACAGCTGTCATACTCTTTTCTGACATGGGGAGATAAACTATTGCCATTAAGAGATATGTTTAGCGAATCGTATCATACCCACGTCTTCCTAATCTGAGGGTTGATAGAAATGAAAGATGGTATTTTAATAGAATTTGAAAATGGCGCAATTCCATACGCTTTGCAAAAAAAAATGACAAAACCCTAACAGGGCGATAGTTATTAAAAAAAACTCTTGTACTAAACTTTCAGTGCAAAAATTTAAAATAATAATAAAGTCCTACCTGTACTTAATTCCTGTTCAGCATTCTCGTCCTTCAACGGCTCATCGAACAGGTGTAGATAGACCTCAATGGCGCACCTAGCTGCTTTGAAATAGAAAGGATGTCCGCGTAGAACATCTTCCAGTCTTAATAAACCAACGTACGATCTAAGTGTCATCTTCCTCATACAATACGTGTGGAAATCGAATTGATCCTCGATAATTTCCGAAAAATGCTGTACGAAATAAATCGAACGAAATAATCACAACCGATCATCGCAACATCCGCTTAATACCCACCCTATCGATTTCGTGACATTTCTTGAGAGCTTCACCATATTTTCCTAATCTTTGGTATGCTAAGGCGCACTCCGTCTGGAACCACATGCACTGCATCTCGTTCAAATTCTCCATGGCGGAAACGCCTTCCCTCGTGAACTTCGCGCACGTCTCCTCGGCTTCCCGCACGTTATTCGCTCTAAGCATGTACTTCGCGCACTTCGAATTTATGTACCTGTCCGCCGTATCGAGGCCTTGCGCCTCGTCCAGCCACTTGAAGGCTTCTTGTGGATCACCCGCGTGCTAAGTAAAAACAAAGTTTATTATTAAAAACAATCAAATGACTTACACGAAAATACTTACCTTGTATATCCGTCCTTTGGTAACGTACAATTCGATTAACGTCGGCGTATGTTCGATCGCGGCATCGATATAAATTAAGGCTCGATTCGTCTGTTCCAGATAATCGAAATGTTGAGCAAGATAATAGTAGACCCATAATAAAGCTGACGCAGGCTCCTTCGGACCGTTATTCACTTCAGAGGCGTTAAATTTACCGATTCGTTTTAAGGCATCCGCGTATTGCATCATTAAATCTTCTATTGCTTCTACTTTCCCCTTATCGCTGTACAGCGATCGTAAATCGACGAATAAAGGCGGCACACCTTTCCTCAGTCCCTTACGCAAATACTTATCGACTAATTTCACGAATTGATCATCGGTGGCGATGTTCAACGGTAATCTTTGCGGCGGCATCGCGCGCGGATATAATTCCGCGTATTCCGTGTAGAAATTCAGGATGTCGTACGTATCAGTCAGTTGCCTAGCCTCGATCAATTTCTTATAATAGAAGGTGTTCTCCGGATTCCGTCTGATCAATTCCTCGTAGTACCTGGCCGCTTTCTCGTAACGTTGCAGTCTCAAATTTAAATCACCTAAGTTCTCCTTTAACGTTAATTTATCGACAATTTGATCTTGTGAGTTCTCCAAATGCATTAAGGCCTGTTGGAGTTCGCCCGATTCTTGGATGACCAGGTTTTGATATAATAGTAACTCGCTATGTTCGTAATCGTAATTATTCCCTTTCTGGAAAGATTGAATAGAAAAACGGGATTACTTTACTTGTTCCTTTTTAAAAACTTAATTAATTAGTTAAGCATGTGCATAAACAGCAACCTACATATAATTATAACGATTACAATTTAAAGACCAATCGGTGTCTTTACGTTTGACAAAATTGTCAAAATTTATCAAATAATAACTGTCAAATTTAAACAAACATTGCTATTGCAAAAATATTTCGACAGCTATGAGAACGATAAAAAATTAATGCTTTTATAATTTGACAGCTATCAGATATATTTCGACAAATTACTGTAAGCAACAACTTTGAAATGTAAACAGGATCTTTAGAATATTCCAGCTAAGCATTTTGACAGTTACAGTCATCAAAATAGTAGGAAAATGAGCACTTTTATAATTTGACAGTTTTCGAAAAATATAAAATATACAAATATTGACAGTTTCAACTATCACAACTTAAAAAAATAGGTAGCTGATTTTACAATTTTATAACTGGCCCATGTATGCATTTTGACAGCTGCAACTTGTCAAATTTTACAATTTACCGTCTGTCAAAGTATTTTAACGTTTATCATTTTCATAATTAGAGGTGTTTTAGATAAAATGTTATCCAAAACAGTAAGGAAAGAAGTGGCTTCATAGTTTGACAGCAGTCAGAGAAATTATAATCGCTGCTGCTTTACAATATGACAGCTGTCAAAAAGTTTTATGAAAAATAACTCTCACTGCAACTTAACAATTACAACCATCACAATTTAAAAAAAAGCTGATTTTACTATTTTATAACTATCAGATGTATTTTGACAGCTACAATTTAAAGACCAATCGGTGTCTTTACGTTTGACAGCTGTCAGAATTTGTACGGTTACGACACTCAAAATTGTAAACTTGACCAAATATAACAATATTTTCGATTTTGACACCTGTCAAATTTATTGTGGCAGCAAACAATAATAACTGTCAAATTTAAACAAACATTGCTGTTTTTTCAAACTGGGCAGAAGTACTTCGACAGTTACAGTCACCAAAACAGCAAAAACAAAATGAGTGCTGCTACAATTTGACAGTTTTCAATCAAATATAAAACGCGTGCAAATGATTAAACTGCTAAAAATACTCGTAACAATCTGTTAATTACAAAAATATTTCGACAGTTACAACTATGAGAACTATAAAAAAAATAACTGATTTTATAATTTGACAGCTGTCAGATGTATTTTAACAAATTACTGTAAGTAATAACTTTGAAATTTAAACAGGATTTTATAATTTGACAGTTTTCCAACGCGTGCAACTGTTTAAACTTGACAATGACAGAAATATTGACAATTACAACCATCGCAACCTAAAAAATAGCAGATTTTACAATTTTATAACTGGCATACATATATGCATTTTGACAGCTGCAATTTGTCAAAAGTACTTTAACGTTCATTATTTTCACAATTAGAGGTATTTTAGATATAATGTTATCCAAAACAGTAAGGAAAGAAGTGGCTTCATAGTTTGACAGGAGTCAGAGAAATGATAATCGCTGCTATTTTACAATTTGACAGCAGTCAAAAAGTTTTATGTAAAATAACTCTTACTGCAACTTGACAATGACAGAAACATTGACAATTACAATTATCACAACTTAAAAAAAAACAGCTGATTTTACAATTTTATAACTATCAGATGTATTTTGACAGCTACAATTTGAAATATTTTAACGTTCACGCCCTCTAAAACAGTACGAAATTACCCGCCTTCAAATTTGACAGCAATCAGAAAAATTTTAATCCCGGAAAGTATAGAAACTCATCTTTGACAGTTGTCACAAACATACCAATGTTTTTCGATTTTAATCGCTGTCAGAGATACCGTGAAAGGAAATAATAACTCGAATTTAAACAAATTTTATTGGTTTTTCAATTTGCTATTACAAGTATTTTGACAGTTATGGCCGCCAAACAAGTTAAAAAAAAATGAGTTTGACAGCAGTCAGAAAAATTATAATCCCAGAAAGTGTTGGAACTCTGAAAAATAGCGACTTTACAATTTTACAACGGATAGATCTGAACAATTAAACTGAAAAAAAAAACAATTTGGCAACAAAATAAGTGAATTCGTAGTTTGACAGCGGCCGAAAAAAATTTCAACAACTGGAATATTTTGATAGTTACAGCTGTTAAAATTAAAAAAACAACACTATTTTGGCAATCTAAGAGCTGTTGGATAAATTTTAACAGCTAAAACTGTTGAACTTGCAAAAAAAAATACAATTACAGATATTTTTATTTATTGTGTTATCCAAAATAGTAAGAAAATAAGTAGTTTCATAGTTTGGCAGCAGCCATAACAATTATAATCCCAGCTACAGTAGAATTTGACAGCTGTCAAAAAGTTTTATGGTTACGACATTCAAAATTGTAGAAAATAGTTTTCATAAATTGGGAAAGAAGCATTTTTGTAAAAGTCAAAAATATTTTCTCCTAGTTGGTGGTGCACATTAAGAGCCGTGAAGTTGGCACCATAACGTGGTAAAATTCACAAAAATGACCACCTTTTACTTTTTAAAAATTACGAAAAAAAGAATTAAGATTTTTTTTTCTTAATGAATTTTTTTTGTAGTGGCAAGCCCGACTATGGTGTGAATCTTGTGTGAAGAAAAAATCCGAAGCAACTATAAACTTGTACATTCAGACATCTTATATTTACCGCGCTGTCTTACAGAGTGTCAGAACTTATCAATAGATGGCGCACAACATGTTTATGTTTATATAAATGGATATTCTATAATTATAGTCGAAATTTAAATTCAAAAACCAATTAAAATACTTTTAGAAAACACTGTATACATACATATCAACAATTTTTTTTTGCATCACAAAACTATCACTCAAAAATATCAATTAATCAGCTCAAGTACTCGCCACTTACCTGTTGTTGATCTAAAAATGTTTCTAGAATATTCAAAGCATTTTTGTAATCTTCTAATAAATGGAACGACATTGCATATCCGATCCAGGAAGCCCGTTGTGTTGGTCGCAACATAAGTAGTTGATATCTAGTATCCTATAGAAAAAAATAAATAAAACATACCGAATTAACCGCTTTATGACATATCATACTCTGTATCCTTCCAAATCGCGCATCTGAATTTGTAACAACGATAAATCCCTCAAAATTTGTATATTATCCTTCTCCCATTTAAGAGCGTTACGGTAACATTTGATCGCTTCATCGTATTTCTTATCAGATCTCTGTAGCAGGCCGTAAACATGCCAACAAACATGTGAACGGAGATCATTCCGTAACCCTTTCCTGACATGCTCGTATGCCTCTTCTTTCCGGCCTAAACAATTTAAAGTCAAACCTTTCATAGCCAAAGTTTCTACAAATCAAAAACGTTATCTTTCACTTAAAAAAACCATCGAATCTTCATTACCTCCATGTTCTGTAAATTTTGGGTTAGATAATATTTGTTTTGCAAACTTCAATCCATTTTTGTATTGTTTCTGCTCATAACATCTCTGCAAAATAAAAACGGCGTCATTTTAGCAAACCGACGATTGCGGACGTTAGAAAATCGGTCAGCATAGGATGCAATTCGATATCGAAAACCGTGAAACCGTATATAGTTAAATATATTCTTTATAGTTTATTAATAAGAATTGGATGTACGCTGTAAGTAAACAAGGGGAAAATTACCTACCAGAATGCGTTTAAATAATGCATTTTCTTTAGGTGGTAGCGGATTACTAGAGGGCATTTTTAAATTTACACTGAAATAAAAAACTTTGTCAGCCGGTTAAATTATTTTTTAGCTTAAATCAAAACCTCGTGGCCTCAAACCTCTACTAAAGTCGATCGTAATCACGTGACATGCGCCATGCCATGTCATTGTCGATAAAACAGTTACCAATACGTTATTTAAAAATTTAAACAAAATATCTCGTTAAGATTTATTTCCTGACTGTAATGTTAATAATTAACTTCTAATTCGCTAATTTATAAATCATAATTATAAGGATTTAATATTAATACTACTTGTTTATCTCATCTCATGACGCTAAGATAAATCAGTTTTCTTTATTTCTGCTTCCAGTGGCGCGCAGAGATTAATACTTTATTTTAAACGTATTTGATTATAATCTATATAATGCAATAAAATTTAGATGATTCTTGTCCGTAATAATTATAGATAATACTGGATTACTTTCGAAATAGCCGTTATCTTTATAAGTATTTGAATAAGAATGTAAACACTAAAATTAAAACGGGGAATATCTTTCATTACATAAGTGTACTACATTATATGATAATATTAATTTCTCTTTTATTTATTAACTTATTAATAACGGTTTATCCGCATTCTGTACAATTCTGTATACTCATGCATGTAAGTATAATCAAACACTGTGAAAATAGCTGATGGAACATGTTACCAAATCACATGAGATTTGTTATAGAACATTTGTTAATTAACTTTTTATTTAGGTATTAATTGTAGAGCTTTTGACAATAACAATAAAGGTTCATTTACTTTAAAATAGTCTAAAAAATTACATATTTATACTGAGCCACGAAATAAATTGATTGATTTTTAAATTTTTAGTTGGGAACACTGAGTAATTGGCGGCAATCAGAGCGCGAACTAGCTTGCATAGAAATTGTTTTGACAGATTCTATAAAGTATACTACGTCAGTAATCTACAAATATACCGGAAACCCGTTGAAAACCGCACGTAAATAGCGGTAATAAATGCAATAGAGAAATAACAAGAAAATGACAGCAAACCAAAACAACCAAATAACAGAAAGCCCATATTTGTTCAGTGTAGCTAACTGTAGAATGTAAAAATCAAGCGAACCAGGGATTTTTATGCTACCACTACACTTCACTTGAGAATGCTCTCATTGTATATGTCTTATTCTTTGGTATAATGGCTAGTTCATAGCTCTCCGTTCGTACGTTTGCGTTGATACGTTGACCAATCGTTGCACGTTATTTGTACGCGCTTCACAGCCCATCCGCTGACGGATAAAGTTGGTTGAAGTTGAACTTTGCAAGGAGATTTTTATACGTTAAACGTATCAACGTACGAACGGACAGCTATCAAGTAGCCTTTATTCAATTTGACGATTGAAATCGTTAAATAAAAGTAGCACCGGGAAAAATTGAAATTCACAGAGAACACTTAGTTTTGATTGTTGAAATTTGTAAACTACAGTTTCTTTGAAGCATTTTCAGTTTGAAGATAAAAAGAAAAACTAACTTCAAAAACCGACTATTTTCAACTTGTCAATTTGACATATGATTACGAGATAAATGTCAATTCCTTAAGCTCAGACGCAGTGTTGCCAACCTGGAAACTCGGTAGGTTTGAAATATGAAAGCAAACTGTTACAGAAAAAATACGTTTTATTAAAAAACAAATGCAAAAATAAAATAAGAATTTAAAAAATAAATCAACTCCAAATAAATGTATCTAATCTTCGCTTGATACATATTGTTTAGTTTGTAACAATCCTAGTTTTGATTTCGTCTTTAATTGGTTCCGTTGCTTTGTTTTCATTAAATTTATGGAGGAGAATACTCTTTTTACATTAGCCGAAGAGTGTGGGAGAGTTAGTATGTTAAAAGCAAAAGAACCTAAAACGTTAAACATTAAAGACCTCGCCAAAATTCTACAGGATTATCTGGAAATGATTGAATTTCGTCGACATTTCTCAATAACCTCCACTCAGAGTCAAGTGCTTGTAAATGAGTATCTTTTATTAAATTAGGTTACGTTTATAAAGAAATAATGCTGTAAAAATTCCTCATTTATCTTCAAATCGGTAGGGTTGGCAACACTGCTCAGACGTGACTGTCTCAGTCGTTCATTGCCTAGATACCTACATAGAGAGTCGAATTTTTGGATCTTGTCCGTTACGTACAGTCGTGGTCAGATAAATGTAATACAACCTTAAATTTTATATATGTCAACAATTTGAAATTTTATTATTGTAAGACGGACTTTAACTTAAGCTACTTAATAATAAATCAAATGTCAGATCATACCGGAACATATTAACTTTATTATTGTTTCTTAATCTTCATCACTGTGGTTTTATTTAACCGCATTTCTCAAATACTATGTCCTTCTTGTAAATGAGTTAATACAACTTTATTCAACTACTGTAAGCTTTTGTGCTATCGAAAAAAATATATTTTAGGTAACTGACATTTTAAAATTCAAAATGATTTGACATTTAAATGTCAAAATACTAACTTACGTCATCAAAATTAAAAAAAAAACGCTTGTACTACATTTATCTGGCCACGACTGTACATTAGAGAGAAATGTCAATATGACATATGTATGAGTCGATTCATACTGACATTACTCATGACGTAAAGGACAAGTTCCAAAAATTCGACTATATTGTAGTACCTATATACATAGGATAAACATTTTGTGACTCGCTTGATATATTGTTGAATCTTTCGTTTTTTTCTTCCTTCGCATTTCAATTAGCAACTTCAAAAGGAATTTATGCTTATGCATACACGAGAAATGTAATTTACTGCCAACTGCAAGTAAATTAGATTTGTTGAGTTCTAATGTCCAGTTTTTCAATCTGGATTTTAGATGATCTGAAGAAAACGTTGAGAAATGCCACAGGGTTCGAATTACTTGAACATCTCCTTTATTCACCACATCTGGCGCCGTCCGACTATTACGTTTTCCTCATTAAAAAAAAAATTCAAAGGTCGTTTTCTTCCGATGAAGAAGAGGCAAGGTGGAAGGTCTATAAAGGCGTTGCAGATTTGTTGTAACAGATCTATAATTTAAACGACAAATTTCCCTTTCTTATAGAGCGCAAAATTTTCTATTAAAAAATCGGCGAAAATACTACTCTAATTATTGTAATTTTAATAAAATAATCGTTAATATGAGGCGTTGTATAATACAAAAATATATTTCTAAGTTTTACATTTTATTTAATGTTGTTTATGTTAAATCGAATCCGAGTATATCGCAAAAAAGGCTATTAACTGTTTTTTAGTTGGTGACGAATTACCCATACCTACTTTATCCCTTTGTTGAATGTTATTGAGAGGACAGTTATTTTCGGCATGCGAGATGGTGAAGATTGTTCTTACTATAAAATATATCAGCGTTTATTTTGTATTATAAGTTTTGTTTGAGTGCTTTTCAGTATTAATTAATTCATTTATATACCTATTCGTGAAAATTTTGTGAGTGCAAATGTGTGTTCCATATAAAACGGATGTTTTTAATTCGGTAAGCCAAATTATTATACTGAATATATAATATTTAAAAATATTAGTTTTACCCCAAACCTGCTGAAACTGTATTTTTTAATGGCGGTTTACAATACTGTCTTTGTTCAAGTTTCTTTCAACGATATTTTAAATATTTTTCATTTAAGTCGTACAAATTTAATTAGTTTTCAAAGACGATATTAAAGAAGTAGAGATTAAAGTAATTTTCTCTCTTCTAGTATCACGATATTGCTCCAAAATTGCTGGGAAACGCTGCCGTTTCTACGAAGGGACACAGCTAGGATAAATACACGTTCAAGGTAAAACTTGCAAAGATTTTTTTGCACAAGTTTCATATATTAATTTTTATTTTTTCCCTCTTTATTACAGTTCCGCAGCACTTGAACCCAGGTTAGTGATTAATCGTTTTATACTTTTGTGTTTTCTTTCCGTATCCACGGGCGCAATTCGAATTAAGGGTGTCAAAAGTTACTGCTGGTAGTTCAGATAACGTTTTGTAAAACTCTGTTGTTTTTGCTAAATGTTGTGTCATCTCTACACCTTCCTCTTATACAGGCTACAACGGCAGCAACTTCTAGAATTAAGGTAGGAGCTCAATTTATAACATGATTTTTGCGGCTTTTTCTGTATTATATTTGGTGTGCATATTTGAAAATTTTTCGCGATGTTTTAAATACAAAATTAATTCAATTTATTTCGGTTCAAACAATTAAATGTTGTAAAGTGTTGTTTTTAACTAGTTATCACGTTGATACAATTCAAGTTTTTCTTAATTAATAATACTTTGATAACGATTTATTTTTGATAATTTTGCAAGTCGTATATAAATGTTGCACGTTTTAAAACATTCAATCATAATCTGCCAGCAGTTTAGTCGATATATTTATCACCCTTCGCGTTTAGGTGAACAGTTTTAGCGTTACGTTTATTTAGAAATGCATACATGAAGCAAGGAACACAGACTTGTATTTTATTTTCAAGTGTCTCCATCTGTATCACATTAGAGAATTATTGTTAAATGGCCACTGTACTCTGTATATTATATGATGCTGCTTAAGAATTCTTCAAGATTGAACAAGATCATTATACTCTTCTTCTTCTTCCTTTCTACACGTGATAGATAGAATATTGCCTGATGTTTTCCTTCCAGTGTTTTGATGTCCTATCCTGATTTCTTTTTTTTCCAACAGAATTATTAATTTTGGCACTTTTTCCAGCTCATTGAGTTCGTTCCAGCACTTTCCGGATTTTTGTATCCATTCTTCACGTCTTATATATTTTGCTTTGTTGTCGTAAGTCTTCGCTTTTGATTCTGTCAATTAGTCTAGGAGGTATCCGGCATCCGGCATCATTAGTGATTTGTATACTCCCTGATTATATAGACTTCTACAGCTCGTTATGTCACCTCTTCAAGTACTCGAACCCATTCACTTATTCGATTATTTTCTGGTCAATCTCCAGTTTGCGTTTTATTGGTATTATTGCGTTAGCTTTGCTGATTAGCTTCCTGCCAATTTGTTCCAAAACGTCTACAATCTTGTAATGTCTATCCATGTAATACAGAGGGGGCGTACAATATGATACCTATATTGATTACATTGCAGTTGTTAATGTAATCATGTAAATGTAAACGCAACGTAGACGACTTAAATTTAAGTTATCGTATTGTTGCAATGTCGATTATATTAAAGTTCTGTTATAAAAATTAAAATGGCATCTCGTTATAACTTCTTGAAATTAAAACTTTAATTTTTTAAAATGTTCTGTTATCATAAAAGGCGACTCTAATTTGAGTTACGTTTATAATCGTGTCTATTTAACGCTGACTTATGTGTTGCATGTATTAAAATGACAACGTATCTGTATACCTATAGAATTATAATAATTAAGTTAGTTCAAATACCAAAATAATAAGGTGTACGTATTGCATTTAACTTGTTGTTTAGGGGCGGTTCAGAGGAGTCACTTGCTCTGGTTAGCTATTACACCAGCTACACTCCTTAAAAAATAAGTAAAATTATTATTTATGTTTACAATAATTTTTTTATTGTAATAAAACCACTCGAATTCGAGTTGTTTCGCAGTGAGTGAGTGCAAGTGTAGTTGCTTTCATTGTATGTTCATATATCAATACGATTGATTTTATTAAACCAATCAAAAGAGGTATGTGTTCTATTCACCTTCTTTTTTACTAACAAACCTGGCAGTGGAGTTCACTGCAATTTTTAAACACGCCAGTGATTTAGACTGTCAGTCCTAAGCCTGAGTACAGTGTGAAGGGAATCATTGCCATTATTACTTTTGATATTTAAAATTATATCTGATTCTGCTCAGTTATTTACTAGATTTTGCTATAATTGGATTTTATTTTTAATACTTATTTTGTATGATGACACCACATATATATTCATTATTACCAACCATTTTATCTTACTAACTGAAAATTTGTTCTGCCAACCTCTTCATTTGAAATTGCTCACCCGATATACATAGATTTGCGATCTATAGGAGTTACAAACTGCAAAAACAATCATTATTGTTACTATTGTCCATTCCAAATAAGAATGGAGTAGATGACGCTACAATCGTAGCACATATCACACAAGAACAAGTTTGTGATTTGCAAAAATCGCAGTAAATTTAAAATTTGTTTTTGATTGTCTGATAATTGACTGTCCACTATGTAAGAATAGCATCTTTACGAACACTAATCAAACACATTTAATGCTTCTAATTGCACTTTTTTGAGCTTCGTCCAATTTGTCATATTTCGTTTAACATATCCGTTTCTTTGGTGGCGTTTCCAGTTAACTCTATATCTCCGTTGGTATCAAACATTGTCTTTTTGCTAATTCCAATTTCATTTGCTTGTTACATGCCTGCACCTTGCATTTTTTGAGAAACCTGTGAGAGCAGCATCAGTCATAATTACATATTCACGTATTGACGTTTATCAAAACCATAAGATGTATAAACAAGAAAATTTAAGCAAAACTGTTCAAGTAGTACCTTCAATAAGTGAATATTATGATTCAGAAGCTCTAAAAAAACCATTTTGTATGAAGAATCAAGGTGAAATGGATAAAGAAAACAATAAAGCCCAATAATCGCAATAGAACACAAACGACGCTCACATAATATAACCTTTTTGACGTTTATGACATTTATGCAATTTTGACAAATTGTTCTTGTGTAAATGTGCACTAGATTTTAACCAATCACAGACGTTTATTTTAGACCCTATCTTTCATAACGCTCCTTTCTTATTTGGAATGAGGTATAATTATGATTTCCTTGTTTCAGCTGATAATACAGCCATATGATACTACTATACCTTATTTCAAAAAGAGAGAGAGACAAAATTCTGAACGGACCCAAATGACAGTAGTTTCTTATTGGCTAAAAGCAGGGCAAAATCACATTATGCAACGTTCTGTTATTACTGTTCATTGGCAAACCGTTGATTGAAGGAATACATAAAGATGCGCAATCTATGACAGTTGACAGAAATCTCTCATTCTGACATTACTTACACCACAGCTATATTTAAAGTTTTACTATAATTATTACATTAATTTATCTATTTTTCGGTGTAGATTAGTTTTCTTTTACCTTGCTGTTCAGTGAATGCCACATAAAATTTATTTTGCAAATTGTATATTGTAATTTGGGCTGGAGGTCTGTTCAGAATTTTGTTTCTCTTTTTTGAAATAAGGTATAGGAATTTAGGAGTTTGTTTATATCTACAACGTACACCGGCTTGCAATAAAATCTCGTACACCCTCATGTCAAGCAAGCTAGTGTTTTAAAATTATTTTTCAATGTAAGAGCCGACTTTAGATTTGACAGATGTAACAGATTATTCATAGAGGTACTAATCTGTGATAGAGGTTATAATAAATGAAAAGTAGTGTACTTTTGAAAACGAAACGTCAAATTAGAAATGTCATAAAAAGGTGAAATCAATAACAGGCAAGTCAGGTGTGCCTTTCCATTTCGACGTTCATTTTTATGGTAATAAAAACATTTCGTATTTTATTTCGCTTACGGCCTGCTCTGTTCTTTCCTCATTTGATTGCACCTCCTATTAGCTAATATTTGTCAATACATTTTGTGAAACCAAGACGACTCCTTTCCAGGGTTGGACTTTAGCCCTTAAACCCTTTAGTCCTCCTAATAGTACGGGACCTCCCCGTTGATTGTTACTACTAATTATACATGTCATAAATAGGAAAAACAGAAATTTAGGACTAAAAAAGAAAACGTAGGAAGGTAAAAGTAGTTAGAACAGACAAAATAAAAAATAAATATATAGATAAACCATGCTCAATATAGATGCTGTATAGATAAAAATGTATATGGGACTTTACACAAACAGAGAGCGGACTAGAATAAATCAGTCTAATAAAGCGGTGTACCGGCCGATGTGTTGGCTTAGGTCATTTCAGTGGTAGTTGAAATCCGAGCAACCCTCACTTGAGGAGGGGGTCTGTCGGGATCGAGGCGAGTCAATTCTCTTACCAGAGGGTTGTCAGAACGAGAAACTCTAGCAAATGTCTTCTCGGCCAACGCTGCTGCGTGCTGAAGAAGAATAGGAATATTCAAACCAAGAAAAAAATAAAGGTTTATTAAATTTAATATTGCAGGAGTGTCAGCAGCGACATCTATGCGGTAATACCCAAATTAACTGTCTTATGCAGCATTATATACATATATTTAAATTGCGCGCCACCGAGTAGCGATAGGATATATCTGAAATCTGAAGTCAGTCACAGTATTATGTGTGGCGACAGGAATGTAAGACAAGTGTTTAAGTACCTATTAAATAATGTTTTATTGTGTGAATGGCTTCATTTAACAGAATCGAACAATTGTCGATGGATTAGTAGTACTTTGGTATAATTAGCCGAAATGTAGACGACGAGCGATCGGATCTGTTTGTTTCCGCTGAACGCGGCCATAGTTTCATTTAGACAAGCATTGATTGAATAATCGGCTATTCAATTTATTTGAATATTCGTATACAATAGTGAATGCATATTAAAGAATCTACAGAAATTGTTTATTAAATTACATTATCCTCATTTTTTCATTGTTAAATGTTTCTCGATCTGTCATATGGATTGTCAATCATCGCTGTCACATTGACAGATAGTATACATAGATATTCGATATTCGCATCACAATAACCTTTAAATCTCAAAGACAGGTTCACAATATGCAAATTTAATCAATATTTTGTTAAAACATCAAAATGATTGGATACAATTTTTTGATCGGGTTTTCGTTCACCGCTTAATCCGCGAATTAATTGTCAAATGTAAAACGCCCTTAAGATGGCTAATTCACCTTCCTACTATTCGGTGACATAATCAAGTATTGTGTAAAGCGTTTCATGGCTTTGCTACATACATAACCTTACCAATAACATATTACGAACCTAATTCGTGTAAAATAAATAAAAACAAAACTTTTATAAACTTTATTGGAAAAAGTTATTCATATAAATTATGCAACCGCAGATATAACACCACCTGCTGGCGGTGGAATATCTACTTTGACAGGTTTAATGTCACTAGATGGGAACTGCGGAAGAACTTCTTCTTTAGGTTCAACCACCGAGACGTTATCAGGTAGAGGTCGCTTAGGTCCAATTTTACCGTTAGGATCCCAAGGCAACATAATTTTCACCTGGAAAAACAAAACAAAATTCAGAATAATAGAATAATTCAATCGCGAGAAAAAAAATTACTTTGATTCCTAATACTCCTTGTCTCAAGAGGACGTGTCTGGTAGCGGTGTCGACGTAATCGTTACACGGATCTCCTGAGTGAATCATCAGACCGTCGACGAACTTCATCGATTTTGCTCGCTGACCTCGCAATTTACCTGAGACTACGACTTCGCAACCTGCAAATAATTTTATTATATATTATTATAAAATCAAGTACGGGGAGGTGGGGTTAATTAAATCGTTTGTAACATGTTCACCTTGCATTTTAAATTCTGAACGTACCTAAAATAACAGTTACTTCTTATTGGTTGACAGCAAGGCCAAAATCACAGTGTCAAATATTTTGACATTGTTGACAGATTGAATTAAAAAGTCATGAAATAGTTTATAAAATAAAATATTGTTGTAATTGGGGATCGTATTCATAGTGCACCTTTAGCTTGAGTGCTAAGGGAAACTCAAATGAGGGTAACGTTGAAAATATAGTCGACAATCGACGATTATCCCCGATACCATCAGCGAAGGCAATTTCCTCCCTGATAAGCAGTTCAGCTCCAGTGAGCGCCCATCGACTGAAAATCTTAACTCCAGAGTATTACGAAGGAAGTGCACAACGCTCTGGATTTTGCTTCCACCTTCGACTCGATATGGCACGACGGTACAAGATGTAGCGTATAGATTTCAACACGAACCTGACAGCCTTTATCCAGTCCTACCACCTTTCGGACAGGACTTTTCGTACAAGGAAATCTGGCAAGTTCTCAGCTTCCAGACCCATAGGTGCGGGTGTCCCGCAAGGCTCTCTCTTAGGACCTGATCTTTTTATCTTTTTTTACCTCAGATATATGGCAATATACATTATACGTGGATGACGTTTTATATAACATCTCGGCATGATGCGTTCGTCTGCTGACGCCTTCAGCGTTTCGTCGATGACGTTGTGGAGTAAACTGATAAATTTAGGCTCAAAATGAATCTTTCTAAATGTGAGGTTTCTCACGCCATATATCTAAGGTAAGACTTTTGATTCAAAGCTAGTCTTTAGACAGAACTGTAATAACGTCGTTTCTAAATTTTTTCGAGTGATGCTTGTCATATAAACTCTCCGCCAGAATTTGAAAATCATATTTCCTCTGGTCCAGTCCCAATATTAGACAAGTAAAGCGTTTTAAGCCTGTATGATTCTTGCAGCTTCATCTCCGGAATTTAAAATTCCCAAACGCTGGGCGAGTACACGCTGACATTGGTCAGGAAGACCTTAGACAGGGACTACAGGTCGGAGAAGGTGTTGGTAGAAAAGCTTTGGGCAAACTGGATTCGAACGGAGCTGCGAGCAGACGCATCCTTGATGTTCGATAGCGAAATCGGCTAAGATCAAGCCACACACCACGAGCCTCGTATAAACTGATTCATTTCCACATGGCTGTAATGGATAGTCTATATCCCCTAGCAGAATGCCATTTATTTAGAACCATTAGGGGGGATGTGGTATCTTATTATTTTGTATAATTTTGTGGTATTAATGCAAATAAATAAAACTAGATATCATTTTTTTTTACTTAACTCTATATTTTATTTCTATTGCAACCTCTACTTCTATTACAAACATAACGAAAATTCTGTACAGATAATGTTGCGGTATGAGAACATCGAGATAAAGATATTACAGCCGTTGTACAAACAAGAACTTTATAATTTGATTCGATTCAGTAAATATTTGAGAGTAAACAGGAGACAATTCCACTTCTTAAAATTAATAACATAATCGTGTATAGAAAATAAAAATTAGGCTATTTAATTAAAACTGTCTTTTCAAATCATTCAATTCCACACAAGATTATTAAATAAACTTTAAACTCTAATTGTACACATTCAAATATATAATATATATATATATAATTAATCATAATCTGCTTAATAACTCTTTACAATTATCATCTAGGGGGTTCCCTTCGAGATAATTATTCAAATTCGGCACTTTATTCAGCACTTTATCGGGAACACAAGTGAGCATGTTGAAATTCAATTTTAACCAGTCGATTTGCTCGATCGGATCCAGCAGAGTTTCGGGGATTTGCTTCAGATTATTCCTGCTCAATATTAACCAACCTAAATTCCTCAAACCCAACAAAGCATTCGGATCGATATTTTCGATCTCGTTATTATCTAAATGTATATTGGTGAAGATAGTTTTCCCGTTAACGTGATGAACTCCGCGGATATTCCTGAAGGCCCTCTCGGGGATATTCCTGATAAAATTATGTTTAAACGATAACTCTTTAATCTCCGAGCAATGCATGAACCAATTCGAATCCCACGTCGTCAAACGGTTCTTATCCAACGAAATGATTTGTAATTTCGTTAGGTTGTCGAAAGCTTGAGCGTCGATGTGGGAGATGTTGTTGTTTTTTAAGCTAATTTCGGATACGGGTAAACCGTTGAAGACGCCCTCTTTAATCTCTTGTATTTTATTATCTTGTAAGCGTAATAAACGTAGCCTCGTTAAGTTACGGAAAGCACCAGGTTCCAGCGATGAAACGCCACTATTCTCCAAGATTAGATCGGCTAAATTCGGCAAATCCTTAACGGCACCGCGATATAAAACTGGCACACTTTGGTTTATAATTTGCACGAAAGATACTTTCTCGAGTAAACCGATCGGTTCTAAACAACCGGAAACTTTATCGATACCGAGTACACCGACAACAGTCACTGATACGTTTGAAAACGAACTAATTTCGCAGCAATTGGCACCGGACGCCAACAAGATGACGCACAGGAAATTAACGAGCGAACTTTTCATCTTGAAATGATTTTTCAATTAATCTAACCACCAGCGATGTTAATACACACAGCAGCCTTTTTTATTTACTTTTTTGAATGTCACTTCTCTCCCATTCAGATCTTACATACAAGTTATTCACGACGAGATAAGATTAAGTGACCCCGTGATTGTATATGTATATAAAAAGAAAAAGAATAAAACAAAACAGGTCGTCTCTCTTCTATTGGGAATTATCAATGAAAGATATTGATTAGGCGGAGAGAGCGGTTTTACGCGGGTCCCGTTCCGAATTCTTTAATGGGGGAAACGACAATAAAAATACATGCCGGAGACGGTTCGAAGTTTTGCGAAAATCGGTATTATTTTAAAATGATGATCTCATATTTGACACGCAGAAAATAAACAATAATTTAACACTATGATAACCCTGAAAACAATTTTATGTATTTTTTCCTCTTAATTACGGTTAAAACGTTGCGTATCGAATGCGGTTTTTTTTTAATTTTTGTTAATCGATGTAATAAAAGTGATTTGTAAACAAATGATGCACAATTTTTTTTTCGGTTTAAATGTTATTGCTTCTAGTTATATTTTAAAATAAATAGTTCTTATTAATGCACTCATATACATTGCTTTGTCAAGTTTATGAACTCCATTATCAATTGTCAATTAAATTATGAAAACATGTGACTGTATTTATTGGAAACTGTAACAACTACATTCAAATTAATCAATAAAGATTATTTATTATTGTAATTTATTCTTTCCTATTCAAAGTCGATAAAATGTTGATTCTACTAAACAGGGAGAATTTTATTTATCTTTTCTTTTTATGGTTAATCACAAACAAAGAAACAATGAATTTAGAAACCAAATCAAATAAAAATCACCTCACCAAAAAAATAGTCAACGATTTAAACCCGATAGAAAATATACAGGGTGTCCATGAATATGTGGGCAATATCTCCGATATTTTTTTTTACTATGGTGCACCACTTTTCTTTCATCCAATTTTAAGATGTGTAGGTTTTTTGCTCGTCAATAAGTGTTTTACTATTCCATGGACCTTAAGTGAGAAAAATGTACTCTTTTAGGCCCGATTGTGCATTGCGAGTTTAAGCGCGAGTTCAGCTTAAACCGAAGAAAAACCAAAGTTCAAGTTTTACTTGAGTTGTACAATGCGAGTTTAGTCCTGCGCGGAAGTCCAACTCTGGTTTAACTTGAACCATCAAATTTGACGGTTTAAGCTTGAGTTCAAGTCACCTAATGTCATTTTTGTGTTGTGATACGATACGATTGATGATAATTTATTATTATATAGTAGTGTTTTACATTTTGAAAAAGAATATTGTTGTTCAAAATATGGAAAGATTTATCGATTCAGATAATGAAGAGATGTTAGAACTGGTAGATCTTATAAATCGACAGAGGCGTCGCAAAGTATTTCGTCCTCGTGAAAACCAATTTGAAAAATGGAATGATTTTATTCTCTCTTGTTCCATTAATTTCATTTCATGTGCTGTTTTTTTCTTCTTCATGAGCTCAAGTTCCAGTTCATGCTTTTCTTTCATAAATTGAGCTCATGTTCTTTTTCGAAAAATTTATTTTCTGAAAATTCTAATTGGCTTTTAGCTTCAGCCCGCTGGAAAACCCGACTTGTAATGCCATGCTGTTCAGCAATTTTTGTGTTTTTTACGATAAAGTACATGATCCCATTACACAACAAGATAATAATGTTGTGTTATATATGCATGTATATGAGAGTTTTATCAAATACATTGTACAGCTTCGATTCCAATATGTAGACGTCAAATCAAAACACAAACCAAAAGTGACAGTTGCAGCCGTTGATGTTTCAAACGCGCATGTACGAATGTGCATCGCTTGCTATTAACAGGATGAAAACGTTCGTCTGTGCAGCTTAGCTAAACTCAATCTAAACAGCATTTGTACAACAGACCAAAAAGTTAAACTCAAGTTCAGTTGAACTTCCGTTTAGTTGAACTCCGCTTGAACTTAGATTTGTACAATCGGGCCTTAATGGATTTCCATAAAATGCTCTGTTGACGAGAAAAAATAAGTTTAACGAAAGTAGGTAACTTTTATTGCAATATCCATTAAAATCTACTCGGAAGAAATTAATTAATAATGTATGCAATTATTTATAAAAAAAATTAATATATATACAGGGTGATTGGTGAGAATGGCCTATTAAAAGTATTATACAAACGGATCGGAATTTTAAAACAAAATTTTGCATTTGGATATGGTTGAATATGAACTATCACGTGAAAATATTTTCGAATTTTCGGGCATCACCTTCGATTTTTTAAATAGCATGCTATAAAATAAATTACAAATTCAGCTTCTATGAGAAATTTTACACATATTTTATATATCATACCCTATACCTAAATACCATTTCTTCTGAGTTATTCGCAATTAAAGAAAAAAAGTAACAGATACCGATCTTACTTTATAGTGATATTACTTCACGTAAGAGTAAATGAGGTGAATGAAATTTTGCATACGTACAGCTAATATTATGTAGTTATACAGCATTTGAAGTTTTTTTCTGTAACATTATACAGAGTGTTTAAAAACTTAGTTGCTTATAAATAAGTTCAATCCGCAAAAAGTAGATTTTCTTAAATGGAAAAGTATATATTTTATTAGATATTATGATTCTACAAAATATTCTCTTTGAATCCGTATTAGGTGTTCCTCTACCTAAAATGTAAGGTTAATAAGTTATAACGATTTAATTAACCTCCATACCTAAAATGCTGAAATATGTCAATTTACAGAAGCAAGTGTGCTTAGCTCATTTGTTTTACATACTTACTTGTCACTTATTTTGACGTCTGTCATTTTAGTTAGTTGTTCTCGCGTACCCGACACCTAAATGGGTATTCAGGGAATCGAAGAAGAAGAAGAAGAAGAAGTTCTCGCGTACATTGTGAGAAATAGATCTGTACTAGTACAATAATTAGGGTAAACAATGCGAGTATTTACTTTCCAACAACAAAAAATTATTTAATTTGTTACAAAACATCTTAGTATTTTTTACAATTTTTATTTTATCTCTGTCATAACATTGTTTTCGTTTATGTGCAATACATTTTTCTCAGTATATTATGTGTTAGAATGGATTAGCATTGAGAATAGACCAAATCAGGTAATCATGAATTTATTTATTATGCAAATTGAATGTAATCAAATAGTGAAATAAACGTATCAAACGTTTAGTGAAAGATACTGACATTTACAAGCAATGATCAGCAAAAATTTCTAAGAATTTTTAAGATATAAAAAGTTTTAGCGACCGATATGTTCGTAGAACAATGGTGAAAGAACAATACCTGTTAAATAATAATAACAGTTATAATTATTTAAGAAGGCAGATATTTAAAAAACAGTTGAAGTAGTATGTCCAAAAGAAAATATTTTGTTGAACGTTTTTTTACTCAATGAAATATTAGTTGATTGAAGAGTCTTTTGTGTATCTAAAATAAACGTAAAACCCAACGTGTAACAATATCAGCAAAAAAATTAGATTATCTAAAATTCTCCTAGATACTCCCAACAATTGGTATTTGAATAATCAACATAAAGTAAATCTACATCAAAGGTCTAAATAATTAGTAATAACAAATTAGGTAAAATTAAAATAATGAAAAAGATAATAAAAAGGTATAAAAGATACCTACAGTAGAAAAATTATAAGAACAACAATAATAATAACATAAATAAGTTATCTAAATGGTTCGACATGGCAACTGTTTCTATTGAGGCATTCTATATTCGAAGACGTATTCCTATAATTCTTGCTAATCATCTGGAGTTATTTGCCTAAAGGATCCCTTATTCCTATAATTCAATGGGAAGAATTTTCGCAAATACGATTAACAAAATGATAGACGTCAAAATAAGTGGCAAGTAAGTATGTAAAACAAATGAGCTAAGCACACTTGCTTCTGTAAATTGACATATTTCAGCATTTTAGGTATGAAGGTTAATTAAATCGTTATAACTTATTAACCTTACATTTTAGGTATAGGAACACCTAATACGGATTTAAAGAGAATATTTTGTAGAATCATAATATCTAATAAAATATATACCTTTCCATTTAAGAAAATCTACTTTTTGCGGATTGAACTTATTTATAAGCAACTAAGTTTTTAAACACCCTGTATAATGTTAGAGAGAAAAAACTTCAAATGCTGTATAACTACATAATATCAGCTATGCGTATGCAAAATTTCATTCGCATCATTTACTCCTACGTGAAGTAATATCACTATAAAGTAGGATCGGTATCTGTCACTTTTTTTCTTTAATTGCAAATAACTCAGAAGGAATGGTATTTAGGTATAGGGTATGATACATGAAATATGTGTAAAATTTATCATAGAAGCTGAATTTGTAATTTATTTTATAGCATGCTATTTAAAAAATCGAAGTTGATGCCCACTTCCGGTTAACCGGAAGTGATATTTATTCAAAAATATTTTCACATGATAGTTCATATTCAACCATATCCAAATGCAAAATTTTGTTTTAAAATTCCGATCCGTTTGTGTAATACTTTTAATAGGCCATTCTCACCAATCACCCTGTATAATAAGGCTCCACATTAGATCCTTGGACTCTAATACACTCTTGGATACGTCGAATTAAGGATTCTCTAACACGCCTTAACACCACAGCGTTGAAAAGTAATTCTTTCTAGTAGTTCCTCCCTGGTTTCTACTGGAGTAGAATAAACTAAATTCTTTAGATGTACCCACAGATAAAAATCTAATGGATTTAAATCCGGTGAACGAAGAGGCCAAGCAATAGATCCTCCTCGATTATTTAGGTGTTCTCGTACAACGAGGCTAAAGTCGGGCGGTGCACCATCATGGATGAAAGAAAAGGCAATACATAATTGCATTTAAAAAAAAACCTAGCCAACTCTATGTTTAGGGTTGAATATCACAGCAGTGATGCACCCTAGCAGAAGAAGATATTATATAAACATACAGTATTATTTTTACATAAACTTCATGTATCCGAGATATTGCCCACATATTATGGACACCCTGTATATCCACACAAGGAGATACAATATTGTTGCAGGAACAATACCTGGCAAAGCTGCAAATGCGTCAGAAGAAACTGTCAGTTCGTGGATTAAATACATTTGGTCGGGTTTCAAGAGGATATAAAGATGTTGATATCTTTAACGTAAACGAAACAGGACTAGTTATTTTACAAAGTAACACCTGATAAAACTTCAAGAGGAAAAATGTGTTGGCGGTTAGCATAGTAGAGAACACGGAACAGTACATACATATGTTGCAAAATCAAAATGTGATTAATACCATCCATATTAATCCGTATATTTTATTTCTACGTTATGTCGTTTCACAAAACTATTCGATTAAAATTTTTCACAATTAATAAACGGAAAAATAAACGCGTCATTTTTACGTCACTACTCTAAAACCATGGGAATATTTTATTATTAACAGTTGAGGACAGTGTGGTAGGTTAGCTATATTACTTAGCTATGAATGTTTGAAGTAAATATTTAGTTTGGCAACCCTGAAATATTTTTAGATCAGAATTACTTAAGTGAATCAATATTAATGACTTTTAACCTGTCAAATTTTTGTCACAATTAAGGGTCATTTTATAGTCTGTGCTTGAGGTTTTGTCGATGCTTCAGCACCAGATTTTGACTTAATAATTCTATTACATTCGCCGTAAATAATGATAAAATTTAAAAAATCGTCATTTGTAAATGTTAAATTTGCCATTGCTTGCTATAAAACATAAACTTTTAAAGAAAAGTATGAAAACATATCTAATGTATACATAGAAAATTTTCTATTAAGTTGTCACATCTTAGACAGCCACGGCCTACGCTTTATTAATTTTAAAATATTAAGTTTCGTTATTGTTAAGTAAAATAATAAAATATCTCAAAACCGGTTAGATTTAGGTACCTATAGGGAATGCTAGTATCAATTAAACGAGAATGAAGATAGGAATTGAAATCTGATATAATATACAGGGTGTTGTATTTGAAATAAGCGATTTATAATTGTTTGAAATTGTTGGAATTGAGTGGTATGTGGAAAACACCCTGTATAAAAAAATTTACATTTCAAAGGACGAGGCACTTTAGTGATGTCTTGCAATTCGCCATGTCAAATTTTAAGTCAGTAGAGTGTTTGTTTGCAGCAATATCGCAGCAATTATTTGGGACTGTTTTTCTAGAAAAATTAAAAAAAATTGAACTATCTCAAAAACTATTAATTTTTAGTATAGGCCATGGTACATGAAATTTACTTAAAATTTGATAGAGAATTGAAAAATAAAATAAAATATACAATGTTCTATTTAAAATAACCGAGTTGGTATGTACTTCCGGTGTACCGGAAGTAGATCATTCATGAAAATATTATATTTAAAATCAGCATTATCGATAGTGTAATCTTATAAAATTTTACATTAAGCCTATTACTGCATCCCCAAAAACTTCTAATCAAAACTCTTCGCGCCACACTCTTTATTTTATAATCGTTATTTTAGTTTTTGCATCAATGTCAATGAAAAGCTTCGATCGACTAATTCGATTTCGTAACCTGTGCGTCAAATTTGACAGTTGTTTATCATTTATTTTATGTTATATGAGTTTGGCAACATTGCGCAAAAGTCATTGATGACGTACGCCGCAACTGACCCTGAAAATACTCTACCACTACATTTCATTTGAGAATGCTCGCATTGTACTTCAAATTGTGACAGCTGTCAGTGACAAACCTAAATTAGGGTCATATTTATAGTCCGTGCTTGAGGTTGTGTCGATGCTTGAGCACGCGATTTTGACATAACTGTCATTACAAATCTGTCAAAATCGCGTGCTTAAGCATCGACACAACCTCAAGCACGAACTATAAATATGACCCTTAGAGAAGCTTAGATTTGGTTTTATCCAACATGTTGGAGTTACAACGCAAAACGTTTGTAATCGGAAGTTACTTCAGAATTGGTCGAAAATTAAATAACTGTCTTGATTGTCACGTCAGATATATTTTCATGGTAGCCAATAAGTGAAAAAGAAGTATACATCGAAATTGCGATCCAGCCAACACAAAAAAATATCCCTATGGTACTACGTGACGTCAGTAGTCTTTGTACCTCAATAGTTGGCCCTATTTTTATAAACGCGCTGAAAAACGAAATTTTAAACATTTATATCTCAATAAATAATAAAGATGTAGCAAAATAAAAAAAATACAGGTTCATTTTTTTTTAATTCATCTGTGTAATTATATATAATTTGAAAAATGTTTCTGTTCCCCCTGTTGTTGTGGGAAAGTCGAGGTCTCCTAGACGTTTTAAAAATTGTAATCAATTACCTGTTCCCTATACATCAAACAAAAGTGTATGGATGACATTTTTGGAAATGAACTAAGACAGTAGGGCCAGTACTACAACCGATGGATCAAATTGTAATTAATTACCCGAAATCGCATCAACTCAATTATTTAATTGCCTTGAATGTAAAGAGAACTTAAATATCTCATTACTAGACGCTGTAGCAATGATAAGAACTGCTTGGAGATGAGTAACTCCAAAAACTATTGAAAACTGTTTCCACCAAGCTGGTTTTCTGAATAATACGTTTTTTTTATGAAGACAATGATCTTGCGTTGTCACAAAACTGCAATGTTCACTGCAGAACCTAATAGATGGATATAAAGATCTATACGAGACGGCTCCTTTTAATCTGTGGTGGGTGCTAATCGAAGCGGTCTCTTAAGAAATATTTAAAATTATGTCGTTCGTAATATGAATATCTGGTGTTAGCAAAAATTTCTTAACAAGAACCTAATTTGACATACCGCTAGATGGCGCCACCTAACTTTTTTTTTAACATTGTTGATTATCAACTGAGGAAGATTATTAGAAATGTTGCATTATTTAAAAAAAATAACGAATTAAAAGTAGGGTACTCGGTTAAAAAAAAAAAAGTTCGATGTCCATTCTTTATTACAACTTTCAAACTATGTTTGTTTTGCTTACGAACAGTCATTTGTTTTTGCAAAAACAGATCTGAATAAAAATCAATTTCAATTGAATTGAACTTTCAATGGTAAAACCTGTTTGTTACTTAATAAAGAATATTTCTACAATAGTCGTGAAAAAAATGACAGTAAACCACGCTTTAATGTGAATTATATGACGTTATGAATCTTTAAAATAAAACTTAAATTCGTACCTTTTGCTCCTGACTCCATGATGAATCTCAGCACACCGTAACATGCTCTACGAACAGCCAACCCTCCAATCAACTTATATCGTAACGATTCAGCTTGAGCAATTGCGCATAAACCTCGCGTTGCAACTTTCTCTGCGTACAATTCGACCGAATGCTCTGGGAAATTAAACCTTTTCTGTACAACTGAAGTTAATTCCCTAATACGACGTCCTTTCTCTCCTAAGACATTTTGTGTCCTCGTCGCCATAATTATGATTTCTGTCCTAGTCGGTGTTACCCTAACCTCAACACCTGAATAACCATCCTCTGCGAGTTCTCGCGTGAGGAACTCATTAAGTTCGGCTTTAAATACACCATCTCCAACGAACTAAAACAAACAAATTTAGGGTGAATATTGTTGATAAACATACCATGCTCATAGGATAGTGACAACTTGTAATCTTTGTCATCCATCTATTTATGATCGATATGACGCGGAGAAATTGCCCGGAAAATTAAGGCGGAAGTTTTTAAATTAATCTCGCAGATATATTTTTACGAAAAAATGTTAAATTGAGTAAATTAATGAGTATTTTACCTTACGTTTTTTCGACACCGACGTTGCCATTTTGAATGATATTAGGCGGAAAGAAATTATGTATTGAAGTTAGCTCCAACCTGTATAGGTAACAAAATAATGTTAAATATCACTAAATAAGTTACTATAACAGCTCGAGTTGACAACTTCTAATAATAACTAACTAGATGTTGGTAGTAGATCTTTTTTGTTTTTATTTACTATAACCTTATTTTATATCTATATTTTATTAATCTCTTTGTTGTTTTTATTAACTCGCTTTATTTCGATTATATATATGTATGTGTATGTGGGTATGTGTGTGTGTGTGAGTGTTATGATGATAAGAACTGCTAAGAAAAACATGCATCTCTTGAACCTGTATCAGTATTATCTGCACAATTCTTGCAAATGGCTAGTTACAAACAGAACTTTCTAATTTTAAGTTTGTGTATTTCTGCATTTCTTTTTATACCAATTAGGATCAACACTGTAGAAAGCGATTTCGATAAATATTTAGCAAAATATAATAAATCTTATAATGCTACGGAATACAAACAAAAGCTAGAAATATACAAGAAATCTATAGATGTTGTAAACAAATACAATACATACCGAATTGCTGATAATCTCTCCGCTCTTTATGGTTTAACCGAATTTACAGATTTAATTCCTGAGGGATTATTATCGGATCTTTTATATCCGAAATTAACATTTTCAAAAGAACAGGAACCGTTAATTTGGTCGTCTCAATCTAATATACCGATTAAAGTTGATTGGCGTGAAAAGAAAGTTATCTCTGATATAAATAATCAAAAAAGTTGTGGCGCATGCTATGCATTTACTACGATTGAAACTATCGAAAGTATGCGTGCGATACAAACTGGAAAATTAGAGAGATTTAGTGTGCAAGAAATGATCGATTGTTCTTTTGTAAATAATGGTTGCGATGGAGGTGATAGTTGTACGTTATTAGACTGGATTATAGCTAACGATATTAAAATCTTGAAAGAGGATGATTATCCCTTAGATCTTGTCGAACATGAGTGTAGAATAAAGAATATTTCCAAAGGCATTCATATCAAATCGTTTAAATGTGAAAAGTAAGGGTTTATATTTTGCATGTCGATGGGTCTTTAATAACTAATAAAAAAAAAATTAATTAGATCGTAATTACTAATTAAATAAAAATCTAATATTTATCTTTAGTTTTATTTTAATAAGCATGCGTGAATTTTCCAAATAGCATGATAACATAACCTTAATTCAATTACTGACGGTAAGGCAGAAACCTGTCTAAATCTGTCAATTTTGAATTTATGAATTACAGTTTTCTGTATCATTTAAATTTTCGATTTGTATACGTGCTATTAATTAAAAATACTTTATTTCTATACTTACCGTACATGCCCTACAGGTTTTACTTATAATTTTTTCTTATTCTTTTTTAGTTTAGTCAACAATGAAGAAGTAATTTTACAACATTTAGCTCACGTTGGCCCGGTGATTGCTGCAGTAAATGCGGCACCGTGGCATTATTACATTGAAGGAATTATCAGATATCACTGTGATCAAGCTACCAAATCACTTAATCACGCTGTGCAAATAGTTGGCTATGACATGAGCGGACGTGTGCCTTATTACATAATTAGGAATTCTTGGGGAACCAATTTTGGTTCAGACGGTTATTTAAAGATTGTTATTGGACAGAATATGTGCGGTATTGCGAACAGGATTGTTACCGTTACAGTCTAATTAATTGTTATTAATTTTATTAAAGTTTTTGTAAGTTCAATAAATTTTCATTTGCAATTCGTTGTTCCCTGTTTCGTTCCGTTCACACAAACATTTCGTTGCTAAGCAACAATGCAATCGCATCATCGCATTTATCTAGCTGTCAAATTTGTAATTGTGTTGCCAACTTTTTTTTATTTACGAGCAATTGGATTGTTACTGTCCACGCCAAAAACAAAAAAAAAAGCGGGACATAGCAAGCAGTCTTAAGTGAAGTGTAGTGGTAGCATAAAAATCCCTGGTTCGCTTAATTTTTACATTCTACAGTTAGCTACATTTAATACTGTCATTTGGTTGTTTTCGTTTGCTGTCATTTTGTCGTTTCCGGTTGCATATTTGTAGATTACCTTTACATTATCAGTCAAAAGTTATCTACAAGTTAGTTCGCCCTATCCTGCCAATTATTCAGTGTTCCCAATTGAAACTTTTAGATGACTCACCGTTCACTTGACTTTGTTCATTCTGTATAACGATTTTGACATTAATTTAATTTTGTAATTAAACCTACTGTTTATTAATAATAATAGTCAGCTGTCATCAACAAAGTAAGTACTTCACAGTAGGTAAAGAAAAAGAGACCCGTTTTTTCGACGTGGACAGTAGCAATCTACAGGTCTGCTTCCGCTGAATGCATCATCGATATTTGCATCACAATAACCTTGAAAACTTCATGATGTATAAATTCCAGCCCAAATTTTATCAAACGTCAAAGTGACAGGACGAATTTTTGATTGCAAGTTTGTAACGTGCAATTTTTTTTTAATAGAATTGAAGGAGGGGGGAGGGTGGTAACACTTTTAACATCAATATTACTATAAAAATAGAGATGGTGATTTTTGTTGGCACCCAACGGCGTACAAATCAATTTCACAAGTGCAATTTTTTACGGCGCGGTTTGAATTGATATGCAGCGCCATCTATCGCAACGTTTCTGGACAATCAATAGAATTAATTCTCATGTAAAACATTAGATGACATTAGTAGATAAAAACAAACGATTTGGTGTGAATTGCAAATTCTCGAGGAAATGTCAAATCACACGCAGGGGGTAGATACTTGACTGTGGGCGCAACCTATAGTTGACGCATACAAATAAGCCGTAAGTTTCGGAGTAGATTTCTACATTTTCAACTGATGTGGAAACATGTCCTTTCTACTTTCTTTTTGTAATTTGATAGATAACCTCAACGATGGACGCCTTTTCTGAATAGTTTTTTTATTTGATCAAATTTCTTTAATATTTCTCTGTTTATTTTGTGTTTTGGTAAGAATTTGTACGATTTAATTTCCGCGTAAATATTTATATATAATTTTGTTTTAGGTGAAATTTCGTGTATGTATATAATTTTGATATTGGACACTTTTGTGCATTACTTATAAGCAGTGATTATACAGTTGTTTTAAGCTTATTTTGTACACTATATTTCATTTTAAAAAATGAGACGTTGTTGTGTTCCAAAATGTGATGATAAATCTTCTCCGAGGTAAATGTTGCAACCAATAATATCTATATATGGTTTAAAAGGTAAAATTTTTAACGTAATGAAAGGAACAGATATGTCTCTTGATATTGTATGTAACGAGTATAGAGAGCACATTCATGTTTTGCTCAGAATTATAATAAATATTGTGGTTTTTAGTTATTTAAAAAAGATTAATAGCACATTGAGATGTCGGGACACAAGAAATATTAATTTCGATTCGATTGTAAAATTCGCGCACGAGTTGCATTTAAAAACACACAAAAGATAATAATAATTTTTGAACATCTGTCTTCTTATATTTCAATGACAATTTGTAGTAAAATGACATTTATTTAGTAACATTATCTTTTAGTTTAGTACGTAGGTATATTTTGGAATATGTATAAAGTTTAGTTTGAATTTATAATTAATAAAAGATTTTTACTTAAAAAAGTTATTCAAACCTAATTATCCCACACAATTTTCCGCCTTGACAGAGGATTTAATTCTAGTTTGATGCGGCAAAAGTAGATGATGCTGTTTACGTTATGCCGGCGTTCCAAGTTTCCTATCTTTACTAGGGTTAATCATTGATCACACGTAAAACATAACCTAGAAATAGCAGTTTTCAGATCGTTCTTTAGGTATCTTAGACTGATTTACTAAGAAAAAGGGGGGTGGTTTTGAATTCAATGAAACGTATACTCATCGACATACGGATTAATTTTTTATTTATATGCACGTAAAGAATAAAAAGAATAACTATAAGTTTAGTACGCTATATGCCCAACAGGGTGTACTAGCGTCTAACTTTTAACCCATCCTCGGTTTCCTCGCATCAAACATCGCTTTTACTGTGCAGGCGAATCCAAAATGTTGCGTAAACGACAACACAGATTGCATGGAATGCGCGAGATCAAGAGATACATACATCGGTACTCGTTTTTAAGATACGATGGCGGTTCAGTAAAATGCGACGCTTGCAACGCGACTCTTATGGTGTACAACGAACAACAGTGCAAACGTCACGTGGAATCGACGAAACACGGGAGAAACGTCAAAAATGACATACCGTATCGGGTATTCGTGACAGATTTATCGCTCGTATTAAGTAATTGTAAGATCCCGCAAAATATTGTTGAACGCGAGTTTATGCGATTATTTTGGGAAAAATACGTTCCCGCTTGGAAATTACCCAGCAGAAATCAATTACGCTGGCATAAGAGGAAATTAAAGTAAGTATGATGATTTATTGTACTTACCTTGATTTATATATTTCAAAAGTCGAGTCGATAAGGGGTCGACATCCTGCCGTGGTACATCCGAGGATAATATAGAAAGAAGACACAGGAAGGATTCAAGCAAACAAAATGCTTTATTAGATACACCACTGCATAATACACGCTTTTAACAAACTGATATGATTTGTAATCATTGAATATATTGTACTCACAAAAAAGACTTATTACAATATATGTCATATTTATGTATTATATTTAAAAAAAGAAAAACAAAAGATATCGTTAATATAAATGTAAAAATACCTGAATAACATGCATCGGTGATTCCCCAGAGAGAATTTTTTGCGCATTATCACCAACGACGCTGGCTCTCTCTGACGGTGCGATGATGTAATCGTCATATTCGAAAATATCTTTTATTATAATATACGAATTTATTTAAAAAATAAAATAAATCTTTTCATCGTGTCAATAATAATAATAATAATAAATAGTAATAATAATAAATATCGGTTGAAACTGGCTTAATTAATAAATATTATTTCCATCATAAAATTGACCTGAACTCTATTGACTAGGCACACTTAGTTTATATAATAACAAGAAACTGTTCTATATGAAAAATAGATACTTCCGACAATAATTAAAAAAGAAAAAAACATACATATAAATTATATTATCCGGGGTAATAAATTCTCCGGAGTTAATACAACGGTTTTCCATTTTTTTTTCGATTTTTTTAAACTATTTTTATCTTATTTCTCATTATCATCACAACATATAAATAATTAAGATATTCTTATATTGTTAATAACAGGACCAACAGTGTATACATGGAATGCTTAGCCGGATAATGTGCTCCATTTATTAATAAAGTGATATCATTATTAATTATATTCATAATTCGAAACATACATACATCGAATTGTAACGATCATATCAAAATAAACATTATTTCATCTGTGTTGTCGGAATGTCTCACAAATATACATATTTTTTTTTAATAAACGTTCCCGCAAGAATTTAAAAACTACAACCGGAAAAGAAAGAACACCCTTAATTTTAATTACAATAACATTTTGATTTAACAACTTTGAGAAAATACAGTATTAGTTTGCCAACAAGTGGATGTCACTTCATTTTTTTTTTTTTATTTAACGCTTATTGTCCACCGCTGGTTTAAAAACAAGTGAGGTGCACTTGGTCTAGAAGTGCTTCATTTTAAATATTATTATATTCTGATGAGGCGCATGCAGAGACTAGGCCGGGCGGAAGTACATCATGGTTTAAAAATTCATGAGGACCGCCAACATTATTTTTGTTTTTAACAACCAAACACCCAATCACCATCAGTTTCATTTTTTTTTTTCTCTTTTTTACGATTATTTTTTTGAGGGGAAGGGGGTCAAGTTAGATTATGTAATGTAATATAACAAATATAGCTCAAAAATATATTGCCTTGATTTAATTCCGCAAATATAGAGACAATACATCAGTCTTACAGTTGAGAAGAGTAAGCTTTTATTTAGGCGGCTTAGCAGGTCACCTACAATACTATACTAATATCTACGTTTTTTTTTTAATTTTTTTTAGATAATATATCATTAAACAACACACTCTACTATAAATATCATCCTCGTTCATCATCAGTAAAATCCTAAGGCGGCACATTATAAAGCAAGCAATGAAGAAGCACATTATCGGGGGGGAAATTATAGGACATGATATAGCATCAACGATATGTCGGCTAGAACATGTGAGTTTCTCGTTTTAAATTTAATTTTTTTTTGTCAATTAGTATTTTTCATTTTTTAATACAATGAAAACTTTCTTCGTAATAACACACGCACTATTGCTATCAAATATAGATTTTTGCGATTTGTCTGCGCTACTATTTTGGCAGGAGAGATGAACGGACAAAGCCACTATGCCCTAAAATAATTTTTTTTTGTCTCATTTTGGTTGCGTTCATGAGACCGGAAAGACTCTACTACGATCAGGGTAATCGAATCCAGCCGGCCAGAAACAGCATGAACGCACCTGGAATGTGCTGCCTCACAACAATTAAAAACACTTATTGTTAAACTTGTTCAGTTCTAACAAATATTTATGTATCCTAATAACTAGAATATATTATATATAATATGTATAATGACCCTTTTTTTAAATCCTTATCTTTCTGTTAATTTTATATTTTCACTTCTCTTTCTCTCACTCTCTGTGTGTACGGAAAATGATTTAAGACTTAAAAATGAAGTTACTAGACTGAGACAATCTCAGACAATCCATACATAATACAAGAAATCTCGCGATTTTTTTATTATTTTAAATAGGACACCCAGTATATTTTGAAACGTCGTTTATTAGAGGTGATGCTCTTGCAAAAGAATTTGTAATTTTTTTAATGGTTTACATCGAAATTGAAGATTCTTCTCCCATAATTATCAAGCTTGTATATCCCTAGGAAACTTGATGTAGTTTTCACAAGAAATATATTAGATTGGAGTACATCATTTTAAGAACCAAAAATGCATTTAGGGGTGAAAGTTGGTTGCGGATTTAACTGATTAACCGATCCATCAAAAGGGCAGTGGAGGATGAAGCAACTAACAGAATTTTCCATTTATATCACTTTCTATATATCCTCTACCAGCAGGATACCAGAACTGAGTTGGTTACTCCTAAGCCCTCAAATACTCATGGGGTAACCCTTACTGTCTACCATCAACGATATATGGTGAAAACTTACGGGGTGTTGGTTTGAAGTTAATTTGTGTGTGATCACATCTTAGGCTCTCTTCACCACAAGTCGGTGGTCGGTCCGGATCCAATCCAACTGTCTCCACAACCCTCCTGTCAAGGGTTTTCGTCGCCAGTTGGAGGTTGGAGGATAAATTGAACCAGTTGTTGGGCTTGGAGACGCTTTAGATGCGATTTCGCAACACACACGACACGAGTTATACAGGGTGTCAATGTTAAGTTTAAAAAAGTACATTTATTCGTATCTCAGGTGTGTATCAAGACATTTCAATTAAATCAATGATATGGCAACACAACTTAAATAAGTAAGTAGAAGCATAAAGGAGCGTAAAGGAAGCATCGAACCAAAATTTAATAAGACGCAAATAAGTTTCATAAGTCATCAATCGTTTGCCACAAAAGAAATTGGGAGTCAAAGGGTACGTATCAATAAATGTACTTTTTTAAAAGTCAACTTTGACACCTTGTATATTGAAAACAAAGTATTCGAATTGATGTTGATTACATTATTTTCGACCAAAGAATATGTGGTTAATATGGTTGGACCTACTTTTTTGTAACACCTTGTATAATAAAGGCATAAGGAGATTATTTATGGACGAGACTCGCAATCTTAGAGTGGTAACCAAATGAAACATTTTGAGTATGCTAAGAATCCTTTCCAAAATCTCTAAATCCAGAATATTAACTAGAGAGCTGAATTTGAAAGATTTTTGAGGACTCTACAGGGGTGGGCCACTTAAAATCATGCATTGAAATTATATTATGGCCAAACTAAATAAGAAATTTAAAATCCAATCAGGTAAAGTTCTATGGGAGTTCTAAAGGAAACACATTTTAATAATAATGTACACTGGCTTGCAATAAAATCTCGTACACCTTAATGTGAAGCAAGTTAATTTTTCAAGATTATTTTTCAATGTAAGCTGACTATAGATTTGACAGATGTAACAGATTATCGCATAGAGGTTATGATGAATTATAAAAGTAGTATACTTTTGAAAAAGAAACGTCAAATTAGAAATGTCACAAAAAGGTGAAATCAATATACGTAAACCTACGTTGAAATCACTGTCTTGAAATAAAATCTCGAACATCTAGTTATTTTAATTTTTTTAATAGTGTAAACGTGACTTTATTTGACACATGTTTGAAAATTTCAATACGATAAGTCAAAATTGTGACTTCGGTGCAATTTACAATAGGAAATGCATATTGTCCTGGATCATTATGAAATCCATAGTACATTTTATACCATTCTTCATAACGTCATATCGAAATCAATTTGCATTTATTTAAATGGGATGTGGTATTTTTATTGTAAATTTTTTAAACTAATTTTTTTAATATAAAATATGACCGATTTTAATAAGAAATTAAATCAACTTCTTGAAATTGCCGCCAATATTTTAAATGTTGAAGCGCACAAATATTGTTATTTACCTGATGCATATATGCGTAAAACGCAAAATTTGAATTGTTCAAAATTATTATTATAGAAACAATAATTTAGTGTTTGACTTATTGACCAACTTGCATTAAATCTGCATCGGCAAGTGCAAAAATATTACCCTGACTTTTATAAACACAATATTTTAGTCATTTTGTTTTAAATTGAGCAAGTTAGACTTTAAGATAAGCAAATGGCACAATAGTGATTTAAGTCAAATCTGACATTAATATGCGTTACGTAAAATTTCGGTGAACTAAGCTTGAAACTTCGAAACCGCGAAATTTAAACAATCAAATTTCATTCTTTGTTATTTTGCAAACACAGTCGGATAAAATATTTAATAAGTGATTGTGATGTCTTATAAATACCATCTTCTTACGATACAGTGACAGAAAACATTAATATGCTATTTAATAAAATGCAAATTGATTTCAACGTGACGTCATCATGAATGTTATAAAATTTACATTCTTATTAAAATGTGATCCATCCTGTAATGTAATACTTACTGCTATAGAATATTTAGAAGGTTTAAAAAATGAAGAAAAACGGTGATTTTTAAACGAAGATTTTGATTTAAATCGAATGTAAAATATGGATGTTTTAGAAGAAGCTTCAAGGGAAATGATGGTGTACGCCATGAAGAATTAGTTTGGAGCTCGAATGAGGATTTACTTTAGAGCGTGAACCAAACTAAATTAATAGGGAATAATCAAAATAGGGATAAATCAAAATACACCTCGAAAAATTGTAACACATTTTGATATTCCAATGAAGGTTGATAACTGTGATGAAAGAAAATGTATTTCGATGATAACAAATCGGCTAATCTACAAAAACTGTAGAAGTAAGCTTCGGCAAGTTAGACCTCTATTCCACGAAGAAAACAATAGCATTCGTTGATAAGCACAGAGGCTTGAATTTTTTTGTGTATGGGATCTGAACAAACTGAAAGAGGAGCTGATGAAGGTAAAACAGTCCTTCAATGTTATGATATGAAACCCGTTCTTGTTTCATCGACTATTTTACAAGAGGAACATTCGGATGAATGCAAGAGATGGTCCAAATCTGTAAAAAACAAAATTATTCAAGTGACGAGACTCTTTGGAAATGATCAAAGAATTCTAGCACTATATTAGGTGTGGCTAAAAAAGTCCTGATTCTAATACATACATGTTCTATTTAAAATAATAATATCAACGGTATTTCCGGTAAGACAAGAATGTACTTTGACTTCACATTATTAGAAGAAAAAAAAACATTCTTTGAATGAAGAGCCCTGTTCAGAATTTTAAATTGGGACTTCCCCGCCTTATCTATCTGTTGTAGCTTAAGTTCCAGCTTTTTCTAATGTTGCCTCAATTTTTATCAGGAAATGATCGAAATAGATATCTGGCTACCGCTCAAAAAACGTATCTAATCCCTACAGTCATCACAGGATTTATTTTAATTGAAAATAGTCATCAGAGTGAGCCAATAAGTTTGAGGACAAGTTGAATTTCCCGCTTTTTATTTGTTATCTTAGGTTGGTCACAATGACTGTAAAATATTCGAAAACGTATGACATAGATGGCTCGTATTTGGAGGTGTTCGGCGTTGTTTTTTTGTTCTATCCGGTTTTTCCTCCGTTTCTTCTGCATTTTTGAGTGTTTTTGTTAGATTGTAAATATTTTCTTAATACTGTAACCTTAGCACCCGTTTTGAAATGTTCGTTGAGACGCCTATGAGTTTACGATAGGTTGGCCAATTAAAAAAAAAATGAAAAGTGGCGGGAAATTCAACTTGTCCTCAAACTTATTGGCTCAGTCTGTATTTGGATACATTACTCGTATAAGGTGACAGCACAAAAGCGAAACGCCATCTTATACTGTTTGGGGGCTACTTGTGTTGGGGCTTTAAAGAATTGGATCAAAGGCAGAGAGATCTCACATTCTTTACACAGATGAAGCTTTTAATAAGAAATAAAATGACGAGATGAAGATAATAAAGAATCTATCCTGCTCTAATGAATTTCTTTTAGATCAATTCTCGTCAATTCTAAGTTTGAACGTGATTGATTTAGAACGGCCACTAGAAAGCTATCTATAGTACAGATCAAAAAGTGGTTGCTTTATAGCCTTTTGACATTTTTGAGGACTAGTTCCAAGAAATAACACCAGGTAAGTGTCGAGTAATTCGAAGTTATCTAACTAGAATCCTTTGAAGAAATGTTAAGTTCCTTCTGCGGCATTTAGATTCAGATCTGATTTTAAGCCGTTCTAACTTTGAGAAACTGTTTTAGAAGAAATAGCTGCTAAGCCTAAGAAGACACTATTAGTGGCAATAGAAGATATCAAGCCCATAATGTAGTCGTTATTGTTCTTTATTCTAGTCTACGATGAAATGGCGATAACCGTCACAAGCAGTACATTTTCATTTCAGTTCAAAAACGATTGAATGTCAATTTTCGGATTTTGGGTTCCAGAGGTTCAAATAAAAGATTGTTGATGCATTAAAATGCATATATGAGGCCGGATCTAAATAAAGGTCAGCGTTAGTTTTGGGCAACAGAATATTGAAGTCTCCTTCTTCAATTATCACATCATTTTGTCTTTCACTCCCCAAGGAAATAGACTGGTTCTAAAAGTGGTTGCTTTAGCCTTGATATTTTTGAGGACTGGTTCCAGAAAATAAGTTCTTCCTGCGGCATTTAGATTCAGATCTTATGTTAAGCGGTTTTAACTTTGAGAAACTGTTTTAGAATAAATATAATAGAAGATAATATCAAGCCCATTAATGTAGGCGTTATTGTTGAATGCAATAAGAAAGCAGTGATAAAACTATTTTAGAATATAGTACTTTTGTTCCTGGTACAAGAAAGAGGAAATAAAGGTTAATTTTTTTTCTGGAAACGATCAAAATCGGTTGATAGCGAGCAACGACGTCTTTACTCTAGTCTACGATCACTCCATCTCATCATCTTTCACCCCCCAAAGAAATAGACTGCTTCTATAAGAAGTTTTTTGGCTGTTTTTGCCTAATTTTCTTTTAATATAGCCTATAAAGAATTTTTCAAGGATTTATAAATTATTCTTGACATGTCAGTGTTGCTAATAAGGGTACCTACACCATCGTTTCTGTAAGCATTTAAAAAAGATTAGTAAATATAGATAAGGTGAGGTTATCTCAAATGCAACATAACCTGCTTCATGTTTTCTATTACGCTTGCGCAGATATATAATGTAGCACTACAGCATTTACATTACACATCGATTAACAATTTATGCATCTATTTTATTGCAAAATACATAAAAATATGATTATATTCATAGTTAATAGAATACTTATTTTTAAATGTATTTAATTAATTTTTTTAAATCAACACTAACAAAGCTTATAAATTGCGAAATGTGATATGTTACGTATCTACAGCAATTATTGTAGATGATTGACGAGTTAAAACAGCCACATTCGGGGGAAAACAGTCTTCTTCAAAACGAGTCACTTTGGACATAATCGATAAGTTTGTGAGAAGTAAGATTATCGAATTAACAGAAAGATAAGCATTTCGTAACCTACGCTCAATGGACATTTATACACGGTAGTAACCGGCAAAAAGGACGCACAAAGCACATAAAAATACAATATTTATGATTTGATATAAAACGACTAGACTAGTTCATGAGTAAGCAGCTAAAACTTGGTCAGGTGGCACGGGCCGAACTAGTTTTGGTCCGCGATTTCCAGCCTACAAGCAAAAAACAGGAAAATTTTGGTGTAATAAGTACAGTCAGTACAAGTAGCATGTACATTTATATTGGTGTTCGTACCTCAACATTTTCGACCTTGGAACTTGGAAGAGCTACGGATACACACGCACTTTTTTACTTAATTCAATTTTTTTTTTGGTTAATTTTTCTTGCTTTTTTATTTTGTATTTTTTTCATTTTCTCACGTTAATCGTATAACACAAACATATTTTATTACATAGTTGCACTAATTTAGTCTTGAAATGTGATAAAATACCAACAGGTTACCAGAATATGCAAGAAAGAGATAACATTATAGGGACCGGGGAAGGCATTTCTGATAATCACAGTCTGTTAAAGAGGTTCTGTCGAGCGCGAAAACTATAGAATTTAAAAACGAAGTTTAGCGCGAATCGCAGCTAATATCACCCGGATTATATCAATTAATTTGACACCTGTCAAATTATAAAGGATAAACAAACAGGTCACAATTCTAATAATGCTAAAATTGGTAAAAATGGTCAACAAGTTGAAACGAGCTATTTAATAATGTGACAGTTTTAAGACAGAAATTAAATTACCGCTATGATATTAGCTACGAATCGCTGTAGATGCTCTGAAGTATTTGCAGCGACTGTCAAGTATCAAAGAGTATATTCGGTTCACATAGAAACCAATTCTACAAACATCTAAAACTAAAACAAGAAACATATACAATAATGAGCAATCCTTAAATTCATATTTCCTTACTAAATTTATCAAAAGATCTCTCTTTTATTTTATTTTAAATTCTCACATGCTTTTTTGATCATTTATTATTATTTATTTATTTAACCATTTTTTTGTATTTCGTTATAAACTTGTAGATATTAAAGATCGAGTATAACAAAGAAGTTGTGCGAATTCGAGGGAATTGTTTTTTTCTCCTTTTCAAAAACTGAAAAAAGAACCAACGACAATGGACCTACTCTGCCGTGTATTTTATTCTCTTTTTTTTGTTTAATGTGTGTGTGTGTTTCTTTTACGTAAGAACTACGATGCAAAATCGAAGCAGATAGGAAAATTATTTACAATTCGTAAGGATTTTTTAAGTAGTATGTTCCCTAGATTAATTGACATGAAGGTGAACGCAACATATCCAAATGACATGCCCCGGTACAAGTTGTGAGCTGGCAATTACTTTTATGAAATGATTTTCTTCCATTTTTATTTTTTTCTTTAGTTATTTCTGCCCACATTACCGACTCATCGTTTTTTTTCCTCGTTATTCATCTTTTTAATTCGGGGACTATTGCAACTGCTTATCACTAGATTCGTTACCAGAAAAAACGTGTTGTTATCAGTCTTACCGAATTATATATCTATTAATATACTTTTTAAACTCAAAGTGCGAAACTCCGCACTCAATTTTTTTTTGCTCAGTTTTTTTTTCTTTTACTCTATATATATACCGCTTACTACAATAATTTTTACTACTAATAATAACGCTACTAATAACTAATGACTATAATATGATACCATAAAATCACACATGCGTTTATCTAGAAATAGGATTTGCTTAATAATTGGGCCCAGAAAGATTGTTCGAAATCATTTGAATCAAGCTGCTCCACAATCGCAGGATTATCATCACTTACTTTGTTTTTTTGTTTTTTTTTTCGTTTAAGTATAAGAGTTATCGTAGGCTGCACTACAGCCGTGCCGTGCACTGTTTGCGGCTTCCAAATCAATCCTGATTAAAGATGCCCACTTATTTGTTATTTATTTAATCGTATCTTGTAAATTTGACGTTCTTAGGTATTTTTAATATTAAAAGGAAGAAGTTGGCAATGAAATTTGATATATCAAGGCGAAACGTCAAGTTGACAGTTATACCCGGTTTACATCTCATCTAATGTAATATCATCGTTTAATTTACACTTTAATATATAAGATATGTAGTAACAATTATTTAAAAAATGTATTAAATATTTACATATAAATAATGTCATCGTTGTTACACAAATATCATCAACATAACGTTATATATTTTTTAAAACTTGAAACAATCCCTATATTTATTAAAACAGGAAATACACATTATTAACGATTTTAACGAAAAAAATGTCTTTTTCTTCTTTACAATTGATGAATCTGTCGTTGTATATTTCTTAAAACAGTTTGTACTTTGGTCTATATTGCTTTTGTTTAACCAATATTCAGATGAATTGTGTAAACGTTTTATTAAAAGTAAAAAAGTATACATCTAGAGCTGAGAATCTCTGTATCTATACTAGAAGTAGCAACAAGGAAATGCTTCGAAAACGATGCGTTTATAATCTATAAACGCATCGTTTTAGACTATATAGTGCAATTTAGTTTTTAGAGAGTGGCTAATTGTCATTTGAAACGTCAAATTATATGAAATCAAATTGTCAAATATAAACTTAGCTAATTTAAGTGATCAGGCGCTTGAATCGATGTTAAAAAATGTGCTTCCATCCACCAAATACCAAACACTACAACTAAAACAATCAATTGATGAATAAAAGAACTCGCCATTTAAAAATGACAGTATGGCCTAATATTGTAGCCAACTTCAACCCTTTTCTAAATTTACTATCATTTATGTTATAGAAGTAATAAGGTTTGTCATAATATTAGACACTTATTGCTTTGGCACAAACTTAAGCTTGCCTTATGACATTCGTTCTTTAATGCATTCTAACATTTTCCTACCAACTGCTATGAAATTCAATCTCATTAAGTTATGGTTCTTGTGTTTATTTAAGAGTGCAATCTTGTGTTTGTTAGTTATTTCAAAATTTAGGTCTTTAACACAGATTGAATTACACACTACTACAAATCTATGAAAAAATGTCAAAATATGATTTGAAAATCATAAAATTCAGGTTCTCCACACGATTTCTGGTATTAATTGCACCAAATCCTTGAAATCCTTTTTTAAATAATTTGCAAAAACTGCCAAACTAAAATGGTAGTAATGGTACACTTATCGCAGGAAAAATCGGGACACCAGCAATCGACAATTTTTAATTTTTTTGGGTGTATGTAAATGAAGCTTTCAGAGCATACCATGAAATTCAAAATGATTTCGCTTATAGATAGTGACATGGTGTACGTATATGCCATAACACATAATATATCTACACTATGCTACTATCTATAGGAGCGGATTCGACAATCATTTTGAATCTCCCTTTATATAACTAAATGAAGGAGTTTGTTGTGGACTAAACTGTTTCTTTAAATAAAACACGAGTTTCGTTTATAAAATTGACAATCATAATCATAATGTTGACACTATGCATGAACTACAATGTGTAGTTCACACACAAAGTTATTTATGTACAAAATTTTTTTCTGTCCCTATTTATGTTTCAGTTTAAACTTTGAATCAATTCATCCTGTTGAAGTGTAAATACGTGCTCTGAAAGCTTCATTTACACCCAAAAAATTAAATTTAAAATTCTCGATTGCTGGTGTCCCGATCTTTCCTGCGAGAAGTGTACTATTGATTTCATAATGATCTACGACAGTAAAACTGACATATAAGTAGTTATTTGAATTGTTTTAATAGTGTAAATGTGACTTTATTTGAGAAATGTATGAAAATGTCATTACGATAAGTCAAAATTGTATTAGTGACTTCAGTGCAATTTACAATAGGAAATGCATATTGTCCTAAATCATTATGAAATCGATAGTGCATACGTAGCATACACACGCTCAGTACAATATATTTGATCAAATTTTGATTAAAAATAGGATAAGACTAATTTTGTTTATCATAAAAATCTCAAATAAAGTAATCAAATAAAATACGATGGTGTAACACAGGCTTTAAACGTCAAAAACAACCAAACGTTTGGTACCTATTTAAATGAAGTTTAAAGTCAGCGTAATCAACGTTCAAAAAACAATTACTAAAGTCTTCGTATCAAAGTAATAGTGATTTATGAAATTAATTAACTGAATCTTACTTTATATTTACTATGCGAAGTAAGTAAATTTGCTAAATACGTTTTAAGCTTGATTTTAAATGTAAAATGTCAAATCCAACGTAAACGTCAGTGTAAGCAATGACGAAAAAAAGGATTTACACAAATTTTGTTAGGATATTTTGTGGATTTGAAGCTCAAAATCGTACATAGAGATATAAACATATAAATAGCAAATTAACAGGCTTTAAGAGGGTCGTCTACCAGCTGATTATTTTACAGCGGTGCCATATCTACATAACTCTATAAATCGTTTGCTTGATTTTATTTCAATATAATTTGAAAATTGGACTTCATACACATATTTCGACAAATGTTTTAGATCTACATATACAATTTTGTCTATTAATATTCGATATTAACTTCACAATCTCTATTCCCGTTTACCTTGATATAGGGGAATAGAGATTACTCAATTAATTTTTAGGTTTAATTACTGAAATTTGCTATGAACATTCAAAATATGTTTACGCATGTATGTATCAAGTCTAATTTTATAATACGTTTTAAATAAATGATAAAAACATTATATTCCCAGCTCTAGTAAGAACAAATTCTTTAAACATTTTTATCCCCTTCAGAAATTGTATCATATCGTTTTAAATTAAATTAATTTTAATATAAACAGAAATAATACATTTTTATTAATCAATATAGTTTTTTTATATAAATGCGATTGGTAAACCTGTTTGACATATTGAAATGTCAAAATTGAATAATTGTGTACGGTTATGTTGTCGATTAATTTCAACAGTTTGTTTTTATTACAAGATACGATTAGATAAACGTCAGATAGGTGTAAAATGCCAAAATGGAACATCTAAGTCTTGCAGTCGCATACGGAATAAAACAAAACTAAAATTAAAAAAATAAATAAATAAAGAGGGATGTAATAAGAATTACGAAGAGGAGGATCCACCACAAAATACAACCAAACCGATACAAGAAAAAGAAAAAATAAAAAACGAAATTTTTACGAAAACTGCAGGTATTATTAATTAAAAAAAGCATTTACAACAAAAAATCAAAAAAGAAAAACAAAACAATGTACATTTAATTTAAGAACAATTTTATCATATTAAAATTAACATATTTAACAACAATGTACTAAAAAAAATAAACTGCAGACAGATTTATCTCGAAACACTAACCTGTCAGATATGGTAGTCGATATTTTTTTATATTTGTTTCCCACGCCCGTTCCGATCTTGTTCTCTTCGTGTTTGTGTGCTTCGACGAGGACATCCTACAGAATTTGTCGACTACAGGAACAATACAAAAAATAAAACAAAATAATATTATATAGTGTACTCTTTGAGATTGAGACGTAACCTAAATTATCGTTCTGAAGGATGTCTCCCGATACGATTGTTTAAAAAAAATATATTTAAAAAATATGGAATGCGCCAGATCTAACAGGTTTTAATCTTTCTCGTATGCAGATTTGTAGAGGACCATTTTTGTTTTAGAATGAGATCGCCAGGCCCCCTTTTTACTCTCTTTGTATTTTTTTTTGTTTTACGAATTGCGATCAAACAGTCTAGTATAGCAATAACAAATTCAATATAAATATTATAAATTAAAAAAAAATGGTATAATGTGTAAATGGGACACAAAACAGGCATTCAATTGGTATTTATTCTTCAACAGTAATAATAATAGAATAATAATAATAATAAAAAAGAAAACATTTATTTAGTGTATCGAATATTTGTTTTGTGTCGTAATAACTGAATTAAAAAAAAATCCTAAATGTAATAATAATAAGAAATTGGTCGAGATAGTGGGGTGTTTTTTTTGCATGACATGCATGGAGTGAACACTTTCTTTCATTTATCATTTTTCTCCTTTTTTTATATCTTAAACTTGGCAGCATTAACAAAACAAATATATTACTACATACTACGACTAATAATAATAATAATAATGAGAAAAAAAAAAAAAAAATGGTGGAAATATTGCATGCACCATGTAAATCCTTATCTTAAAAAAATAAAAAAAAACGTAGTAAATAACAAAAGTGAAAAAATACAAAACCTAGATAACTTAAAGGGCACGGCACGTGGTGTCATACAGTATTATAGTATTATTATGTATAATAGTTTAATACAACAGTATATAATAGACGAACATACAAATTACAAATACAGTTTTTTTTAATTATTAATTTTACGTTTATAATTCGTGACTAGGGGGGGTAGGGTAGTTGCTAACAACGCGTATTCCCGCAAAAAACAACGTGCTATATTCAAAGATATAGAAAAGTAGGGGGTTGGGGGAGGGGGCGGAGAGGGGGTAAAAAAGGGGGAGGGTTTGGGGGGACATTCACAACATCATACACGCATATTAAAATAGTTATATATATATATATGTTTATGTAGAAATTGATGCATTAATTCAATCAATCAAAATATTATAACAATATTGGCCCAGGCACCGCTAAAATGCTTGGTTTTTTTTTTTAAAAACATCTCATAAAATTGTGATAATATCCCTGTTTTCTGAATTATATTGGTCATACATCATACTGTGTCTGTGTGTGTGAGTGTGTGTGTTTGGGCCGCTGCCCCCTTTTTAAAATAACGGAGTCAGCTTACTCGTAATTTATTCCAAAAAAAACATATATCAAAAAACATGTTTTCTTCATCGTTTTTTTTTTCTCCTCAATTATTCAAAAATATCAACACCTTATTGTTTCAGTACAGAGTAAAAAACTATAAATGTAAAATTGTTGTTTTTTTTTTAAAATTCATTTCTGCGTTATTTAAAAAAATAAAATGAAAGAGTTCTTACTAGGTACACGAAAAAACTGAATAATATATAATTCAACAACTTTTTTTTTGCAGCTGACCACTCCTTTTTCATATAAAATTGCATTAAAAAAAGGTGTAACGGAATGGTTTGGCTGGAGACCCTGTCTCTCTCTCTCTCTCTCTCTTTACAACTCTCGTTTCCTTATCGTTATTTCTGTAGTATTAGTTTGTTTTAAATTTCGCGTTCTTATTTTTGTTCTTGTTTTTTTTACAGGCCGATAGGTGGCACTTGCACGTAACGATAAATATACAAGCGGTAATCTTTACTAGCCAACACAACGGAACCATCATCCATCAATGCGACATCGAAACACTGAGCGTGCTTCACTTTACTCTCGAGAGCGGACACCAATTGGCCATCTTGCGTGAAAATCGTCAAATTGAAATTATTATGGTTGTCGGCGATCAAGATCTCACCAGCCGCGTTTATACCTACACCGATCGGGTAATTAGTAATACCTTCGCCGCCAATCTGCCTCAAATAATTCCCTTCGTAATTAAAAACTTTAACGCAATGAGCTCGATTATCGCTGATGAAGATCTCCTGTTTATCATTGACGACGACTCCGTTGGGGAACTCCAGATGTTTAGAACAGCCGAATTTCTGCAAGACGGCGCCGGCTTGATCGAAGATTATCACACGCATCACTTTACATTCGACGACGATGATCCGCCCTTTATTATCGACGGTGACGCCTCGCGGATGTTGCAGGATATTCGCACCGAATTTCCTGACGAATTGACCGTATTGGTTGTAGATCTGGATCTGGTGCGTAGGCGACCTTTCGGTGACGATGATATCCCCTGAAGTTCGCACGACGGCCACCCGATTCGGGTATAACAATTGCCCGTCGCGTTTCCCGCATTCCCCGAATTGGAACTTGAATCGTCCCTCTTTATCGAAGATTTGGATTCGATGGTTGTTGGTGTCGGCGACGATGATGTCGTTCTGAGCGTTGACGGCGACCCCGCTAGGTTCGGTGAATTGGCCTTCCATCACGCCGAACTCGCCGAATTTACAATGGTAGATCATTTTCTGCCGTTTAATCTGGGATTTCGGCGGGAATATAGTCGTGGACATCAATTTACTCGTTAAATCCAGCATGGGATCAGCGTGGGTCCCGTTAGTTAGAGGATACGGATCGGAAACTCCGTTTTGGAATATGTCTGTACCACCGTTGGACCATTTCTCGTAAGGGTTGATCCCGTTCAGGTTTAAATCCCCGATCGTCGTCGAGAATGGACCCAAACTGTTGGCGCTACTGAATCTTTTCGATATGATGTTAGATTCGAACGGGGACGTTGATTGACTCGAACCGGATATCGAGAACGGACATGTGATACTACCACCGTTTAGGCTTCCCGAACTTCCGTTGACGCTGCTACCGCTAGAACTCGATCCGCCGGTGGGTCTAGCGATCGGCGGTTGTTTACTAGGACCAATCACCGCTTCCGAATTCGATCTGACGTAACCGAAAGTGTTGCGGACGCCGACTTGTATAGCTTGATAATTCGAGACGAATTCTAATTCGCAAGCGGCTTGCACACTCTGATCGATATTATAATTCATTAAACTATGTAGTTTCCCGTCTAAGATCTTCCTTAACATAAGTACTTCGAAAACACTGGCACACTTATTGACTTTCTCGACGAATTCGCAAGTCTTATAAATTTGTTCCACGGTTTCTTGGCCTTTCTGCGTCGCTACACCAAGAGCTATCTGTTTGGCCGAGAAAACACTTTCTAATTCTTTTAACAGCTCCTGCTTCCGCTCATCTAGCATCGATCTATAAAAATGGAACGTATCGTTGATTTCGTTTTGTGCCTTGTGATATTGTACCTGAAGACGGCTCGATATATGCTCGACGTTTTTCAAAACGTTCCTAATATCAGTAGCTTTAGTCTTGGCTTCCTGGATCGCATGATTGATTGCTTCTAATTGTTTAGGCGCAGCATCGCTGATATGCTCGCATTCGTGAAGACCAGTCGGGTGTTCTAACGATATACATTCCTTGCATACCGGTAATGTACACGTACGGCAATAATATTTTAACATTTCGTTCTTATGTCGCGGACAGATCATACTTTTCTCACCGTTCGTCACCGTACCATTCGTTACGACACCGTTCTTCTGATCCTGCGCTTCCTGTTTGAGTTCGTTCAAGTTGAGGACGCGATGGCCTTCGAAACAGTGCATGAATTGATGGGCCATGACGCAATTTGGACACAAATAGTTGGCACAATCGACGCACCTGGCTACGGCGTCTAACTTCTTTGTTTTGCACCCCGTACAGCGCACAGTCGGCAGGTAGACTTCGTTATTTTCCGTGGAATTGAACAGGAGATTGTTGAGGATGCCCTCTATCGATTCGTATTGGCAACGCGGGCACTGGAATTTATTCTTCTCCAAACAGTTGGTGCAGATGTTGTGGTAGCAAGATAACAACTTGCATTCGTTGACTGCTGTCTCCTTGCAGTGCAGACACTGGTCGGTGGATGATTCGCTGTCCCTGTCTGCTGAATCACTGACCGGCGGCGAGGAACCACTTACTGTTAACGGGGAATCTGCCAAAGGCGATAGTGATAAGTAATCGGCGTGATCTCCGAAGGAACCAATCGAATTAGCTCTAGTTAGTGATTCTATCGATGGTGTTGGTGATGCCATTTTCAATTAACCGTCATCCCTGGAAAAAAATAAAAAAAAACGGTCTTAGAAAACTTTAATTTCGCAATTATATAAATACTAGAATAAGAGGACGTTGTTTGACATATAAGGTAAGTACTAGAAGCAAAAGGATATAGGATAGGCTTTTATTATTGCCACTTATAGGTAACGACATTAATTAATTAATTAAAACTGTACCAGGTTAGCAACACAAAAACCCCTGTTTGAAAAAATTAGTTTATTTTTATATTTGTAAGTTGTACAACTGCTGTCATAATAACTTGACACTGTCATTTGACATTTATTGTACACATATTTTGGTTATTTTTATTTGCCTTTACGCTTATTTTTTTCAATCTGTTGCCTATTATTGTTGTACAAACTGTCTTTTCTAAGACAACAAGATACATTTATTGTAATTGTACATTTTTGAAATGCTACCTTAACCAAAAATATATAATACAGGGTGAACAAAGTCAAGTGAAGTTTTTAATAGCGCAAATTAACTTGCATATACATTGTTTTGACAGATTCTATAAAGATTATGTATACTACGTTAGTAATCTACAATTATGCCGGAAAACCGTAGCTAAATATCAGATGTAAAAACAAAGAGAAATAACAACAAAATTACAGCAAACGAAAACAACCAAATGACAGAAAGTATAATATTTGTTCAGAGTAGGTAATAAATGTAAAAATCAAGCCAACTATAGGGACACACGACAATGCTCGAATAGGGGAAAAAATAACATGACAAAATGAAATAACAAGCCATTTAAACGAAAATTCAAATTATTAAGCGGCCGAAAAATGATGGCTGTCGTCTGTGAGAGATAGCACTTGTCAGCTTGATATTTGTTCATTGAGACATCTGACAAGGAATAACTGTAGAATGACTCATCATTTTTAAATATTTAAAATAAAATCGTTGAATATTTGTTACCTATTAATTTTTGTCAAATATTTATTAGGGAAACATTATTCTACTAAAAACCATGTAAATAAATACATTCTGCAATGCATGCACATCCCCTATTGTACAAACTGTACAACTAAACAGATAATAAGAATCACATACGAATGAAATTACGCAGTCAATGTAAGCAACATTACAGTCTTACCAAATTAAAGCTAGCATTGCCAATCTGGTGCACATGACCTTGGTCATCTTGTCAAATATATTAATAATGTACAATAATGTAAATGTGTACGTGTTCAACGATGTAGACAGGTAAGTGAACTTGTGCTTAAATTGAATGAACAAGTGTTGTAGAATTAATTTTTTGCTCGCCCAATTTTTATCGTTTAAGAACAGTATTGCCAACAGTTATGTCACACCCTTATGTCATTAGAAAGATAGAAATATTTGTTAAACGCAAATTCTATGTAGATGACATATTTTTGAAGTAGTGAACAAAATGGCGATGCTCTTAAAGCATGTTAATTAATCTTTTAAACAACAATGTTTGTATCCGTCACACTGTGTGTAAATCAATAGATTACCAATTCATTTGTGTAATTTCATATCTATAAGTTTCCAACACGTCAGTGGAGGAGAGGTTGGTTGCATTAAAACCCCTTAGTTTGAAATCGTTCATCATTCATATGTCGCAGCGAATACGTAGTCACATCACTACCAACCTTCTAGCGAAAATTACTACCCTCTTGATATAAAATATCGAGTGACTATTAACGTTTTGGCAGACCTAAAAAATTGGCTTATGCTTTTTAGATTTATCTTTTTAGGTTAGAATTACTTAAGTGAATCAGTATTAACGACTTTCATCCTGGGTTGGCAACAAAAAAATCCTAGGATTGTTAAAAACTAGGAAATATTAATTTTCGTGAATTGTCCATACTGAATTTACATGACTAATGTCAAACCCATAGTGTCAACATCTGTCATCACTTATCGATTACCTGTCATTACCCGTGCATATTGTATTGTTTTAACGTCTTATGCTTTCGTATTATATTCGTGTTTTATTGTCGCTTCTTTGTCGTTTTCAAGACCATATTATTAGTGTATCCAATGCCTTTATCGATACAACAGGGATACATTTATCCTAATAGCGCACTATCGCAATGGAACGTTATAATAAGACGAATCAAAGTAATATTACTTGGTATTGTGTTCTTAATTTAATGGATTATTTAAATTTATTTGGTTCAATGATAAAACTAAATTTACTGTTCTATAAAATTTGTTCAACTCAAAACTAAGCCAACTCATTGACATTTTGAAAATGATCACTTCGTATAAATAAAATGCTCATATAAAATCAGAGAAGTGTTGCCAAATTAAGTTGAAAATTTAATTGGTAATGTAACCTAACAACATGTCAAATAATTAAACATTGCGTCCGGACAGTGCCTTAAACTTTCGATCACCACAATCACTGTAGCGAGTTTGGCGCAACCAACCTCCCTCAATTGAAATTTTGCTCAGATGGTGAAAATATAGATTGTATAAATTTTTCAGCGACACCGGGACAGCTTTATAGCTTATGAAAACAAAGCGTTATTAATGCCAAACAATTATTAGCATTAATAATGATTTGTTAATTGACAGCTTTTTGACAATGAAGTGAGTACCAATTTGAAACGGATAATCTTTTGTACAAGACACCAAACATTGCGGAATCAAAATAACTAGATCTCCAAATAATAAAGAGGGTATTGAGTTTTGTAGGTTATGTTATTATCGCGATATTACACTGATTATTTTTAATGCTATGTGTACTTATGTAATACACGCTTAATTCACTTGAAGTTAGTGTTAGTTCCTACCAACTATGTATTGCATTATCGAAAAAAAACATATTTAATTAAATAATTAGGAATTAAAATTAATGACCAGATAAATAGATATTTGTTAAGAGTTAATTGATATGTCTACATACGACCTTTCTCTATGCGAGCACAGTGTAGATAATTAGTGAGAGTTTAATTTTAAAAATGAAACTTGTCTTTACGAACGCTTAGACCTGTCATTCAAAACAATTTAATGAATGAAAGTTGAGGTTTTGTAATATTATTAGATTTGAAGTGTATTATGTAAAGAAATATGGACATCTAGACGTGTAATTCTGTTAGAGGTGCAATTTGTGTAGAAGGAAGAGGACGCTGAACCCTCCACGAAATAATTTATTCAATTTAAATTGACGTGAGAACTATATTTTCTCTTATTTTGATCTAAGAAACCCGCATGAGCGCATATGACGGGGGGCTATATCTACTACTTGTCACTGTTTAGTTCCCCTCTTGAAATACAATTTAAAAGCGAGGATGTCCGCAAAACCAAGATTTCTTTGTAGTAAAAAGATTGTAAATATCATCGCCCACCTCCTCCATTGAATAGACTATATTGTTACCGAAAGATATCGCCAATATTTTTGACATTTCCTCGCAGATTATTTTCCTCCAATTCAAGAAGATATAACCAAACGAGAGTAAAAGAGAAAGAGAAAAAAATGAAATAAAAATAAATCCAGTTTAAGATTTAACAATGCGACAATTTGACGAAATAAATACCGAAATCTCTCCGATCTAAATCCCCTTCAGGAGACACATCTTCGGCGTACGTGCAAGAAACGAAATACACAAAAAAAAATCAGCGAAAGTCGATAACAAAAAAAAAAAAAACGAACGCGATTCCTTTTTCCGCGTCTTCAGATTCAGCTTCCTACGGCGACGACCGTAGGGGCACCCCTAACACAACGGGCACAAAGAAGTGAGAAAATTCATGGACTGTCAATTTTATAGGAGTAAAACATTTCAGAATAAATGGGAGAAGAGGGGGTGGTGGTGGTGTTCGTGCGATCGATGGCGAATGGGGACCAAACGTGGTCGCCTAGGCAACCGTTGAGGGCTCCAACCCCAACTCTCTGGAATTATAGCTGCAACAAGGTGTATATATATATCTATACAAGTCGTTTCTACCGCCAACAATTCAGGGACGACTAAAAAATCATGTTGGTATTCCTGCGTTTAGTTTTTGTTTTAAATAAACAAAAACAAGTTTAAAATAAACGGTTTTTATTGCGGCAAAATGCAGTTTTCTTGTTCAATAATTTCGTATGCGTCACTCCCTACCTGTTGCTAGAGAGACATACAAAACAAAAAGCGATTCTGTCGGGTATAATATGCCAGACAACAAAGAATTCGAACGCTACACGTTTCGTTTCTAAAAAAGTTTGAGGTTCGTTAACTTGAGTTGGTTCAATGTGAAAATACGTTGAGCACAAACTTGCATTAATAATTTTTATAGTGTAGACACTATCTAGAAGGCGTGTTCAAACAGAGCGCGTGCGTTCATCAATGCATATGTTCTTTATTTGAAATATAACCGGCATTGAGACATAAAATACACAAACGCTAGCCTACCTCTCTTTAATAACGTTCCTTTTCAAACAATATCCTTATAATACACAGAAACACTAAAATAAGCATCATTTATCATGCAATACGAACTAGAAACTACACAGGGAAACACAAAATTAACTGCTACTAACCGGAGTTTGAATATCAACAAGCGTTCAACCAGTTCTTTCGGTGCATTGTACGATACTAAAGAGCTACACTACACTAACGACGTAAAGGTCTCTCTCTACTCTGCAGTCTCTGTGTGAGCGGAGGGACCTACCTCCCGCGTGTGTCTATAGCGGCGGCAGCTGCTACCGCTAAATGCTGTCGCACAAATTGAGAACTGTACGCCGAAGAGCAGGAAGAAATGTTGCTGTCCTTACCTGGGTTATTGTATAAGTTTGTGGAGGTCTTTGCGTGCGTGCAATTCGGGGGGTTGTATAGGTTTTGAAACGTTCTTAATATTTAAAAACGTCTCTACTTGTAATAATTTAAACTGAACTTTATTTAGCGGCAAATTTCAACTATTTAATATCCCGATAAAAGACGCTGCGAATTAATTTGAATATGGCAGTCACGACACGCGGTCGAGTACAGTTTTGTGACGCTTGTATTTATAATTTGTTGTGCGTGCAGTTACTCTAGACGGTCATTATGCATAATTTAACGAATTCGCATACGAGTGGTCCCTCAATATCATATGCGGCAATCTCTAAAATTTGTTAAATTGCGATTAGATCTGGTGACGTATTCGGGGGGTTATATTGAAATTTGTAAGCAGTAATAGACGTGACGTTTGTCACGTTCAAGTTTCATATTTGACGTTTGACAAGTTATCTGTCAAATGGTGTTATAAAATATTTCAAATAAAGTTCGATCAAAACCCTCTCTCAAACAAAATATGAGAACATAGGCGGTTTTACACTAGATAGTGGTTCATTTTAGAAAATAAAACTAGTTCTGCCTGAAGAAATGACAGCAAAACGGACGAAGGAAATAACGTTGGACGTCTATGATGAACTGTCTGAAGTTGCTATTTATATAATTTATACTTCGTGCTTGAGGTTATGTCTATGCTTGAGCACGCGAGTTTGACACATTGAGCTAATGACATTTATGTCAAAATGGCGTGCTTATGCATCGGCACAATCGTAAGCATGAAGTATAAATTAGAGCATAAGCTAATAGAGCCTATATTTACAATTCATGCCTATGATTGTATCGATACGTAAGCTTACCATTTTGACGTAATAAAAGTCATTATAAAAGTGTCAAAATCGGAGCCATTTTCACAATAGTTTTAGCCTTGCTATGGCAAACATTGTTTATTACGCAAATAGTGTCACTTACAACCACGTTAAGAGCATCTGTTTCGAGTAACAAAAGGCACATAAACGAATTGATTAAATAAATGTAGATTATTGACACTTAAAAATCACTGTTTTTTGTTTTGTTTTATAAAAATAGTCTATACAGTTATTTTACGTTTAAGTTTATTTAAATATTCCACGTTAAGCATTTGTCCTTGAATCAGTAGAAGCACAATTCTAAGTTTAGTACAAAATAAAATTTTCCTGGAGCAACATTGGACGCGTTCAGCACACTTCACTGTAGGCTCTAAATTAGTAAACGTATTATGTATGTTAAGTAAACAATTTATTGGTTGCCTGAAACAATACGTTTCAAGCTAAGCTATTTATCAGGTGTCAAATTAGACATTTTGAGGTTATTCGTTTGCAAAGTTAATTTCAAGTGGCAAACAGATACAAAACAACCAAACATATGTATAAATCATTGAAATGTGAGGTTATATCCCAAATAAACATCAACCCTTTTCATCTTTTACTTTAAAGTAAGGTCGTAATTAAATTAAACTTAAAAAACAGGAAACTGTTAAAGGAAAGAATACTGACAACAATTTCAAATAGAGGAGGTTGGGAGAATAAATTTTCAGTTGGTAACATTGACTAGTGCACGCCATTAATAGAATTTTCAGAGTCAGCTTGCATAATATACAAAAATTGACAATCGAATTTTCAGAGTCAAAACAAAAGCAATAAAACAGCTATCGAAGGTTAAACTCTACATCCTGCGAATACAGTTTTATGTTGGTGCGAATGTACAGTGTTGACACATACCGCTCTGTCATTTGTCGTGTAACCTAACATGTAAACAAGTAATAAATACATTTTTAGACGACAATGATGACGTGCACGCCTTCGAATCGTGAACGGAGTTTATATACGACGTTCAATTATGGGTAGGTAAACTAAGTCACTTCTAACACAGTCACGTGGACACGCTGTATAAGCTGTATTTTGAAGTTAAAATCTGTCAAACTGTCATAATTATGACAATTTGGTGGTTTTACGCAGGTTTTAGCTGTCAAACTACAGCGACTAGTTTACTAACTTGCGGTAAAAAGAAAAAAAGAAACTATCCTCATTTTTGACATTGACAGACTTGCATTATAATAACCTCTAATATTTTAAAACACTGCTTCACGATGTGTCAATTTAGTCAAAATTTCGTTAAACGTCAAAATGATAAAAATTGTAGACATATACGGTATCAATATGTAATAAAGACAGAATTACGATCACGTACATACGTGGTTCGACATATTTTTTTCAAAATCTGATAAAATTTAATTCGTGGTAAGCAAACATTTACATTGGTCAAGAAAGTGAGTGGTAGTAGGTGGAGTATTGAATATCAATAGGTCGGTTGGGAACACTGACTTAATGTCAGTCTTACATTAAATTGTAATGGGGGGTGAACCAAGTCAAGTAAGTGATGGGTGTCATCTAAAATTTTCAGTTGGGAACTCTAGATTAATTGGCAGCAATGATAGCGTGAACTAACTTGTGCGATAAACTCAAGACAAAATTTTACAGCAGAATAGAGCAGTTTACTTTTCTACGATTGGCTACCCTGTCGCTTCTTGTATTTTTTATTTACATTTGGCATAAGGCTGCGTGGCCAGTGGGGAGTGGTGCAAAATTTTCTCCACATACGGCAATGTAATTAGCTAGTTTCAAAAGAGGATTGTAAAGTAATATAATCTAAAATTATTGTCAGTCAGTCAGTAACACATAAAAATATTTGATATTCTCCCACTACAGAAACGTAGGATAATTAACCTCATGTTGGCAACATTGATCAACGATGACGTTTAAATAAATACAGTTCTGTTACCATATGTTGTTTATATTCCTTAATCATGTTTTTGAATTGATATTATTGCTCATATTAATTAAGCAAGTACAACAGATTTTCATAATATTATATTGCTGTCAAAGCTGTCAAATCCGTTTGGATCAATTTGTTGTTGAACGTCACCAAAATTGATACGTCTGAAGTTGCAGCTTCATCGAACAGAATGTTTTCTCAATATGACGTTTTCTTTTCTATTAATAAGTTATAATTCCAATTGAAAAACAAGAAGCAGATTAATATAAAATAAATATTAATTCACACACACAATACATTAATTATGAATTTTGACCGCATCATTTCAGAGAAAAGTGCGTTTTGTAGAGATAAATACGTGTGGTTGGAGCTTTTCAAACACAGGATTTACCTGACCCGTATATGTATGTAAAAAAAAAATTCTACCTGTAACGATTTGGGTTAGTTTAAGAGGAAGAACGAGGGGAAAAAACCCGCCAAAACTGCCACATTCCGTGAATTGTCGATCGTTTGAGCACCAGTTAGAACTTGAACATGTCGAATTTTCCTTGTCGTCTTAAATATTTTAAAGGATTAAAGGATGACCTGGAGAGTTCGGTACCTATACCTATACAGGGTGATCGTTTGAGATCGACTATTAGAAAGAGTTCGTAGAATTAGTGCGTTATAAATACATTCAGAATGTTGGAGAACAAAATGGGTTATTGTAGTAGCAATTTATTTATATATAAATATTGGAAATTTATATATAGTATAAAAAGTAATATCGTTAACATCGATACACACTGCTTCGATCGCCAACGGGTCAAATTATTAATTAATTTGTTTGTTATGTGTAATTGACGTCTCTGCCTTATTTGAACAACCCTACTGGTTCTAGTGATTAACTTAATTGAAATTAATTTCAGATAATTGGATTAGGTCCATTTTGATAAGGGTCGATATCCACAGGACAAAAAAGAGCAGGTTCTTTCACGATAAACATTAATGTAATGTTAAACAGATATTAGTCATGTATTTAATACTATTATGTTCTAGTTTTATTAAAAATAAAATAATAAAAAATTACATACATATAATCTATAGTACATACATTCCGTGAAAACATAAGCATTACATTCAATGGTGTTTTGTGCTCACATACTTTCACTTTTGAAAGTAGTTCCCGTACGACTATCAATCTCCGTTGTTGCCTGTAGACTATTACGTAAAACACATTTATAAATAAACATGTTACATATGGTCTCCTGGTGGACTACTTTATCTGTATATACATATATATATACGTGTGTAACAAAACGAGCATTTAATGCACTACTAAAGTATATAAATGCTTAGGTAATCTAATGGAAACTGTGTAAAAGATCATTAAGGCTAATGTTTTCTTTGTCAGCCGTTGTAATAGAGATATGAGTACCACATACTAGGTAATGAACTGCGAACTATAGGACGAAGTAATGTACGATATGAATTAATAATTATTTGCCGCGATGGTTGAAAGTTTAAACTCATATTGTTCAAGGAGGTTCATCCCTGGGGTCTTTGTGATTAGATGAATTTTTAAGACGGAACTGATGGAAGTTCGTAATTAGATTCTGACGAATCCTAATTTAGTTTGAAATTACGTAATTAGTCATTATGTTTGGAGGTTACGGTTTGTGATCTCATTACATGAGAATACAAGATGTTGGTGAAGGATCTGACGAATATCAATAATCTAACCTGATCTCTATAAATGAAATGAAAAGATATAAGTAAAGGTCAATTCAGGATTCAATTGACGAGGAAATGCTTGCGGATAAGGGCGAGAAAAGAATAATTCAATAATAAATCTTGGATCACAAGAGACATTTCTCAAAATTGGTTTACCACACATTTTTGTCCATCTGTAAAACTAAACTATTTTGAACCAAAAGCTCTATGACTGCTGGATAATGCACCAAATCATCCCATCAACCTTTCGGACTTAAACACTTGCATTCCGGTGGAAATAGTTTTCCTGCCACCCAACACTATACGTCATTAAACCAGCCTAAGGATCAGAAAATTATTGAAAATTTTAAGGCATATTATCTTCGTCGTTCATTTTAACAATTTGTTGGTAAAACAGAAGGAGGAGATAAAGAAACAATTGAGCAATTTTGGAACAATGCCATAGGAAATATCGACGTCGTTTGGCAAGAATTAGCTAAGACGTGCATGAATGGAGTGTGGAAGAAGATATGGCCGAAAGTATCCCAGGATTATCAACGAGAACAGCCTATTGTTGGTCAAATTGTCGATCTAGTCGAAACAGCAGGACTAGGAGAAGTAGATGAGCAGGATATTGGGGAGCTACTGCAGGTTTCTGGTGTGAAGGCCTTACCAACGACGACCTTTAGGACCTGGCAGAACAAGGAATTGAAGAAAGCGAAAACAGTGGTTCTGAAGACTATAAACCAAAAGAAATTACTACAGACTGTCTTAAAAAAAGATTGGAAACAATAATAATCATACATTTCAACAATTTATTGATAAAACAGAAGGAGGAGATAAAGAAACAATTTTGCAATTTTGGAAAAATATAATATCCTGGATGCCATAAGCAATATCGACGTCACTTGGCAAGAATTGACTAAGAAGTGCATGAATGGAGTGTGGAAGAAGATATGGCCGAAGGTATCCCAGAATTATCAACGAGAACAGCCTATTGCTGGTCAAATTGTCGATCTAGTCGAAATAGCAGGAGTAGGAGATGTAGATCAGCAGGATATTGAGGAGCTACTGCAGGTTTCCGGTGTGGGGGCCTTACCAACGACGACCTTCAGGAACTGGCAGAACAAGGAATTGAAGAAAGCAAAAACAGTGGTTCTGAAGACCATGAACCAAAAGAAATTACTACAGACTTTCGTAAAAAAAGTTTGGAAACAATAACCGAAATAGTAGGTGAAGTTGTAGCGATTGACACAAATTTTGACAGTGCAAAAGCAAGAAGAGGAATTTTGGATACAATCACCTGCTACCGACATTTGTTTAATGACAGAAAAAGAAAGCGACAAATGAGTGTAGACGATTTCTTGGCCAAAAAAATCAACAAGATCAGAAGAGCCACTATGTGTTAAAATGACCTTATATGACGCTGTTTCGTTTAGTGGTCCTACCTTCAGAAACTCTAGAGAGCAATCCTAATTCCTAACCGTTTATTTGGAAATGCTGTTCTGCCATATGAATGAATTTGGATTTGCGTGCGGAACGTTAGTCCTCCAGCACTAGTGCGGAAAGTAAAAATTGCATTAAAGGAATAAATCATTACAACTGCTACATATAGTTACCTGCTCCGTGCAATTTGAGGCAATATTTTCAAAACAAGCCACATAAGTGAAGTTATAAAACAAAACACGATCCACAAACAGTAGGCAGACAGTAATCTTCCTTTGAAGAGCATATACATACTTCAGTCATTAAATGCCAAATAAAAATATGTTTTGATTAACTTGTTTGCACCTTTGATCTCGTATATTTGAAACAATATTTTGGAATCGATTCACTGAGCTCTTTAAGAAAGAACAGAACAGGGAATTGTCAGTTCAAAAGCGATTATGATCTTGGTACGATTGCAATAATGAAATTACATCTTATTTAGCTTTTTGGTCGGCATTCAGCCGATAAATATCATCAGAAGACACAAGCCATATTAATGTTATTAGTGGGAATAGCTAAAAATTTTGTTTACAAAAATTGTGCCGACCAACACATATTTACTTTAATTTTTTGTATAAAAATGTTATACATCGTGTCCTATAAAAAAAGTTAACAATAGAAATATGCATTTCTTAAATGGAATTGACTATACATTTTTATCTTAATCGTAAGGCTACGTTGCATATGGGCCATTCCATTTTAAAAAAAGTACACTTTTTATGACAACTCTAATATGGGACATGCTGTATAAGGTTTTTATGCACAGAGTTAAAGTATGTGTTGGCTTGACATAACTTTTATTAATAAAATTTTTATCAATTCTCAATACTAACAGTAATATATTTGATGGCGTATCCTTTGACTCTAGGCTCTAGTCATTGACTAACTAATAGCAGCAAAACGCGATGTATTAAAAATTTAATTCCTCTGAATCCTTTCTCAACCTCTGACGTCTATGTAGTGAAGTCTTTTTAAACATATGCGGACGACACGGCGATTTACACGTCGTCGAGATCGGATGCCCTGATCTGCACTAGGTTGCAGGGTGCTATCGACGACCTTCTTTCCTGGTCTACGAAAGGGCGATTAGCCATAAACCATGAAAAATGCGTAGCCAGTCGATTCTCGAGGAAAAGAACTGCCCCTCCAGAAAATATCTTTATCGAGGATGTCCGCCTACCATGGAGCTCCACCGTTAAGTACCTTGGTATGACGCTGGAGTCTAGGCTTACCCTAAAGCACCATTTTACGAATACCGTGGCTAAATTTATAGCAGCGAGGTCCGCTATATCTCAGTTTCTGTGCAGCAAAAGCCAACTTAGTATAAAAGTAAAACTTTTAGTTTACACAACTTTTTTGAGGCCAATTCTAACGTACGGCTCCTTAGTTTGGTCCAGTGCTGCAATTACTCATCGTAAGAGATTCAATGTCCTACAAAACAAGATCCTCAGATATATCATTGGCGCTCCTTGGTATGTCAGAAATGTACAAATCCACCAGGACTTAAAGATTCCAACTCTTCTCCAACACGCTGCTCTAATGGCCGAGAAAACCTTTACAAGGGTATCTCGATCCGACAACCCCTTGTTAGGGAATTGGCTCACCTCGATCCCGACAGGCCTCCCTCTCGGGTGAGGGTGCCCCGGATATCTACCACCACCGAGGCTTAGCCCGATTTGCTTTTTCAGGCTGTTTCGGCTGGATCTGCTGTCTTGCCATTTTTTTTCTTGTCTGTGTGAGGTCCCATTTACACTTTTGCCATGCTTGTTTTTATCTTTACATTATTAAACTCGTTTTATTTCTACACTGATTGTTTTGTATTGTCTGATCGATTTTGCCCTCCTGGCTCTCTCGCTAGCCCCAAATTTATTTTTTTTCTTCTTTTTTTTTGCCTCTACTGACGACATTTCAGCATAATTTGTTAAAATCAACGGGGGATGGTCCCGTACTAAGTAGATGACAAAAGGGTTTAAGGGCCAACGTCCAACCCTAGCAATGAGATGGAAGACCTTCGTCGTCTTTTTAAACACTTGGCATGCCAACCTCCGTCCAACAGTAAAGCTCTCGTCCTTATAACTAAGATGAACGTTAAGAAACTTCCACCAATTATAAAAGAAATCTTGAAAATGACGTCATTGATACTATCCTTGGCTACACCAAAGCTCAAGACAAACGTCTACGCGTAAAAGAGTAGAAAGTGTGGAAACAAAATTGATCATTTCATTTTGATAATTGCAAAGATAGAAGGTTAGGGTTTAGCTACAAGTGTTGGCGTCCCTCAGGGATTACTCTTTAGCCCTGATCTCCTTATATTGTATGCCCATCTCTTCTAACACAACAACGCTTTGGTCTGTAGGTGGTTTCCGTCAATAAATGTGGATAAGTTCGTTATTGGGAATTGGTTATTCAGAAAACGACACCCTCCGTCATTGCATGTCACCCCAGACGGAACAAAGGAGGTTAGCCTGTAGTCCACAGGTGCAATATGTAGGGTTGGTATTAGAAACGAGGTTGACGTTTCGCCAATATTTTACGATGATCGTCTCCATGTTTTTAAGAGTGCTCCGGGCTTCAGTCGATGCCCAGATCTGCTCCAGCGTTGCTAGGTCAGATGAAGGGATTCTACAGTAGGAAATATTTTCCAGAGATGAGGAGGAATCTTTTGCTTCGTACATAGAAACATTGAGTGATTTTGGCTTTCCAATAACTACAGAAGAACTCAGGAATGTCATGAAAAATTACTTAGAGAGTACTAGTCGTGTTGTTAAATAGTTTCAAGGAAACAAGCCTGGCACTGAGTGGCTAAAACATTTCTTAAAACGTTAACCAAGATTGAAAGAACGTATAGCATCCAACATAAAAACAAATCGAGCCTCAGTCACCGAAAATATCAAGGAGGATTATATTAAAAACTTGCAAGAAGTTATCAAAGACGTACCGCCTGAAAATATTTGGAATCTAGAAGAAACCAATTTGGCAGATGATCCTTCAAAGAAGAAAGTTATTTGTCGTCCTGGGACAAAATATCCTGAAAAACTGTGTAATTTTGGTGAAAAATTGCCACCCTTCGTTGTATACAAAGGTACCCAGATGTGGAACATTTGGACCGAAGGTGGGCCAAAAAACACTCGCTATTTTAGCACAAAATCTGGGTGGTTTGATGGACCAGCTTTTAATGAATGGTTTGAGAATACTACTCATGTCAAGTCTGTTACTTTTGCCCCAATTCATTTTTACTATGGGAAATCATGTATTTCACCAAGTGGGGCAAAGTTACCCGAACCCCTGGGCAACTTTGCTCCACTTTTAAAAATATTTTAAGAAATCGAAAAACATGGTACCTAAATTGGTCATTTAAGTACTTAAATGTGTTTTAAGCATATATTTTTTGGTAACATTTACTAGGTGGATTTCAGTGAAAAATCACTTTAAAAGTTTAAGATGGCGGTTACGCCCTCTGGCGACCATCTTGGAATTCTGACTATATATTCTTTTGACTACTTTTTTAGTAAGAATGTTTTTTTACCCCAACTCTCTATGACGAATAGTTTCAGAGATACAGCACTTTGCATTCTTATCTGGCCACCCTGTATGTAGAGTTCTTTTTATTTCCATTATTGTTATCAGCTTCTAATAATGGAAAAATCCGTTTATAGTGGTTACCCACACTAAATAAAAACCGGTATTTCCGATATATTTCCAACCAAATACCTCATGTAAATCTCATTTTATTTGCAATTGATATGAATTACGACCTAATAGAACCGTGTAATACATTTTAGTACGAACCGGTTCCTTCGAAAAATAATACTAATCGATATCTACGTGACTCGAAGGAAAATTATTTGTAAGCTATATCTGTCTGACACCTAACAATCAATACTAGCAAACAGCAGAAAGATTACTAGTACTGAAATTGTAACGTTATCACGCTTTATATACAACCATCCATACAAGTATTGCCACATTTAATAACTTCATTTCTTGTTTTAAATTAAGAATTCGCCGAATTCCTATTTCAATGACCTTTCGTGTGTGTCATCTTAAAGGTATTCAGCGCTATTATATTAAAACGAAAGAAGATCCGATAAATATATGTATTACGAATTTTGTCGAAATTCCTAAACGCCTAGGCGCATAACAGAATGAAATATTTCCCTGCGGTACGACGGGCTTAATACAAGATCCCGATGGCGTATAATATAACGGCGTATCTAGAGACAAGCGAACGAACGATGAACAAAAAAAATTCATCGAAGATACGCCGACCGAAACGTAATTCTACTACATACTATGTATGTAGATGTAGTAACAAAGAAAACGCGTGGAGGCAGTTTCCGTCGCTTAAACGCTTACGCAATTACTCATAACTTTTATATGAGTGAAAGTAAATTCACCTTGATTTATTTGTTGCATAAATTGCCGACACTGAAATGGGAAACACATTCTTGCGTCTTCGCGCGCAATAGCGTTACATGAGTTTCTTATACAACGAAAACGTTGTGTTAGACGCGTAAGTGATGATTTGGGAATTTTAATCGAGTTAATATAATGATGATCTTTATAAGGAAGTTTAATATTAATTATATCAGTTTCCTTTGAGCACCGTGTAAAGAATTTTTATAAAGTCTTAGTGAGTGACGACATTAAGGACAACAAGATATGAGGATAATAGTTATTCTTTGTTAACTATAAAACTTTTTATAAATATTAATTACATAAATGAGGTATTGATAATGATCGCGTATTTAATGAGGATAGTTTCATTGATTATTTCATGGTTGTAATTAGAAACTGCTATGAATGGCTTGTTTTAATTGAACTTCGTTTTATCTAGATTTCGTAAAGCAAAATACTTTAGAACAAAATAAGTTTCATCTCATGGCGATGATGTATCCAAACTATTGCAAGAATTTGCATTTTTCTTTGGATGTGTTCAGATTGGTTTCATTTATAGAGGATCGGATACTGACAAAGGTAGGCACAGATGGAAGAAGTTTTTGCTAAATTGGTAACCACACTGTTTCTCAATGAAGATGTTTAACTCGAAAGCGATATTTTAGCACTTTTATATCGAGGATATAGGAACTGTGCGAGATTGTTCTTGTTCACCTAGAAACAGTATGAGGATGAGAATCTTTCACCAACAAGATCTGTACTGGATCCGGATTTTACTAAAGCGCCATCTACAATATTTTGAATGGTAAAAGAACCTCATCCCGTGTACCAAGATTTACATCATCAACATTACCTCATTTTTTTTTGAAGAACCTAGACCTTGCATCTACAGAAGATTTACAAAAGGCATTGTTCTGACGAAATATGAAAATAAACTTGATTTTAATGTTCAAAAAAATGGTTCACTGCGCACTAGTCTACAAGTAAGACATCTTTTGGCAAACACCATTCCAAATCAAGTGAATAGACAACCTATGTACTTTGTAATTATTCTTTAAATTTAAAGATAATCATGAGAAATAGCCATTCCTTTTATTCTAGAAATCGGGGAAGAAAGAAGCACGATTACAGCGCTCTCCCAAAACGCGGCGTTTACGTGAACTAAACTGTGACGTATGATATTGTGTATATGTCAGTCATAGATGTCAGTTTGTGTTATCGAAATCTATTGTATTTGGACGATTTCTTCTTACTTTTTAAATTTTAATTTTGAACTTTTGAAGACAACTTTTATCTGATAAAAAGTTAATCACAATCCCCAAGGATGTAACAATAAGAAAAAAATGGTTCACTGCCATGAGGAGAGATGTATCTTTGTCAGAGAAGACTGCAGGATATTGTTGTACTGATCATTTTGATGTAAGTACAAGTACCTAACCTATACAAGTAGTATAGTATTAAAATTAGTGTAGGTATCTTTAGACGGTCAGATCAGTTTTCCGTTCAATCTCAGTTTCAGTCGAACTGTCAGTTATCTGTATGTGTAAATACCAAAAACTGTAAGAAAAACTGAAACTTACCATTTTTTTGTTTATCTTCCACAACCTTATATAAAATTCCGTTGAAGGAATAGATATTTTCACTGTCCCCCATTTTAACCTACCTACTTCGTCAAGATAATAATAATAATAATTCATGCCTTAGCATCCCCCAACAGGATAGATTAAAGGGATTAAAGTGTTGAATATAACCGTTGATTGAACGAATACATAAAGATGCGCTACCTATGACAGTTGACAGAAATTTCAGATCCTATATAATGCATTAGATACGGCAGAAGGTCCCGTGTACTGTCGTCAAAGTTTTGGTACTCACACATTTCACCAGGTGTCGCTGGCATTGCTTTTTGAAATTTGAAATATGAAAAGCGCGAAATTGAGTGTCATTATGACATTATATTGTCATTCTGATTTTGTATGTTGTGTCGCAAGCGTCTTTAAAAACCGTATTAGTAGAATATGGTAATTTTTGTGATATTCTTGGAGAAGATATAATATAAGTTGAAGGATTATGCACTCTACAAAAACTTTTTGAATAAAAAAGAGATAACAACAAGAACAAAAATGACGGTGTATCAAGCAGTATACTTACAAGTCTTAACCTATGGAGCAGGAAATTGGATACTTGATGAAAGACAAACAAAACGACTACAATCCAGTAACGCATTAGACAGATGCTGACAACAAAATCATTAAGAATTGAAGTAGAAGAAAAGAAACTGTAATGGTGGGGACAATTGATCAGAATGAATGAAAGTAGACAGGTGAAGCGAGTATGGGAGGTAAGGAAAATCGGGAAAACTCTGAGAGGACGACCCAGAAAAACGTGGAACAGCAGTACGGATGAACTTCTGAAAAAAAGAGGAAAAACATGGAACGAGGCGACGGCCCTAGCCAGAAACAGGAAAGAGTCGCGTGAATTTGTTGAATCTGTGGAACTAAATTAAGAAACTTTACACCTCGACACCTTCGGGTATAAGAGGTCTTTGATTATGTATGCATGTATGAAGGATTATGTTGGACGTGGTTTAGTTTAAACCTTAAATAGTAGTGTTAAATACCGCTTAAGGATGAAACTATCGTTTCTATTAAATTGACAAGAGCTGACATAATACTAGTTTTGACATAAACCAGTGACAGTTTATTTTCATATCGCATTATCCCCTACAAATTGAAGTAGTACAAGAAATGTTTAATGTCTTCAAGGCGATAACACCAGATACAATATACTTCGCCAAGGAGAGTGCAACATCCAATTAATAGGTAAATACAAGATGTGTTATTAAATTCTGTTATGGTTTAGACCTACATTCTAATAGTACTCTCTTAGTGGCTTTCCGAGATTGTTAAAACTTGAATATCTTTTGAGATCATTTTTATAAATTACCTAACCTTCGGTTTCGATATTACAGGTATACGTGACATATATCATCCGAATTGATACTTCACGAGAAGCGTTAGGGAATGAAATTTTATTTCGTCGTGTTCCACGAAGATAACATTTTTGTAAAAATATTTTTAATGAAAATATAGGACAATATTCAGAAACTATATAACGGCGCTTTGTTTTTTAGTTTAAAAGTTAGAAATTCAATTTTCAATAATAAACAAGCTTTTCGTGACCCAGTATGGTCTGTTTTAAATTTAACACATTTCACTAGATGGCGCAGAAACACGCCAACAAAATTTTATTAGAAGTGTCCAATCTATTCATATGATATAATGCCAAATGCAAATCTCCATTTGATGGGAAAAATTTCTGTCAACTGTCATAGGTAGCGCATCTTTATGTATTCCTTCAATCAACGATATAACCTACAAATTAGACCGGTAACGTTTACAGAGTTTCTACGTCACGCAGCGTTTTGGTCACGTGGCTTCCTCGCGCATCTTTCAACTCAAAAAATCTCGAAAACCACAAGTCTTAAAAACAAAAAATTCTATTTCATTTACCGACGATCTCAATCCTTTATAAAATGTTTAATTCCTGTTAACTTTTGAGAAATCTAGGTTGTCTATTGGTCGAAGTGGTCGGCATAATTGGCCAGCCTCCGTGTCTGTAAATGATCGTATGCGAATTATGTTGGTATGCCTACAGATTTTTGAATTTGTAGTGGCTACAATGTCGCTTATGTCAATATAAATATGATTTTGACAGAGCACATTGACGTACCATGGTTTTGTGTATTATCTAGCGTCGATTTTCTCATTTTTATTAAAATGTGTACGACTGAACACGATGCATCTATTCTTACGGCCCACTTTCGGAGTGCATCTCAAAATCAAGATCATGGTCATATAATTTGCGGTCTTGCTTTGAACAATTCAGAGAAATTATGAAGTTTTTTTGAGACAAAAAAAAACTGTATTTGCAAAGGTAAATCAACTGGGCGATTTACAGTATTAACTGAACCTGTTGTTAATGATCTTCGAGAAGGAATGAATCAAAGCCCACAAAAATCATTACTTCATAAAAATTTACACATGCATCCCTATCGAGTTTCTGTTGTCCAGCAGACGTATCCTCGTGACTATCAACAACATGTATTATATCCCCGGTGGTTTAACCAACATCTAAATAATTCGACTTATGTAACTTTTTATATTGATGAAGCATGGTTTCATTTATCTGGATAGGTTAATAGTCAAAATTACCCACACATATTGGTCGAAAAAGATGTGCATCCCTACGTCCCATCTAGACGTAGAATAATAGGGCAAATTTTCTTTAATGCAAGTGCTAGCATAGCATATTTGCAGCAGTTTTATGGTGATCGTATTATCAACCAAGAAGTCCAGATTTGACACCACCAGATTATTTCCTTTTCGGACATCTAAAGAATATAGTTTTTAAAAACAGATTACACACATTGGAGGAACTTCAAGAGGCAATTACACATGAAATTGAAAACATTACTCAGAAAGAACTTCATGGTGTATTTGAAAGTATGAAATGACCAGTAAACTTGTGTTTACAAAATAATGGTGGATATTTTCAACAGTTTCTGTAAAAATAAAGTATTTTTCTACTCATCAGTGTTGTTTTCATGTAATAAAGGAGCATAACCTTAGTGTTTATTATTATTATTAACATTTTTTGACAACCCAAAAATATACGCTACGCCACTGAAGGCCACCAACTGTAGAAAACTAAAATCCATAGTATACCAACATAATTCGCGTACGATCATTCACACTGTAAAATCCTCTGAATTATTGCCTTTCGGGGAGTGGTTTAAATCTTTAGTACACCCAACTAAAGTAGACACTAGACAGATACTAGGAATTAAAGCCAAGAGACCATTATATGCGTCGTTCTTTCGTAGATTGGGCTCTAGAGCAGTTGGAAACTGATCGCAAAATTGTGTTCAGCGATGAGACTCATTTTTAGCTTAACGGGTTTGTTAATAAACAAAATTGCCGCATATGGAGTGACATCAATCCACAATAGACCCTAGAGACTCCATTACATATCCAGAAAAACGCACCGTTTTGCGATAAGTTGATTTCAAGAAATGGACTTGCTAATTGGCCTTCAAGGTCGTGCGATTTGACACTTCTCGATTATTTCCTGTGGGGCCAACGTGAAGTCTTTATGCTGTTTAAACCAGCAACAATTGACGCCTTGGAGGTCAACATTGTTCGTTATTCGTGACATACGTTGCTAGCAATGCTCGAAAAAGTGGTCCAAAATTTGACGTCCAAAATGCGCTTTGTTAAGCACATATGGCCACCGATATGCCCGAAATCATTTTCAAATGTAAATGTTAATGTAATATGTAGCTGAAATATTGACATGTCCTCCTGAATCACCCTGAATACATCTTTAGATTAAGAAGAAGATCTGTTTGAACATTCCACTTTAGCCAGTTTGAAACCGAGAATGGAACCGGGTTGTGACCAATTTTGTCGAAACTATACCAGAAAATGATATAATTTTTATATTTTTTACACGATAATAAGAGCACTGAACTCGTTCTGAAGATTTTTGATGTTTGTTGCATTTTCACCCCATTTTAACATACGAAGCTAACTCAAAAACTCAATTTTCCACCACAATACTAATTCAATTCTTATATTTATGAACCATTAAGTATTGGAAGTTATTTTTGTATATTCTAATGGGAAACTAACAAAACTAGCAAAATAACTGTACAACCCAACAGCGTTTTACTTGATTGTCGACTTCCATTTAGTCGAAGTCTTATTAAGTTGATTAAGAGTGCTCATATGAGAGCTTTCATAGTTTAGGAAGTCTGGAATTTAACCCTTTAATAGATTAGCAGTTTTAGAAAGTAACGAAATAGAACACAAGCCAAATAATGAAAAAGATTAAAACAAAACATAGACCAAAAAAAAAGAGAAAAGAATGAATTTTTTTCATCACATTCTCTTTTTCTTTTGTCTGCATTTGATCTTGTCAAAGTCTTTACCACACTTTATGTTTTTGGTTAAGTGCTTATCACTATAATAGTACTAAACTAGTTTGTTCATATCGGGAACATCTAACAAAATAAATTAGAAGAACTGTTGAAAATCAAGAGGAACGATATCTTTTGTTACAACTTTGAAGCAAGTAGAGACGATTAACTTGAAACAAGTGTTCTTTTCTAATTATTACAGTCCTGTATAAACAATATGAATATTATTCTGTATTGTAAGAAGCATTCACCTAAATTTAGTACGAATTAACAACTAAACACTAATCTATTTATAACATATAAATGGTAATTTGATGTTGTAAACGTTTTTGAAACTCTTAACTTGTCATGTACTAACCTAAAGTACATATAATGTCGATTTAATGGATGACTAGACTGGATTAAGTTATTAAAATCATATATTATAGCTAAAATGTTTAGTTTTACAGGTTATTTAATATGTCTATTTATATTTGAAATGCCTTTTTGTTTTGTTTAACAAACAATGGAATTTAAACGACACGATTACAATTAAATTTTGGATTAATTTTGCATATAAGTACTTACAGATTAAATGGTGAACACAAACACAGTAATATTATACTAACTTAATGTTGAAAGTTGTAAGTCTCGTCACCATTTATTATTTATGACATCTACTAGAATATACATACTCGTATAACGAACGGTTTGAATCTGTGAAAAACGTTTCAAACGGTTTTCTCTCTAGTTTGGCGCGAAAGTCAATCATTTATTTTATTTTAAACTAAACGATGCAGATTGTAATGGAATAATCAGAATGTATATAGAAGCAAAATGATAATCGTAAAGTAAATATTATTGTTTGACATGATAACTAAAGGTTTCAAAACTGTACTCGTGTTTGTTCGAGGAAAAAAAAGCGGAATTTCTAAGACAACTTATAGATAATCTTTTCGATTAATTTGCGTTATCACAGAATTTATTGATAAAAAAAAAATCGTCACACTTCCGCTTAAAAGAATAGAAAGTTATTTATTTAAATGTCCCCTTTTTTTAGTTTAACCAGTTCATTGTTTCCTGATTTTAAAAACTTTCTGGATAGTTAAACACATTAAACATGAATGCATATTAATGTTATATATAGTCATGTCGTAATAAATTGTGATGCTAACTTCATTCTATTACCAACTAAAATAAATACAATCGAAACAAAATAGAAAGTGTAAATAAATATATTCCATGAATTGAAACATTAGATGTTATTTCTGTTTTATTCTTTTTTCCTAAACGAATTTGTTTGATTCTATTTTAGTCGATAGTGCTTCGAGAATTGGTAAATAACTATTAGGCAATTTAACGTTGCTGTTTCAAATACTGTACATGGATGTGTGTGACCTATTTATTTTCTTTTTTTCTGTTTATAGTTTCTTAAAAGGTACATCTACTACATACAAATGCGAATACAAGGTTGTATTCATTACCTAATACGTTTAACAATATCTATAGAATACAATTAACAGATTGGTAATATATAAATACGCGAACTTGAAACTAAATATGTACAGGTAGGTAGAAATTATTGGATTGCTCTAGAAATATCTATTTTACTACTATATTTACACAAATTTTTCGATCTGTCATGCGTCTGTCACATTGACAGCTTTTTAACGATTAAAATTTTGAACGTATACAGTATGGCCAGATAAATGTAGTACGAGAATTTTTTAAAATAAAAATTGTATGGTGTAAGTTAGTATTTTGACATTTAAATGTCAAATCATTTTTTAATTTTTAAAACGTCAATTAAATATTCATTTACAAGAATGCGATTAAATAAAACCACCGTGATGGAGGTTAAGAAAGATCTGACATTTGATTTTTATGACAAGTAGATATCTAAAGCTAAGGTTGTACTACATTTATTTGACAATGTCCCTCAAAATTCATTCTTTGCAGTCACGTTTTTTAAATATATTTCCTGCTAATTTAGGAAAGATGAGTGATGAGGAGTAAACACAAAAGACAAGAGGAAAAACCTAAATGTAAATCATCGACCGGAAGAAATATGGATATACTTGCACAATCACCAAGACACGGAAAAAATTCGTAGACAGATCCTCGGGGAAGGTTGATTTGTACATTTTCAAGCCCCGGGATAACAAATCCAGAGCGTTCATAGTGAGGGAACCAACTGCCAGACGAGATCCTATGAGCTACGGAAACGTTCAAGCTAAGAGACACGGTAACACCACCATGGAGCAACATCACCCACCGAAAACCAAGGAATGTAGCCCAACCAATAGCCGTAAAGCAGCCTGCGAACCACCAATTCTTCCAATCCAAAACTCTCTAACAATACCACCCTTCATCCCTTCTCAAGCGTTCACCCACCTTAAACCCATATCCCACCGGTTGGGAAAAAAAACCGAGACCCAAAGAAATAAAAAGAAGTCGAAAATCCCCTTCGACCAATTTAAAGCCATCGCAAACTACGAAAAAGCTATGACAGATAGTAGATAGACCCATCAGGATGGATCAACCCCAAGAAGCATTCGAACCACAACCCATCATCCGAGACAGTATTGGCGACACACGCAGCGACGACATCGCATATGGACGAAAGTTATAATTCTTTTTCAAAAACGTCATTTACCTGTCAAAATTTTAGAAAACAATTTTTATCTTAAGAAAGATAAATAAAAGATATTCATTATTATCACTGCAACCCAGAAATGGCGAAATATATAAGATGTTCTAATCTAGACACTCCTCCCCCTCCCTTCTCTCCCCCTCCTCCTCATCCCCACCGCCAATATATTTGCCGAAGCTCGCAGAGAGCACAGTTAGCTTACACAAAATTGAAGATTTTGTAAGTTTGTGGCAAGTTCATCAAGTCGCCAATCAAGATTTATGGTGCCAGTGTAGAAATATTGAACACAATCATTTCTATCAGGGCATACAATCAGAATTTTTTTTTCATATAATAACCAAAACTTAACCTTGTTTATATGTACAGCATTAAGCTACTTTGACAGCTGTCAAATGTCGGTAATGCTGATGCTCTGTAAAATAAGAGTGACATAACCTATTACAGATTTTAATTAATATCAATGTTAGTGAATTTAGCCACATATTACATACTATCATTACAGACAATCACAATATTTTAAAATATGAAACAGTGATGTATATTCCATTATAAACATATCTGGATTGGGTGTGTATTTCTAACCACAATACAAGCCGTTCTACTTATAAATTATAACCGATTTTTAAGGTTTCTATGTAATTCCCGACATACACGCATTTAAAAGCTTGAAGGACTCGTATTAGTAACATAAAACCCGGAAGAATTGCGTGAATATGTTAATGAAATCAACCATTCAATCAGTAGACAAATATGCGATAAGTAGGCGTTTCCATTGGACATTGGCAACGGAAGCACAATCATATGGCATCCGCGTGTTTGCGTATATACATACATTTACTTTCGTCGTTCATAGAGGTCGTTGGTGTTCCCATCTTCTCAGTCGATACTTCTCTCGTTCTAAGAATTTTCCACGACAGAGGGGAAGAAGACGTTGCCACCAAAAGCAAAGGAGTGGAAGAAAAAATAAACAGAACCGCTGTGTTGTAAACATTCAGTATTGGCCCAACTGAAACTACTCAACATCCGTTTTGACATTTAACGAACTTTCTTGGAAATCTACGTATACAAACATACACAGCATCTCAAGTGTGTGTGTTGTTGGGTGGGTTTTGTTAGTTGGTTGGTTGGTTCATTGGTTGGGCAGGCTGCTGCTGCTACTGTTTTAAAGAGCGAAGGATCATATCGTCGTCTCGTTGTTTAGATATCTGGGTACGATTGGCAATTAACGGTTTTGTGACGGAAATCTTGTATCGGCTGTACACCACGAAGGATTAGATTAGTTTTTAAAACGTGTCCGGTCGAACATGCATTCTAATATGAGCTCAGAACGACCTCATAAAGTGTAAAACATGTGTGCCTGGTAAACACAGCGACATATGGTCTTTTAGTTTAGTGATGACGTCGGATAGTTGGTTAGTCGTTTAATGTAAAAAAATACACGAGACAAATGTGTGCCTCTTATACATTAGATACTTCTTGAAATTTAATGTTTACACAGTAACGGTTTTGATAATTTTAGTTTAAATTATATTGTTACGCACAAATAAATTCTATATTGTTAACTAGATTTGTTTATATAACAATTTATAATATTAAAAGAAAAAAGATTCCAGTTTAAGTAGGAAATCCACATCACTTTTTTGTCAGATATGGATAAATATCATGACAAGTGAAGTTAGGAGTTGAAGTGAAAATTATGACCTTCCTCTTCAAGGTCAATAAGTGGATTTTCAGAAAAAAAAAACTTAATAGTGAAGGCAGTGCTATTGCTCCTAGAGGGTTCTGCCAAAGATTTCAATGCCATGTTGTTTCCAAAAGTTAAACGATCAATTTTAAGACTATTTTTAACTTTAATTGAGTGAGGAGGGAGAGGGGAAGGAGGGAGTTACGCCGGAGAAAGAATTACAAAGCGAAGACAAGAAACTCATCGGACTTTCTTGTTACAAAAGAAGCTACCAACGACGAGACATGCACATCAAGAGGACAAAGCTTCGATAGGAAACAATTTCTAACTCGAAAGGTTATCCGGAGGAAATAGATGTCAAACTTTGACAATTTATTTATAAAACATCACAGTTGTAACCATAGCAACCATATTTAGTTTGCTAACCTTAATTCATTGACGTTTGTCACAAGTAAATGTCTAAAATCAGTGTAGCCAACTCAGGATACTTCAAAATGATCATCAATTCAAGACGTCCACAGTTAATCGAAAAATTTATATCAAGAACACTTGACAAGTTGGTGCGGTATAGTACTGTCATGTCGACATTAATATTAATTAAAATAACGCAAATGATGATTCGTAAACACAAGGTAGCAAATATAAGAAAAATAAAATGCACTATATAGTTTGGTGTGAAATTTTGTTACTATAAAGCATCTTAATTAACAAAAACCGTTTCCCATCTGTGCAAAAAGAATTCCATATCTAATATATACAAACATGGTTCTAATCATCAAAAAATACAGACGTATTACTAAGCAGAATTACTACATACGCGTTCGACATGAGTATTTGCAAATGTACCGGTTTTTTTGCTTTTTATTTCGTTCGAAACATATACCCGAAGCTTACGCAAGACCGCAAAGTAGGACGACATAGTTCGTTTTAGCGAATAGATCTGAAAGTGATCAAGGCCACGTCTCTATATACACTTCAGCGATTTACCATGTTAATCGTTATATGACGTTAGGTTATATTATATCAGCTATATTTTCTGTATGTGTGTGACATTAAACACAATTATTGTGACTTGTAACAGTTCAATCGGTAATACAGATTTTTTTATCTTCGATTTAATACTGAAACGCTGTTACGCAATGTTAAACATTTTAAAACCGATAAATTGTTTAGATAAAGTTACGAAAGAAAAACAATAAACGAACATTGATTTAGAATATGTTAATTAAGAAAATTTACTTCACTTAACTGTCATTCTAGGTATAGATATCTATAAAAGGCAATATTGTAAGTACATATATAATTTTTATTATATTTGTGTTGGTAGCGGTGGTAACTATTAGCGACAACCGGCAATAATCTGAATTTAGCCGCTATTATGACATATGACATTTATCCGAGCTTGTTATATGTTTAATATCGTGTAATTATATGTATGTACCATAGTTGTGAGTTAGTTATTACAGGATTTTTATTAATTGTAAGAGTTTTAATTATGTAAATGAATTTTATTTATATATTTATTAGGATAATGCCGCATTAATGTCGTTTAATTTAAATGGAAATGTTAGAGAGAACTTTGTAAAGGGTCTGGCAGGATAACAATGATTGAGCTGTCCCTTATTCCTGTCAAGTAATTATTAATGGAAAACTCTAAAACTTTTAAAATTAATTGCTTTTAAACCGTTAGGTATTACGTTGTTTGATTATGTTAAAACAAAAATATTGTAGAAGTACAAATCTTGTTAAATTCTACTTCCAATTCGTAATCGTGTTATATTTGAATTTACTGCCAGTTTGTAAAACAGAAAAGTAAGTTTGGTAGTGGTTGAGAGGGAAAAGAGGAGTAGCGAAGTGTGTGAAGACAAATAGTACAGTTGTAATAAGAAAGTACATAGTAAACGGTAAAATATAAAAGAAAAAGTAAAGTGTTTAGTTTTATTTGGCAAATCAGCTCATTACTTAACAGAACATAAAGCTACAGGAAAATAAAACATTGGAATATAATGCAGTCAAGCGATTTTCATCAATGGACGGTAAGAAAGCTGGCTTGCCAAGCATCATTATGGGTTAATTTTGGCTTTTCACTATAAGTCGAAATACTATGGGACACTTAATTAATTCGGGACACGTGTTTCGATAACTGTTGATAATGATGATTCATCCGTCATCGAAAGATGTGTACCGAATTGATTAAGCGTTGTGGTGTGTGGTATTACCTATGATTATCTGTATTTGGCTTCACAATTCCGCCCAACTGGATGGAAAAAGGAACTGCCAGTAAGGCTAAGGGTAGAACTGTTAGAAATTCATTTCTTCAATTTCTTGTTTTCCGTATTATTTGTTTCACCCCTCTGCCTTCTTCCTCTTCCATCATTGGTAAAAACAAATAAAACTAGCAAAAAAAAGGCCAGGGCAAATTGTTTAAAATTAAGATACAAGCTACAATTTGTCCCTATGGTTGATATGTTTTGACCAAGGTCACACAATGATAGAAGATACAAAATTAACTTTTAGAAAGCTATTGGATCGAAAGCACATTAGAAGAAATAAAATAAAATCATTTAAGAAGGCTGTCACCCTAATAAACCGCAAAAAATAGTGGACACTGTTTTGACTATGTGGCATCGGGCGAATCTGTTCGTTGACTATCACCTGGTAACTTTAGCCTTGATTAGGTTCACTTTCATCACTTTAACATTTTTAAGTGATGCAATCGTTCTTTGAGACTGATTTGATCGCTTCAACGCAATAAAATGTCTGCAATCTTATCTGGCAGAACATCTTTGGTTGTTTCCATTTTTTACAAGCACAGGTTGAATGACAAGTTCGTGCGCAGAGCCCCCGTGCGGAAAAAATCTGAAGTGACAATTCTCCTGAACAGCTGTGTTTACTTCATTTGTGTTTGTGCTGAATATTGGAAGTTAGTAACGGTTCTGAATTGCAAACTGAATATGCTGCATATGGCAGTGAATGCCTACGTCGCAACACTATCTCCAAATGGTATCACTATTTCAAACAAGGTGGTACAGAAATCGCCACACAAACGAAAGAAGGACGATCTCCAAGTCTCTTTAATCCGAGATTGTTAAAAACCATCACCAATTCTCTGGTGAAGTATTCCTAATACATCGCTGGCCTAAATCTATCAACAAAACATATACTACATGCACTTTCTTGATGCAGTCAATACCAAGATTTCGGCCATAAAGTACATGTTACAGTCGAAAAGATAACTCACCCGTAATAAATAAGTTTTCTATTTTAATAAGAAATAATTTGTAATGTTTAATCAGTATTAAAAAAAAATATTTAAAATGATATTTTATCGGAGAAGCTACGAGGTCTATCACTTTGTAACTGTAGAATATCCGGGAAATGCTAACCAATGAAAGTTTAAAACGTGAATTCCCAGAAATGCTATCGAAAAAAAAGTACCGTCATCATCAATTTAATAAATGCTTATTTATTTAAAAATATTTGTATGGAATATATTGTTGGTAGCTCTGCATGTCATCTTGACATAAACGGAGCGCATTCAACATTGTAAAATGAAATGTCTCAAGGTTAAGCGTTATTATTAAATTCGTATCTGTTTTTTTTTTAAATAAAATTAACACAAATTAGTAAATTTGGACAGCAGTAATTACCAGGAGATAATTTAAAGTCTACATTACAATTATGTAATGGTTATTAAATAAATAATACCTGCAATTTCAGCTATTATTCAATGTAATAAATAACAGTAACATATATGTTTGAGTAAATTGTTACGAAAAGCTTTCACTACAATATGTAACAACTTATGTATGTAGGTGTGGATTATATCATGAGGTATTAGTGTGTGAACATAGTTGCCATCGCTATTAATGAAGATTAAAGTGAATTACTTAAACTATAGACAACACAATAAATTCTATGAATTGTTTTGTATTTTTCTTTTTGTTGGCAATTGATTGACAAGTTACACCGTTTATCGCGAATTTCCTTTAGTATCACTCAAGGTCATCAGCAGGCTTAAGATAGGTTAGAGTAAATCGGATCCAAGTTTTGTAGAAATTCGATTTTTTTTTTAGAAAACTTATTGTAACGAGTGTATTGTGTGTTTCGTAGTGCGAAAAGTTTTTAATTGAAGATCTGCTATCTGATTTCGAAAGAACAGATTCAGACTGATGTATTTTATTATTAATTAACTTAATCAAAGTATTACATCGGTAATTGGAGCATATTTTCGGTATTGTTAGGTTACGACTTGGTGAAATAACTATATGATGAAGACTATAAATCACGAGGTAGCGTGACAATATTAGGTTAGAATTTTCTTGTAGAAAACGTAACTCGCAAATAATTGCTGGAAAATTTGCTCTATATTTCGTTAAGGTAATTTTTATGCAATTACAGGTGGAACCATAATGCGACCTCGTATGAAATGTAGGTAGGATAAGAAAATGAACATATTGGTAGTTTGTTTGGATATTAATTCTAATCTAGTTAATTATTTTTAAAGTCAATGACCATAAATAGACTATCAGGTTCATATCTAATATTACACTATTGCAAGGTTGTAGTATTTTATCAAAATCTAATCAATTGTATGTAGATTGTAAACGAATAATAAATTATTGAGGTGGAAAAATATTTCTATTGCAATAACAGTTTTAGAAATTTAGTTTATTTGACATTGGTTGCACTGATTTTTAACTTGACATTTTAAAATATAAAGTGATCATTTTGAAGTGTCTTCAGGTGGCCACACTGATTTTAATATGGTGCAATTGGCGAACATGTTTATTTAATTTGGCGGTTAGGCTTACTATATTGACATTTAATTTTAAATTTAAGAAATTGACTGAATGAGTTTTTGTAGAAATATAGTAATTCCACCTTATTTTTTATCATAAGACGTTGGATATACTGGGGATATTGTCTTGAAAAAGACAGAACAGTGGTAATAAAATACGAAAGTACAAAACAAGCAAAAATAATGACAATACTTGATATTTGACATGTAAATTCAGTATGAACAATTCACGGAAGTAAACATACCCTAGTTTTTAATAATTATGGGGACTTTTTTGTTGCCAACTCCGGACAGTTCAAAATGATCACTTCGTATATTCACCTTAAATTTTGTTATTTGTTTAACAATTTACGCTTAATTATTATTAATTTATCATTAATAAACCCTCAAGTACATGAATTTAACCTATTCTTTCATATTAAAATGCGTTTGGAATTAGTACATTGTCGGATGTGTTTTACAATTACTTTTGACAGTTCTCAAATCTGCAGTTCAAAACTATTCTCGCTGAAAGGAAGATGGCAGATTTGGATAATAATTTCAGACAGATGTTAACGATGGAGCTCCTCTCGGTATTGAGTCTGCCAGCAATCTTAGTGGCTGGATTCAAACAGATATCTTTATGTAATGATTAAGCTTAAGAAAAATCCCTCTGGAAAAATGTTGGAAGAACTCTAACACAATTCTCAATTAGTAAACTTTTTAGAGAGGCATTTTTCCTTCTTCGAATTGTTTCTGCTATAGCCATCAATTTTCTGATGCTAATTTTCTAAGGGAGGTGGTTCGAAGTTCCTATAAACCCTCGAAACAATGATTTGAATCTTATCGAAAAAGAAGCAAATTGCTAACACGGTCTGGATGAACAAGGGGATGGATTCATTTCCATAAAAAAAAAATTGTGGCTGGATGCAGTAAAGGAGCTTTAACTGAAGAAGTGAGGATGGCATCATCTCGTGATGGAGTGCAAAATTCGTTTGCAGTAACTTCAATTTTTCTACCAAAACAAATCTTCATATGGCAAACGAAACAAAATATGAAAAGAAGCTTTACGAAGAAGCTATTATGCTATCTAGTGGTTATAATCTAGACAAGCAGAAAAAAAAGATCAGGTCAAGATGAGAATGAAGAAAAAAAAAATTAAAAAGGGAGTTCAAACAAGAAGCTTAGTTCTGAGTCAGGATAAGAAGAGGATGGTGATGAAGAATTGAAAACGTTTTACGATTTTGATATTTAGAAAGACATTTCATTTTTCTCTGATTTAACGCAAATTATTATTTAATAGATCCAATCATTGTGTCGAAACGATTTATTTATGCCTGTTGGGAGAATTGTTGAGTTTATGATTGCTTGCTTCTATTTTTTCATGATGATGTAATATTATTTTTCTGCGAATTCTTGTCGGACATGTAGTAAATCTTCTGGAATATGTTTCGGTTATAAGTTCTTCATTTAGTCATTTATGTAGGACCCATTAAGGGTAATTGGTTTTGGCAATACTTAGTCAATTTATGTTCGCCGTGGTAGAGATGTGTCGTTCTCTTTTAGGATAGGACGCTTTAGTAAGAAGAAACTCTGTTTAAGAACCGATAGGTACAGGCTACCCATGTGTGTTATTATTCTTTGTTTTTTTGATTGCATCATATTTGATTATTTTATAAACTATAAATCATTTCATAAATATAAACCTATAAACTGTCACTTTAAAAATTGACGTATAGATTGCTATCTGTCAACGTCAAATATCTGTAAAAATCAACTAAAACAAGCTTTACAATCTTTCTGGACCTACACTACACGCATAATCATAAATGCTGCATATTGAAATTTCGATTCAGTAGGCAAAAGTGACTCTCTTGCCTGTCAAAATCGTTATGATAATTTCCTTTATTTTTTAGCATTGTAATTTTGGCGATAAACGTCAATAAAACGCAATTTTGACATTTCTCGACTTAGTATTATGAGTAAAGACAGTCACAATTAAACCCACGCAAAAACAGTGTCCCATTTTTTGCTCACGACAGTACGGTCACGCATCTGTCATTAATGTAATTTTTTTCCTTTCAATTTGACGTTTAACATTTGTCTTCTTCTTCTTCTTCCTTTGTCTACACGTTTGTAGGCAGGCTATTATCTGTTTTCTTTCTATACGTCTTCGGATGTAGATGTCCAGCACTCTTTTAAACGTTTTGATGGCCTTTCCTAATTTCTTTTTCAACAGGGTTTTAATTTTGGTACTTTTTACCGGCCGATTATCGCTCATTCTGCAAACGTGTTCGTTCAAGCATTTTCTTCGATTTATTATCCATTCTCTCACGTCTTGTATTTTGCTATGTTGTCGTAGGTCTTCATTTCTGGTTCTTATCAATTTTATTTCGACTCTTCGCATCATTTGGATGGTGTGCTGCTGAGGCATGATCAAAACTTGCCACTTCAACTCATCTCCATAGCCCTTCAACATGAATGATGTACCAGATATGTTCATTCGAACAAAATTGAGATCTGAAGAATTAGAGGCTTAGGTAAGCAACCATATGTGCTGCTCTTCCATAAAGGTCCATATACAGGATAACAACTTGAACTACGAAAGCCTATTAATAGGAGAGGGTGGTTTATATGACATTCCTGTCGTATAAAGAGTTGACAATAGTAAAATGGATACATTTAATTTTAACTCTCATCACCCTCTCCTATCAATACGCTTTCATAGTTCAAGTTGTTAGCCTGTATACGGTGTAATACCATGTCAAATTGACAATCAAAACTTTTAATTTATTGTCAACTTCAAGTTAGTACGACGCAACAAAGTACTGTCACAATAGGTCATAAAAAGGTATCTCGTTTTCTTTTTTGACGCGGAAGTATTAAATTATATAAATTAAAATGGTAATTTATATAATATTTGTTGCTGTTCTGACATTGAATTACATACGTTCCAAATATAACGATTTCATTTCCTTTAATTTTCATAGAAAAACAACGAACTGGGTAGCATATTATTAAAGTTAGGGATTTATGATTTTAAAATGTCACTAAATTAATCAAGTTTCATCAAGTACCAAACCAACTTGACTTTTGCGCACTCGCGTTTAAAGTGACTTTTTACGCACGCAAATCGAATCGTGAAATGACAGGTTTTGATAAGCGAGTACACAAATATATTTTGATGTTTTAGCCAAAAACGTTCCATTTTACATAAACTTGCTGGCAAAAACATGTCCAATTAATTATTTTTTATTGTAAAATGATTCCCGATCTGTCATATGGATTGTCAATCATAGCTGTCATGTTGGCAGATAAGGCGTTTGTATCACAATAACCTCCAAAAGTTAAAGATTGCTTCACGATTTGACAATTTAGTCAAAATGTCGTTAAACGTCAAAATGATTGATGAACAATTTTTTTTTTTATCGCAAGTTGGTACATAAATACCTATGCATTTAGGGTATTAAGCGTTGTAGGTTCTTTTACGTTTTAAAGGCAAGACGGACGAAAATAATTTTATTGTGGAAAATAAGCAGAGCTTTGATTTGAATGACTTTATAAGGAATAAATTTTTCTAGTTTGTTACTCGTGTCAAGTTCGGTTGGAGTGTGGCGAGTAATTGAATTATGCAATTAGCATTATTATTAGCGTTGGTGTTATATAAAATATAAACGTTGGCTTTTTCCAGCATTAGAAATTGGCATGCAATTTCATCGATCATAAACCGGCCAGAAACGTGACTTCAACCAGAACACATATGTTGGGAATTTATGAAACAGAACCAATTTCACTAATACAAATTCAATGAAATAATTTAAATTTTGATTGTTTTTAAAATTGATGAATGACTAAGAGACGGACGGCAGTTCGTGACTAGAACCGAAAATCACCGAGACGTCGTCTAAAATTAGTAAGAACCTAGACATTTTTCGCGTAGAATATCTGTCGAATAAATGAAATGGTAAGATTGCCTTAAAAACCACTTAATATGTACCCAGCCTGTCTGTGCTGTGTCGAGTGTATGCTTACCCTTGCTTTCTCCATTTATCAAATATGTACGTTACAATCGTGGTTCCCTATCTTTTAAATGAGCCATGTCTCGACTAACGAAGGTTGTAAATGGCAGATGTAGGATTGGGGTTGCATTGAAGTCATTTCCGGCGCTTGAAATGAAGTTTCGGGGTGGTAAAATATTATTTGGTTTATTTTTATAATAATCGATTGTATGTATGTATGTATGTATGTACGAGTAAAGGTTAGAAGCGAAATGTTGGCAAAAATATCTGACATATATATTTATATAATGTTACATAATTGTTATATGACTATTTCCTTTTTCATGTTTATAAAAATTCTCGAGCCAACATCGAATACAAATACAGTATTATCTCCAAACATGCTTTTTTAAAATGGTGTTATAGGCATTACTTAAAGGACTTACGTAATTCTAAACTGCATTATGCTATTATTATTTCATTATGTACTTTCAAATATTTTTCACCCGTGTAATACTCCTTTCACTGATATACTAAAATTACTGTGTTTAATGCGCTTGTGGTCTATCATATAGATTCTCACGAATATGTAGTATAATCGTCGATTTTCCACAGACAATTCGTCCGTCATTTATTCACACAGTAATTATGTTTTGATTAATAGAACAAATTGATGGTTAATTAATAATTAAATTATTTCTATATCATTGTATTTTTTAATCAAGCTCTAACAATTCTGTTTAAGGATTATGAAGAAAAAAACGACAGAAAAAACTGTATTGATAGTTATAAAGTCGTTCCTTTAAATATTGCTTAGTTTGACCAATATAGCGTTTGTTAATTGTTTAATTATTTTTAAAATTTTTTAGTTTTTTAAATTAGTAACTGTTTGGATCATTTTATGGTGACAGCAACAGTTAAACTGAAGATAAAAAGAATAATGCAAAGTAAAAAGAGAAAGGATAAATGGAACATAGAGGAATTGAGCAATGAGAATTTGAAAAAAGAATACAGAGAAGAAATAAAGAAGCAGTTAAGAAAGCGAAGCAATGATGAGGACAATATAGAGCTAAGATGGAAAAAATATTGAAGGATGTATTAATATAGCGGCAGAAAAATACATTGGAAGAAAGGGGAAGAAAAAACGCAATGAATGGTATAATGACGTATGTCACATCAAATTAGTAGTAAAGGTGGAAGCAAGGAGGAAGTGGTTAAGATCAAGAAAAAGTAGAGATAAGGAAGAATACGAATACGAAAGCGGAATAGAGAATGGATGGAGGACGAGATGGAAAGTATTGAAGAAGAAAATAAAAGACGAAATACTAAAAGATATTACCAAAAAATCAATCAGCACAACAAAACATACAAACATAAAACGAGTGGTATAAAAGATAGCGGAGGCAAGGTAGTTGAAGATGAAAGAAGATATAAAGAAGTATGGGTAAACTATTTTAAAAACCTACTTAATAACAGGCAATACAATGAAAAACCAGTTGAAGAAGATGACAACCAAATTGTTATACAAGAACCAACTCTAGAAGAAATAAAAGAAATCATAGAAGCTAGTAGAAATGGCAAAGCACCAGGAAGAGATGGTATAAATAACGAATTATTAAAGTATGGTGGAGAGGGTCTACACGAATACACATTGATACTGAAAATATGGAATGAAGAATCGATGCCAAATGAATGGGAATCTGGTGAAATAGTGACTCTGTATAAGAAAGGGGATCAACAAAATTGCAAAAACTATAGAGGAATTACACTTTTAGCATTAGAAGAGGTAAGCTGGTATCCGTAATGAGAGAGCTCGAAGTACCTGCGAAACTAAGAAGGCTTATAGTAATGACACTAAAATCAACAAGGGTCAATATTAGAACGTCTAAAGGAGAAACAGAGCTCGAAGTACCTGCTCGAAGTACCTGCGAAACTAAGAAGGCTTATAGTAATGACACTAAAATCAACAAGGGTCAATATTAGAACGTCTAAAGGAGAAACAAACGAATTCGAAACAAATAAAGGTGTCCGGCAGGGGGACTCGTTATCTGCGACGTTATTTAATATAGTATTGGAATATGTAACAAGAAAAATAAACAAAGGAACGCTAAGAACATGAGGGAGCCAAATTGTAGCATATGCGGATGATGTAGTAGTCATAGCAAAGAGAAGAGAAATAATGGTCAAGATATTAAAAGAAATAATAAAAGAAGGGGAGGAGGGGCCAAGGAGACAGAAGTATTAAAATAGAAACTTTCACATTTGAAGAGGTCGACAAATTCAAATACTTGGGTATTATGATATCAAGCGATGGAAACAGAGATGGCAGCAAACAGAGCTTTTTACGCCAATAAGAAGTTATTAAAAAATAAGAATATTTCTAAAAGAAGTAAAGTAAGAATATATGATACCATAATAAGACCAATTCTAATGTATTCAGCGGAAAGGATGACAATGACTAAAAAGGATGAAGAAAATTTAAGAGTATTCGAACGAAAGATACTAAGATCAATAATGGGCCCTATTAAAGAAGCGGACAGCGAATTTAGAATAAGAACGAATGAAGAATTGCAACGAGAACTAAAAGGAAAAGATATAGTGCAAAAAATAAAACAACAAAGAATAAAATGGCTTGGGCACGTATGGAGGTCAGGAGAAGAATCCGTAATCAAATTATTAGTGGAATGGAAACCAGGTGGGAAAAAGAGAAGAGGTAGGCCGAGATCAAAATGGCTAGAAGAGGTAGTAGCAGATGTAAGAAGAGCAGGCGTTAACAACTGGCAGGAAAAGACGAAGGATAGGAAACGGTGGAAAGAAATCAGCCAGAAAGTATGAGAACCTAGGTGGGGACCAATCGCCCCCGAGAGAAAAGGATTTAGAAAGCTTCCTGAAGCGATGAAGCCCCACTATGGAGTGTTGCAGCCATTGAATATATATATATATAACTGTATTGGTTAGAAATTAATATTATTTAGGAAACTACGAATTATTTTGTCCTTTGACCAATCTCTACTAATAAACTTGTCACCAGAATATTATTCTAAATATGGTATGGTGTCATGAGCTATGTACAACATTAAGTGGTGCTCCATCTTGTTAGCAACTTCTAGAAATAACTACCAAGATACCAATTTTTTTGTGGATATACAGGAGTCTCCAGAAAATCATTATAGTTTAATGTAGCCTAGGTATGTGTTGTAATTTTGGATGTATCGGCTGACGAATGAAACCAGGCTTCGTCTCACGTGAATATTAGATCTAAAATACTATTCTATTCGTCGCCTAACGTCATCAACAATCTCTTCTATTAAAATTGTCGGTAGTTCTCGTATGTAATATACATACCTTTACAATAAACTTGATGACGTGATAGAGAGTAGCTCTAAAAAGAACAAGTTACAAACAAAAGCGAAGCAAGAATAATAAATAAAGACAAACAGACAACAATGACAGCGACAACTCTCAACATCTAATCAAACATCCAATAATCTATGGCGGGAAATTTAATCTGTCAATTGTCAAATTGTCAATCTTTTAAAATGAGTTAATTACACAGTGCAACAACCAAAATCGGAATGGGATGAAACCAAAAGCGAATGAAAGTTGACGTTTTCCATAACAAAACCCTCAAGGCTTGTTTTAGTTTAGTGCTAGTTTTTTTTACACGCATTTGAAGTTGGTGATTTTGGAAGGATGTCTACCTAGAAAAAATCATTAAAAATTTGATAAAATAATGCTTATTTATTTTTATTTATCCTGGAAAGTTGTGGTACATAAAACTCACGCTAGATGGCGCTGTGATACACATTTTGCAATTTCTTCTAGATTGCCATAGAAAAACCGATGTTTTTAGTTTTTTTTTTGAGGCAAAAAAAATCCATTTTTGACGTTAGCTTCATTGTAAAACATATTTCTAATGATATTACGAAGTACATTTTATTATTATCAGTACGTTACTATTACGTAGTCTGAAACTCTGACTTTTAAGCAAATCTAAGCTGTTCCCTAAAAATTTTGCATACAAAGTTGGTAATGGCGGCACATATCTCTTTTCAGATTAACTAAACCTAGTCTAACTGAGATCTCAAAAACCCACCCTAAACGTATGACATTTACTGTTGTTTACACATGATGAATCAGTGACTGCATCATAAAGCGTTCTTTTCTTCTTCCTCTTATTTTTATTAAAATAAAATTAATTAATTAATTGAATTTGGAAGCATCACGTGATTATTTTTTCTGTTTTGGATACGAATTACGTTTATTTAAGTTAAAAAATGAATGAATGTTTGCAGCATTTGAAATTTTATTGCTATGTTTGTGGAAAATATAAATAGACCAAAAAAAATTGGTCCCAAAATATGAGAGTATGAAACAGTTGTATCTACAGTATTTTGGAATAGAGGTTATTGAAAATGTAGATTGGGTACCTGAAAAAGTTTGTAGAAAAATATTTGGTGGTCAATGATGGTCAAACGTTGATGGTCAATCCTTGCAACAAATTTATAGTTTGTAGTAAAAAAATTGAATAACTTTTTTTTTAATTTTGAAAATGTTGGTCAAACATGGTCAATCGTAGTCGATGAAAAAAATGTCTATATTGCCTAGTTTTAGCATTTTCGCCATTAGACCTCAAAATATAGGTATAGTGGCTGTAGCCTAAATAAAATGAGGTCAATCGAAATCGCCGATGATCAATAATGGTCAATAAATGCTCAAGCATTTTTGTGGATTTTTGCTAACTTCGCGGACATGGTTTCGTCTATGGTGCTGAAGATTTGTGCAGAGGAGGAAGGCTTTAAAATAAACCAAATATGTAAGGACGATAATCTGCTTCTTAAGTTTTGACCACCCAATTCCATAAACATTTCCCAACCCCTACAGAAATTCGTAGGAGTTTTTTTTCGATAACTGAAACTGGTTTGGGTCTTCACAATTTAACAATCAGCGGGGGGAAGGTAGAGGAGGGGGAGGGTGGAAGGGAGGTTCCCAAAATCTGAATTTCCTTCCTAAATGAGTTAAGGCAAGTGCAAGATGATCCGAGCAAGGCAGAACTATCCAACTGGCGAAAGTTACGACCAGTCTAGGTGAGCAGCAAAAAGGTTGTTGTACAGTTGCTGCTATTCCAGAAGAAAATGTCCTGTTTAAGGCCTACAAATTATTTGCACTTTAACAATGGCATGAGATCATGTCATGTGTATGTTTCAAACAGAAATCAAATGATGTAAAAATACTAGAAGTTAGAAGAATTCAGAAGTAAGCTGCATAACATTTAATCTTAAAAAAAAAACGAAGCAATTACATCATCTCAACTGAAAAATAAGTCCTTGCAAGTGGTTCACAACTTCATTACGTAATATCACACACAAGCATAATCTATTCAGTTCATGCAACACATGTGGAGAGAACTCTACGCATGTTATGTATTTTTTTTTCCATTATTTATTCACCATTCAAAGAAGCAGTTACACAGACATGACTGTATTGATAAACGATACAATCGTTTGCAAATCGTCTAACTTTATCTTGATCATTCGTATAGTGTAAAATCTGTGAGAAATTGTACATTATAGGTAACATTCTTGTTTAAATATTATTTTGTAGTTTCGTTACGATCGGAAATTCTCTTGTTTTGATCAAAATTTTCGCGAATAAAGTTATTTTCTCCCCACGTTTACGTATCTGTCGCGACCTTAGAATGATTTCTTCTTAATTTATTCGAAGTTTACCTTGTTGTTCGCCTTGTTCGAATATTAATTCATGTTTAAATTTATTTTTATCTCTCAACGCGAGAATGATCTATTTTGGAACATATAAACATATGCTTTGACCACTTCAGTTCTGAGTTCCACGAAGTATTTAATTTGGTAAAACGTCAATAAACGCATTCTCTAGAAAGAAGATACAGCGAGTTGGTATTCTTTAAATTAATGTAACTGCATATTATGACGCACTACAAGAAATGTACAGTGCTGTGCGATAAAATGGCGTCCATTTCTTATCAGTGTGAAAACCGTGTGTCTCGAGAGGGTTTTTTTTTAAGATTTGTTATTCTTGTTTAGGATATAATATCAATTTCAATAATTTATTTGAGAGGTTATTAAGCATTTTGCCCGAATTTATTTTTTCTATAAAAAAAAGAACTTACAAGTAAAAAGAAGAGGATGCACAGATTCCATTAGCGAGAAAGATATCAGACAAGTTGAAAGTTCAATTCTTAACTCACATATGCGTGTTTCGAACTTCGTTATCCTCGTCAGGGTGCGATCGTACAAGAGCTTGAAGTGACAACCCTTTCTTCCTGGGCGCGTTTTGTTTAGAAATGATTCAGCAGATATAATACACTGATGAGGATAAGGAAGTCCGAAACACGAGTCTGTGTGTCAGGATTGATGAGTTTATGCACCGTATTCGGGGTTTGTAGTCATATTTGAAATATCGGATGTAGGTAATTAAAAAGGAATTATGGGTATAAGTTTGTTGTTTATATTGAATAACGTGCCATCGAAAAAAAAAACATAATTGTTGTAGGCTAGGTAAATGTTTTTGATCGTTGCTTTAGCCACTACCACATAATGACATGTATTATTTGCAATTATTTGACATTTTATTGTAACCAAAGTTTATAACCTCAAATTAAATGTCAAGGAATAAATGTCATTATGTGAAAGTGGCTAAAGTAACAATCCATTCACATAGCCTACTCTAATTATGATTTTTTCGATGTGTCTATATTAATAGGACGTATGAATTAGTTTGTTGTAATAATAGTTTATTTGTTGCCCTTTAATCCCTTCAAACGTTCTCCTTGGTGTACGACTGCATAACCATCAGATAGGAGTAAAACTTTTACTTGAAACTTTGTTTCATAAAACTGATTGCTTCCAAATTTTGTGGAGGGGGAGGGGAGGCATGATAAATGGACCACTCGGTATATAGACAAATATAATGACATATACAGGGTGACTGGTAATGAAACGATCATACTTTACAGCGTGTTAGTAAAAATTATTTGCAATAGATATAGCCCAGTTCGTCTTATTCAAATGTCACCCGTTTTCGAGATAGTTCTTTTGTTATTTTCGAAGTTCATTAATTACTCTCACTCAAACTTAAAATTTACGAAAATAATGGAACGTTTCCTCAATTTTTCAGTTTGTCTGTAATTAGTGAACTTCGAAACACGGGCGACATTTGGATAAGGCAAATAATATCTATTTCAAATGATCTGTAAAGTAAGACCGTTTCATTACCAGTCATCCTGTATAATCGAGTTGTTCTGTGATTGTAATAATTTACAATATGTTACCACCTGAAGAAGCTACAGTGTAGCGAAACAGCTGTTGTGTTTTCAACTAAATATAGTGTAAATCTGAAACAATTGTTTGTGTTTTATTTCTATTGGAATATGGATTTCCATCAAGTAAAGGCCGAATCTATTGAATTTTTGATCATTCAACAAATTTTTCGAAATATTTTTTATAATCATAGGCTCAAATGGCCTTTAGTATGGTGGACAAAGTCCTTTGCATGACCGGAATGGTATCGAAACAATCGCCAATTTCAGTTTGGGAAATCGCACGGAGCCAAATCAGGTGAATATGGTGGATGGTCGATAACGACGATGCCTTATTTGCCTAGCTCTCGATATTCCGGTCGAACTTATCGAATTCTGGCCCACAATCGTTGTGGAACTCCCAGATAATATTCTGCGTTCATCGTCTGATCTTCTGGAACGAATTCAGTGAGCATTGTCTTGATTTTGCTCTTCTAATATGGCTCTTCTGGTGACTTCTATGCCGAAATCTGTTTTATGTTTTGCTCGTGTTGAAAACATCACCGGTTTACAGTGGCTGACATGCTTGTCAGATTCCTTCGGGACATTTTTAACAGGTCTCAACAACGCTTAACTCTCCAATCTTTTTGGATCGTTTGGCAGAGTGTGGGACACGAAGTGCGTACAAACCTTCTGTTTGCCCAAACCAAATCTTCGGTCAAAATTAGATAAATTATGCTTTCCGGTATCTCAGTTTCCTCTTCGACTTCCTTGATGTTTTCTTCATTGGGAGTGGTTTTTGACGTTGCTGCTCTGTAATCGTTCTCTCAAGGTCCTCACGACAGTCATGGAATAGAATGGAATATTCGCAATATATTTTTGTTCAAAAATTAAACCAAAATAACTTCAATATGTCAAAAAAAAATCTTAAGCGTTGCATCAGATTTTTCATCTGGATTCACCTGGTATATATTTACATGATACAAATATAAAAATCCGAGAAAGGTAATGCAATAACCGCATCACACAAAGTTTATTTATTATTTATTTTTCGTTGTTAATGTTAAACTACATTAATATATGTATATGTAGAGAGAGGAAAGAAGAGTGATTTCTTCATTTTATGGATAAAAATACATCTCCTTCCTTAATAAAAGATGAAGAGAATGTCGAGCCAGATCGATCCGTTCTTTTCCAATATAAACAATTGAAAAGTATGATGACTCATCAGCACAAATTACACAAACGCACACTCACACAAATTCGTATATAACTAGATGCATCTATGTATGTATATTCACATCAATGTAGATAATCGAGGGATATAGAAGCACGTGTAGGACTACTTAAAGTTCAGTGGTTCCAACGCTGGAGCGAGAACGAACTAATGTTTAATAGTATACAATGAATATTTCCAGCATCCGGTTGTCTAAAGAATTCTGGACAGCGTCAATGCGTCGGTTTGGATCTCTTCGCCTTTTCTAAATGATCTGACTTTGTATACACGCATGCATGCAGTTGCTTTGGATGAGGGCACGACACTTGAAATTTAATTTAATTCGAAACATCTTTTACAGCTTTATATAAAAGAGAGAGAGAGAGAGAGAGAATTTTTTTTTCCGAGAATATAAATATAAATAAATAAAATTCGTAAAATTAGAAAGGTGATTATGATAAATCCCTATTGATAGTGGTTTTACGAAGAATTTCAGTATTTCAGTTCGGTTCAACTTCGGTCATATGAAATAGTAAAGCGAGTTGTAATCCGGATGATGTAAACAGAGTTTCTGTACTTTGTATTGCAACAAGAGTAATTACACGTAAGTTGTCGGCGAGTTTTAGAGTACAGCGATGGCTATAAATAAGAGAATTCTCAGGTTGTTAACGCTCTTCCAGAGGTAAATAAGAGATGAGTAAGCACATCGGTATGTTTTCTACTCATACGTGCTGTTATATCTCCTGTAATAAAGGTGGAAATATTTTAAATTGAAAAGGTTACTTGTTCTTGTCTAAATGAATAATGTATGGGTTATTTTTATAGCTACAATTACGTTTGGGTTTTGTCTATTTTAGCAGGCTTTCATTGTTAACGCAGATCTCTAGTAGTTGATCATTTTAATAAATTAGAAAAATTTGTTGAAGATAATCCATTTGATCAAATTCCAAAGCTTTTCTGTAACTGTAATGAGTCTGGGTTTTGTACTGATCCTTCCAAAATTAGGATCACCTCACCAGATCATTCTTCAAGGAAGTTTGGGAGTGGTAAGATGAGAGGTAAGAGTGGTAAGAAAGGCGGAGGCAAGTCAAAAAAAAAACGCTCTTAATATTTGATGGGCATAATAGCCATAGCAGCGCAAGATATGTACCTACCAGCTGCCCTAGATAGATAACCAAATAATTTTACATCGCCTTCCTAGTCATCTAATGCATAGTCTGCAGCCTCTGAATTGATCACTTTTTGCTGCTTTTAAAACAGAATATTTGCAGAATTTGTCTTTCTTAAGCTCCCTATTCGGGTAAAAGTTTTGCCTTCGTTTGGTGGACTTGTTTTGGTTCAAAATTGATCCCCAAACAGCTTTATATAAATGTTCGTTTAGAAAAACGAAAACAGAAACGGCTAGATAGTGTTTTATTAAAAGAGGAAAAGAGAAGCACTCCTAGACATAATAAGGCATAAATAAATGCGGCAAAACGAATGCCAAAGGTTTAGATAGATTTGGATTAAAGACATCTAACAAGAGCAACAGCCTTCGATAGGTCAAATCTCTAGAATTTCTTTAAAGTGGGAAGTGAGCCATCAAGAGCAATTTACACCAGAGAGGGCCTATAATATGGATATTCTATGGATAAGAAAGAAAAAAAAAACAAGTTGGTACCCCTTATCATGTTTATATTTCCACGAAAAAATTGACAGTTTCAATTGTTATACCTCAAGAATTGGGATGGATGACATTTGAAATATTTTTAAGAAGATTACTCGTACAACAACAGACAGACACATCAGCCTAGCTTATTTTGGATGACCATCTGAGTCATAAAAAAATTGGGCTACATCGCAATTTTTATGCAAACTTTGATCCTAACTTGATTATCACAAAGACGCAGTGTTTCTGGTGCAACTATGCAGCATTTTCGGAAGTACAAAAGCGAAACCAGATCAGAAATGGAACAGAAAGGAATTAGTTCTTTAGCTTGCTTCCATAGCAAGAGTAAAAGATCTTCAAGAAAATGCATGTCAATATTTTTGAGACTAATCTCCTCAGAATCCTCAAACTCATAGCTCTAGGTATTTTCTTTGAAATGAAGGTGTGAAATTCAAACTTAAAAGGCATGTCAAACGAGAAGACTTAGTTTTGAACCAACATAATAGGACGATGATGAAGAATGTTTCTATTGCAATCAGGATTACTCAAGATCGAAAGTCAATCAAAGATGAACTGAAAAAATGAAAACAGAGCTTCCTCTTGCTCTGAACTTGTTTGTAATCCTAGTGGCTCCATACAAACACCTTCATGCAATTCTAATTTTGAATGGTGATGTCTGCCACATAAGAAACTGCAATAGCTTATTTAAAAGATACAATTGTTTCTGCTACAGCTATCAATTGGTTTTGCAAGTGTGGGATCTTTATTTTGGATGCCTATGTGGTTTGTGATGTTGATTTTGTAGCTGTAGAAGTGATTGAAGACGATTCAAACCGTGAAAACGCACTAGACGAATGTGGACTTATTTCCACAGAAAAAGAAGTAATGGCTGGATTCAGGGGCGAAGCTTTGGTTGAAAAAACCTTGTGGTAGAGTGCAAAGTTCGTTTGAAGCAGGCAAAGCAGCTTTTAATTACAGATCAGCCGAACAAAAAAAGGAAGAGGAGGTTAAGGAGCAAAAGAGGACTACAGAAGCCTAACAGTTACAGGAAAATTCAAACTTAAAGGGCATCTCAAACGAAAAGACTTAGTTTTGAACCAAAAGAAGAGGACGATGATGAAGAATGTTTCTATTGATCCTTGTGATTAATCATGATGAATGAATCATAAATAATAATTCACACCTAAAGAACATTTGCTAATCGCTAATAATAAATAATAAAATTATTAAACGCACTACGTCCAAACACACAAAAAAAAAGACGGTTACATCTTCGTATGGGAGAAGAGAATGCAATTCGACAGGATATGCGTTATTTTTTTTTATAGGTTCTGCGTGACTCACAAATGATATATAAACCGCATAAAAGATGGTAGAGGACTATTCGAGATACCTAGCACAGGGATTTTCTAGAACGAAGGGCGAACGAACCGGCGGGCGTTTGTAGTCAGTCTATAGAAACGAGAGAAAAATGCGTAAGCATATTTTTATACTCGTGTGCGTGGTTTGGATTTAAAAGCCTGGAGCGGACGAAGAAGGAATGCAGGTAGATGAAATATACCTTACATGCATGGTTTAACATTCGAAATAATATTTTAAATATTATTTTCTTCATCACACATATTTCCAAGTTTGTCACGTAATGAAAGATGTTTCGGTTATAAAAGACAATATAACACGATCTTAAAAATTCATTTTTTTTGATGTTGGTAAGGTGAGGTTATGTTTGGTTAACCCGAAATGGAAAGGGGAATTATTGTATAAATATTGAGAATTTTATTAGGAATTAAATGTAGTAGTAAAAAATTGTTTATTTGTCAGAAAAGCCAAACATCAAGAGCGACAGCAAACGTTAGCATTGCTATGTAAAAGCACATGCAAACGAAGATGATACGATGAAAAGTTTAGTCACAACGATAAAGAAGAAAAATATTCAAAAACTGCTAGATCGAAATTCTCTTCGAATCAATTGCTGCCAAAGCAGTCTATAACTCTATAATGAGGGCACAGTCCTCGTTCTTTTTTGGCAGAGCAATCCTAAGACTCACATAACATGGATTTGTCACCACTTCTCAGCATGCCCAAAATGTGTAAATTGTATAAAAGAAATCTTTAGTGAAACAATGACGAACATATCAAGGTTTAAATTTGGTTTTGAGCATTTCACTTGTAGCAAATTTAGTTGCATAATCTTGAAAAAAAACAGACTATATCAACTGATGGTGATAAGTCTTATTTTTATTTGGGCATGAGTGGAAGATACAGCGACGAAAGAGGGTTTGGAGAGGAGGGTCATTTATTGATTTGGTCTGATTCTTATTCGGGACAAAGGTTATGTAAAGACCATAGCAGTTTGAATGGTGTCCTAGCTCCTTTTTACCAAATGGATCTAATGACACTCACCGGCAAATCTAATTCGATTATAACCAAGACCTTAACTCAGAATAAACATTTTTCCTGAGCTGCCCTTGTCACATTGTCCATAACACGGCTTCCAAAGCCACAATTCAACATTTGAGCTCTCTTTGGGATTTTGCTATTAAAGATTTTTGTATCGATTTATATTTCTATGAAACCAGCACAAAAAGAGGAGATTTTCTGAAAGAGCTTTGCACGTTTTGTGGTGTTGAATACTAAAGCATGTTTTTATACTATTTTTCATTTTCAAGCAGAAAAGAACTTGACTTTGAAAAGGTTATTGGCTCTGAAAATAAACTGATGATGATTTATTTGTTGGCTTCACAATAAAACAGGAAATCACATTTCGATTACATAATGGTAACATTTCAGAACAAGATTTTCTGAAGAAACTTTTAACTGTTAAATAGTGATGCAAATGATGAAGAGTGGAAGGAAGCTACAGATAAAGAAAATTTCTTTCCACAAGTGATATTGTTTGGGGCTTCTACTCAAAAAAACAAAATGAAAACCCAATTAAAACCTTGAACAATTTGTGGACACTGGCCTGGTATTTCACCACTCAAACACCTTAGAGGAGCCCCGAAAAAATAAAGCTTCTTTTTGAGCAAGTTGTACAAACTTGGTCTTCTATGATAATTGTAAAATTGGAAGTCGTACAATGAACAAAATCGAAATCAACTTGGTATTAAAGCTCTTTGGAACGTGTTTCAGCGTTTTTTAAACATCAACCTCTGAAGGGGCGAAAGGGGGGTGGCAAATCTTGTAAAGGAAATAATTTTTTTATGGTCAAATTTAATTGAAACTGTGTATTAATGCTCTTTGTTACAATTAATTAAATCTCAGTTTTATTTTTTGCGACTGCACGGACGCGATGATCCCGAAAGGCAAACTTAGCCAAAGACGAGACCTATCGTGCTCTCATGCCGTTTTGGTCCTCTCAACCAGGTTGCACCCGAAGAAAGAAAATGCTCGAACACTGCAATTTGGAAAGATTAAGAGAGATTAAGAGTTTAACCCTTCTCTTTTGCACTATCTCTCCATAAGTGTGAGGACGACTTGCATCCTTTTGGATACCACGCCCTCAAACTTGCCACAGATCATGATGGTAGTGGAGGGTAGTGGTTTCTGTTCTGGCTCGATTCCACGTTTTTGCAGCACCTTTTCCATCAACAGAAAGGACGCTTTTAATGTCCAGGAAAGTAGCTAGGGCAATTTTCATAGTCAAAGGCGAAAAGGGGTGATGGCAAGATATGTATGAAAAATTTAAAATGTTTACTCCAAACGCAAGACCTAATTACACATTGCATATACATTTCTGATTTAATCAATTAAAATAAATCCTATTCGGTACACGCGTATCAATTCCCCAAAATTATACTTATTACTCAGAGAGAAATGCCATTGACAGCGTTAATATAATTTCCCTCTTATCAGCGTTTCAACATAATTCCTAATTATACGCTTTTCCATATAATCTCGATGCTGCTTAACAATAGAAAAACTACCGACAGCAATCATTCATATAATTCCACGCGAGTTTACCATCGAAATAAAATTTACCCCACCGAAAAAAAATTGTACGAAAATGAATTATGTAACGAGCGAAAGAACTGCATTACACGTTATTATTTAAGGAGAAAAGTTGAGGGAATCAATTATTACGATTTACTCCTGCATCTGTGAATGTATATTTTACGACTTCCTCATCCGTCCATTTCAGTAATTGCCTATAATTTCATTTATTGTTCCTATTATAGAGAATCGAGAGGTAAGTAATTTGAAATGACGATGCTCGTATTATTAATAAATATTAAATAAGATGTGGATGGTTTTAGGGTCTTTGTGAATTGCTTATCTGATATTTTATTCTGATATCGTTTTGCGTTCTAGGAATGTTGATTATAGTGTTTAAATATAGCATGGGATTGTTAAATTTAATGCAACAGCAGCATTTCCCTTTTTTAATTGAGGGAATAATCTATATACTAAAACTATTAAATTAAATAACTACCGTGCTCGTGGAGTTTATTCTTAGATCTTGTCGGATATATTCACCAGGGAAGTGATGAAGAACTTGAATTACCTGTAACAAGAAGAGAAACAGAATCATTAATAATTATTCAACGTGTGCAAAACGGTTGGATTTTATCAAAATATTTAATATTGCGTAGCTTGTCACACTCACAATATCTTAAAAGCAAACATTATTTTCGATAAAAGTATGACATATACATATATTGCGTTCAGGCTATTCGATTTTATCGCTTAGTCAATATTAATTCTGAAATTTACTATATTTTCCTCGAAATCGAAGAAATTCAACTTAAAAATTTATTAATCGTTTTACCATCGATGAGTCAGTTTTGTATCTCGAAATTGAACCAGAAGCTAACATTTCCTCAACATATCCAGAGAACCATCAACAATTTCAAGCTGCTAGTCGTGGTCCAGTCTGGTAAAGACCCATCTAAATAATAAATAAATAATCTACAAAATTAAATGCTCAGGATAACAATTGGAGCACCATGGCATGCCAGGAATGTCCAATTACTCTGCTTTACTACATCAAACCCGTTGGTTGTCTATCTGACCGGATTGGACCCGCATAGACCCCCTCCTAAAGTGAAGGTGAGAAGAGTATCACTAAAGACTAGCCCAACAAAGCGTTGAAGATATCTACATTGGAGCGATTTAGGTCCCACCTTCTCTACATCTCATCTATCCAAGGTCTGAAGGACCTTTATAAACGATGAAAAGGACAAAGGATCCAGAATCCGCCTCTAGAAGATTGAAGCAGGATCCTGGGAGGGGCAAAAACATTCCTAAAGTGAAGGTGAGAAGAGTATTGAGTATCACTATAGACTAGCCCAACAAAGCATTGAAGACATCTACATTGGAGCGAATTAGGACCCACCCTCTCTACATCTCATTTATCCAAGGTCTGAAGGACCTTTATAAGCGATGAAAAGGACAAAGGATCCAGAATCCGCCTCTAGAAGAGAGAAGCAGGATCCTGGGAGGGGACAAAAACATTCCTAAAGTGAAGGTGAGAAGAGTATTGAGTATCACTATAGATTAGCCCAACAAAGCGTTGAAGACATCTACATTGGAGCGATTTAGGACCACCAGGAAGCGAAGAACCCACCCTTCCTACATCTCATCTATCCAGGGTCAGGAAGACCTTTATAAGCGATGAAACGTACGAAGGATCCACAATCCGCCTTTAGAAGACAGAAATAGGATCCTGGGAGGCACTAACTACTGCTGAATTTAGAGTTAATACTACAATGATGATCTGTAGTCATTTCCACTATCTCCAGAGAGAGTATTTCCATGAAAAAAATTGAATCTAGCCCACTACGATGAAGTTCCAGCTACAATAAAAGTAGCTCGATAGTCATAGTAGCCATCAGCCATTTGTGTTGATCTATTGCTTTGAAACAAGCACAAAAAGGTTTGGGCACATTTTAATCCCAACAATTGCTACCAACGTTTTTCTTGTCCTGGATGGTTCTACAAGAGTAGTATCTAAAGAGCGTTGAACCCCACAGGCCTTAGCTTCTTAATCCATCTTCTTTTGGATCATTTGATGCTTACTCCAATGACAAAGTCAGAAATTGGATAAAGAACAATCCAAATAGAACAGTGGTTCAAAAATTTTTGGTGAAGCATATTTATTAGATGCCACGCCAAAAAATGCAGTATTATGCTTGAAAATGTCTGAGTTTTCTTCTGTTAAACCTGAATGAAATCCCAGAGCATTTTTACATGCCAAGCAGTACAATATTATATATTATGGCTATTAAGTGAAAGATAACAAGTCAAGGAAGTCAGGAGACAACGTCTAATATGGATTTGGTGAGAGAATAAGAAACTGTGACTGTAAGACTTGTTTCGAGTGGAGCCCATGCAGATGGTGCAGAAAGTGCCGAAACAAACCAATGATTCTTTTATGTGAATTGTTACTAATTTTGAGGTTTTTTCTTTAACGTTTAGTCAACTCAACAACAAGTCTTTTTAATGTAAAATTGGGAAATAAAAAGTCGGTTTTAGATATCAATTAATGTAGATATGAAGGATTGAATTGAAATGAAACAAGCAAAAATGATATTCTGGAGAAGAAATTGCTTCAAACATTATTTAATCTAATTCTTTCTGCCTTCTTCTACGATCTTCTCTTTTCTTTTTCGGCATCTCCACACGTTCATTTGTTTATTTATTTTCTTTTCAGTTTTTCGTGCCCAGACAACTTGAGGCTACACCATAGTCTCTTATACATTCCAGTAAATTCTTAGCCAGCATCTTTAGCCAAACCCAACAGCACTACTGAAGAAACCTAGGCAAGAGCTTGATACATTAATATCTACAATTATGCTTTTTTATGTCCGGACATAATTCACAATCTATCAGCAAAGGTGCAGAGTCCTGGATTCCGTAGATATCCAAAAGACCGGGCAAATGACCCATTACCAATAAGAAAATTCGTCAGATCATTCATACCTTCTTCTTCATCACTGGCATAGTCACCAGATTCAATTTAAGTGGATTGGAATTAAATCATCAAAAAAGGAAAAAACATAAATTATAGGTAAGTTTGAAAGTGATCTAATTGCCTCAAGTTGGATTTCAAATTCCTATGATGCAAATTGGACAAATTTATTATCAAATTTTGATCTTTTTGATTTAAAACCTGCTGTCTACAACAAACTGGCAGATGCGCCAACAAACTAGTCAGACAGTTTTGTTAGAATTTTAAAAGAAACAAAATTTCCACCCCATAATCATTCGACAATGAACAAAACGAACAACTACAAGAAAAACGAGAATGAAACGGTAAATGATCAATGGGAGGCAACAGAAATGGAAAGCGATGACAATGAAGTGAAAATTCTAGGCCTAGCACTAGCACAGAGGTGCTGCCCAAGAACGTTTATGAAGAATTTGCAAGCGAACCTCATAGATGTCATAGATTACAGAAAAAGTTTCAGAACATTATGTATGACATATTCAGACTTTTATTACTCTTAACAAAGAAACTTCAAGTAAAACCTAGTCGTAGCGTCGTGTTAGAGAACGAAGAAAATGAACAATTGCAAAAAAGAGCTATAAAATTGACATCAGAGCTTAAAAGTTATACGCCTAACAGGAATACAGAGGTGTCCAAAAATGGACCTACCCACAAGTCGAACTATTCTCTGAGGACGAGGTTATGAAGATCAAGAGCAGAAAGTCTCCTAATCCAGATCGAATCATGCCAGAAGCAATAAAGATCATCACAAACTGCCCCAACAACCACAACCTGTTAATGGAGGTCATGAACAGCCTGAGTAAAAACTCTGGTTCTGGCAATGAAGGGTGGTTTCCACGAATATCAGTATGGTTTTCGAGAAGGACAATTGATGTTGCCTTTAATTCGCCCTACCACAGTCCAACTATGAAGGAACTGCAGAAGACAGAAATATAGCCACTTACCTGATTAATTTCGTATCGAGCTATCTCAAAGACAGGAAGGTGATGATGTGATAGAGAAACAGGAATTCGTGAAGACAACAGCAGAGGTCTGTATTGAGCCCTGTTCTCTGGAATTATATGCTGGAATATTTGCGATAGAGCTCACAAGAGAGGTGATGCGCGTTGGGTACGCTGATAATTTAGCTCTCATAGTGGGGGTTGGGGACGACTCTACATTAAAGAGGACGCTTGATTAAAGAACGTTGGACAAAACAGAGACCATCATAATCAAGGGTAAAAGAAGGCGAAACCATATCGTTTTCGCGTTGAAGAAGTTGACATCCTGTGAAGACTTTGAGCAACCTTAGAATTACCATCGACGAGAGAGGGTCTTTTGCTAAGATGGGTTTTTTAGGGGTAGGTGGTGTGCTAGAAAGTTCACTTTAGTTCCAAACAAGTTGCAAGTGGTGACGATCAAAGGACTTAGTAGTGTAGTATGCAAAAAATTAATGAACCACTTTATTGGCAACATTTAGTAAAGATATCTAGCCTGGCAAGGCAAAAATAATTGAAGGATTAACAGATAATAAGCCTAGGTGTAAACTGACGTGACAGACGTTTGCACGACCATCTTGTTGTTGTGTTAAGTTCAGAATCATTAAAGAACAATCCAGAGCCAATCTGCAATTATTTCAAAATCCTGTTAGCCTAAAAACTGTCGTAAAATCTAGTAATTATGACGATTAAACTTTTTTTTATTTAAATTATGAAGAAATAATAACGTGACTAATTCATTAAATTAATACTAAAATTTTATTCATGTTTATCTCGAATCTAATTTCTAAATAATAATTCCGAATGAATGAACGAATTCAATAGATTATTTCAAGGAACATTTCATTAAATAAAAAAAATGCATATAATTTAACGCGATGATCTCATCGTTTCCTCTTATTCTAGTGAAGAACAAACAACATTCTTTTAAGATACTTCACATTCTGGTTTACAGATAACTGTAACGATACGATATTGAAAACCACAAGTGCTTTTAAACACAGACCTATTAGGAACTACATACATACATATAAAATATCTTTTAGGTACTGTTAAAATGATAAGCTCCACATTCAACGAATATGTTGCATTGAATGATTGTTCTGTTTTGCTTCTATAAACATTAAGAAGGATATGAAGCAAGATCGTGATGACATAATTAGTTTATTTTAACAATTAAACTATGACTTATTAAAAAGTTGATTGGACGATTTCACATCTTATTATGTAGGTATACTATACTACATTTACTAACATGTTATAATAATTTGCTCTATTTCAGTGATGTTTTCCTCGATGTACACGTGCACGTCTTTAATCTGGAACTTACAACGCAGTTCGCTACCCAATGTTATGTGATAAAATTATGAGTGTTCGATCTATATATAACGTGGATTTTAAAATATCCCCGTGGAAATGAATAAAGTTCAGAACGTGGAGCATGTGCAGCACACGGTGGTCTTTCCACTCTTATTAAATGCTGTTTTGGTGTTTACTTCGTTTTGCAGCCTTCTAGTTTAATGATACGTACACATATAAACGTAGCCATGTCCAATTTGATGATCATGATGATAGTTCCGATTCAGAAACTTCTAGAAGATGATCTAAGCAGTCTAAACAAAGAGAGTGGGAATTCGAGCTCAATTTTTAGGCACCGGTAAGAAGGAAAGAAAATTAGTTTGTATATAGTCTTGGGAGTGGAATCCCACTCTGCTTCTCACCAAGTAACCGACAAAATTCAACAAACATCTTTAAATGATGAGATTGATATGCTTACATAACCAAAAAAAAAGAAATGCAATTTAAAAAATTTCCAGATTCAATACCTCATATGTCTTCTGATTGAGCATTAATTCTAGCTTGCCACACTAACTGGTTTTGTGGTAAATTTGTCTACTCTTCCACGTGAACTTCGGCCAACTCCTCAAGAGTCTGAGGTGCGATAGGTTTGCATTCTAATAGACTTATCAGGTGAACTCCAAAACTCCAAACATGTTTGATACAAAACAAGTTTGGCCCCTTTGCGTCACTTCTTGTTCTCGAAAGAAAATTTGTCGTTAAATTTAAAGCGTGAACAGTGAAAGAGAAAGAATAGTCTTAATGACAGGAAAGCTTATTCTTGCAAGGACATGACGTCAAAATTATCAGAGGAAGCACTAGAATCCAGAAATAAAGTCCTCAATCATTATAACAGGAAAAACATTAGAAAATATTCAAGAATTGTGATTAAGTTGTCTACTCAACATGGACATGCTGTATAAGCCGAGCACTAGATATGGCCACGCGATGACTCATCAGTTTCAGATGAGTTGAACGTAATTTTGAAAATCAGCTCATCTGCTTTTGACCTCGTTTTAAAAACAGTTGATCATCGCGTGTTCGTATCTAGAGCCCGGTTTATACAGCATGTCCACGTCGATTGGGTAATTCTGATTAATTTTCTTCTTAGAAGATGATCTAAGCAGTCTAAACAAAGAGAGTGGGAATTCGAGCTCAATTTTTGGGCACCGGTAAGAAGGGAAGAAAATTAGTTTGTATCTTGGGAGTGGAATCCCACTCTGTTTCTCACCAAGTAACCCACAAAATTCAACAAACATCTTTAAATGATGATTGATATGCTTACAAAAACAAAAAAAAAAGAAATGCAATTTTAAAAATTTCCAGATTCAATACCTCATATGTCTTCTGATTGAGCATTAATTCTAGCTTGCCACACCAACAGGTTTTGTGGTAAATTTGTCTATTCTTCCACGAGAACTTCGGCCAACCCCTCAAGAGTCTGAGGTGCGATAGGTTTTCAATCTAATAGACCTATCAGGTGAACTCCAAAACTCCAAACATGTTTGATACAAAACAAGTTTGGCCCCTTCGCATCACTTTAATTTCTTGTTCTCGAAAGAAAATTTGTCGTTAAATTTGAAGCGTGAACAGTTAAAGAGAAAGAAGAGTCTTAATGTCAGGAAATCTTATTCTTGCAAGGGCATGACGTCATAATTATCAGAGGAAGCACTAGAATCCAGAAATAAAGTCCTCAATCATTATAATGGGGAAAACATTAGAAAATATTCAAGAATTGTGATTAATGAAGATTCGTCGTACATGTTTTTGGCTTCTTCATATCCTCTTATAACAAGCTTATGCTTATCTCAACTGAAAAGACCCCAACCACCACTAAAGTTGTCTACTCAACATGGACATGCTGTATAAGCCGAGCACTAGATATGGCCACGCGATGACTCATCAGTTTCAGTTGAGTTGAACGTAATTTTGAAAATCAGTTCATCTGGTTTTGACCTGATTTTAAAAACAGCTGATCATCGCGTGTTCGTATCTAGAGCCCGGTTTATACAGCATGTCCACGTCGATTGGTTAATTCGGATTAATTTTCTTCTTAGAAGATGATCTAAGCGGTCTAAACAAAGAGGGTGGCAATTCTGGTTCGAATTATTGGGCACCAGTAAGAGGAGAACGAAATGAGTTCGTAGTCTTCATCCATGAAGAAGAAATTTAATTTTATGAATAGAATCCTATTCAGTTTCATTAGAGTGTGCTGAATTACAGGCTTTCGTTTAATTTTGATTCCACAATCTTTTAAAAACAGCTTATCTGCTCTAGCGACTGATGAGTCATCGCATGGCCCTGCTTATATTTATAAGCTATTTGTGAACTAATCGATACAGTTATCACCAGTTTCGATGGGAAAGAAAAAGTCTCTGCAACAATGTTAGATTTATCCAAAGAATTTGACTGTGTTTCTCACAAAATTTAAATAGAAAAGCTTGAATTTTACGGTGATTCTTTAAAATTGTTTCAATCATACCTTACCAGTCGAACACAAATAGTGATGATTGTGGAGTACCACAAGGATCTCAACTAGGACCAATATTGTTCCTTGTTAAGCCACATCGACACTTGTTGAAGAACAAATATTCATTTGTTCTTCAACAGGAGAGGCTGGGAAGCTATTCAGCTCCCCAACCACCAGGGAGAGCTCCCCAACCAGCGGAGTTGAACCTGGTTTCGAAAGTCAGTTTATCTGGTTTTGATCTGGTTTTAAAAACAGCTGACCTACGCTAGCGACTGATGAGTCATCGCATGGCCCCGCTTATATATTTACAAAATAAATCGACAAATAAGCTATTTGTGAACTAATCGATTCAGTTATCAGCAGTTTCGATGGGAAAGAAAAAGTCTCTGCAACAATGTTAGATTTATCCAAAGAATTTGACAGCAAAAAATTTAGCCGAGTTGGAGGTTGTTCAACAAGAAGTAATTCATCCCTGAATATTCCTTATCACAGAATATCTTTAACACAACAGTCTGTTGCATATGAAGCAATTTAAAAAAGAAATAAAACAAATGTTAATTAGCGATTGCAACAATTTGCTTTATAATTATATCATGTAGGTTTAGTACCTTCCTTTCGTGTTGAGTTTCCTAAAGATAATATTGTCAATTTGGAAATAAACGTTATTATTATTGTTATATATTATTATAAAGCGTGTCCACGTTAAGTGGGTAGCCCGAAGTGGTTATAAACGCGATTATTGATCTCAGTAATAATGTTGCAATTCAACTATTTATTACCTCGATTCTCAGCAAATAAAAGCCGCCACCCTATTTCAAGAGCCAATTATAGCTAAGTTTGAAAAATTTAATAATTTTGACTGTCGTAAACGATCGATCAACCTGATCAATCATGCATTTTTTGAAATATTTCAGGAATTATTTCGTAATTCTGTTCTCTAGCTTGATCAGGATCCCAATATAATATCTCTTGTTTACAGTTTGGCTATGCCTTAATATGGAAAAAAAAACAAAAGAGCATGAGTATGATCTTCTGTTACGACTTACTCATTCGAAATTGTTTGCTTTGTATGAATGCGAGAGCCTTTCAGTTTGAGATTGATGCTGAGGGGGTTGGTTTAGTTTAAAATCCAAAATAACCATTTCAAAAAACGTTTAATTTTTAAATAAATAATATTAACAGTAATAATACCAATTGTTTAAAAGTAATTAGGCACCATTTAGAATATCTTACAAAACCGTTAGAGCTGTACAAGCTTAAATTAGCCATATTTAACCACAGATGCGTGTAGGGAAACCTACATAAATATACAGGAACCTTTCAAAAAGAAGCCATTTGTGTTTGATAGTTTCAAGTGTTTTGTTCAGCGGCGCGTATAAAACAGGAAACCGACTCCATAGTTAAGGGTGAGACGTTAAAAAAAAGTTATAAAGCCGTTTCCTGTACAATACAGGAAACTGTTATGTAAACTATTATGATTTACAAGCAATTAAAATTAACAGCATGTACGTTTTTTAGGAGAAAAATTATTTTCCTTAAAACGTCGTTTGTTCTGATATAAAAACGGATATTACAACATGATGTAAACATTGTGGTAAATGCAGTCAATGATAAAGTTAACGATTATAATATCGAACGATGTGATTATGCGCATAAAACAGCATGGGAATGATTTTTTTCGTTTTAAATCCATAAAAGAAATTGTTGCAATCTTAAGGATGTTTATCGGTTAATTACTTCTAGTTCTATGAGTGGAAAAACCATAAATATGCTCCAATACCATATAACCTATGCAAACATTCATTTAACGTAAACAATATTAAAACGATTAAAAATAGAACTAACGAAACTGGCTCCGTATTCTCATCGTGGCGAAAACGGTGAATTTTGTTGTAATTTATAAACAATCCTATACTTAGGTGGGATTTTATATTTTTAAGCGAATTAATCTAACATCGAAAGCAAATTATATGTATACTGGTTAAGCTTGAAATTGATGTTAAGTTTGTATAAAATTATAACTTGAGTAAACAGGTTTAATGATGATTTACGCCTAATTAATACAATTAATATTAGACGAAGTCTGTGTAAATTTAATTTGGCGCCTCGTATGTTTGTAAAAAAAAAGCAGTTTATTATTACGAAACAACAGTGTACACAGTGTGGATATAAAGTCGTTTCTTTAAATAGTGTTTAGTTTGATTGATTTAGCATTTGCTACAGTCTTTCCAGTCTAATTATTATAGATGAAATTAATTTGATTTTCTTTTTTAATTGTTGTTTTTAAACAAATAAAATTGATCCAGGTTCCAGAGTTGAAAGAACACCTCCAACTCAACTTTCTGAACTCAACGAGTCGAAAGGATGCCTACAAGATATTATCAAAACGCGTCTTCAGTTCAGAAAGATCTTGACAAAGTGGGTACTCAAGTTGCTCACTAATTAGCAAGAGAAAAAAAGAATTGATGGATTTTGGACGAGTGTGGTGCAATCGATGAGGCTTGGGTTTGTTCCGAACCAGGACAAACTCGAACTTTCTGGTCAACTACCGCCAGAAGTCCAGTCCTGGAATAAAGATGAGATGGGATAGTTCAAATGGGGCAAATCTATCAACAAAACATACTACATGAACCTTCTTGATGTGGTCAATGTGAAGATTCAGGCTAAGAAGCGTCGTAAAGTCAAATTTCTACAAGATAATTGTCCAGCCCATGTTATATTAATAATAACAATAATAATGTTTATTGGTGCTATCACACATATGTGCATACAGAGGTCAAAAATACATACAAATTACATTACAAAACATAATTATATATCGCTAAAGTCATTTTGTAAAAATTCATCAAATGAGTAGAAGGCTTTACAGGTCAAGTACTTTTTGACAATGTTTTTGAAATTTATGAATGGCAACTCTTGAATCCTAAGAGGCGAATCCTAGTGGCGAGAAATAGGCCAAAATATGTCTGGATCAGATAATGCGGGGATAGCTTGTCCTTCAATGATCTCAACAGAAAAATTAATTTGGATCACCCAATTGGTCACTTCCAAAACCTTAACAGAGGAATTGACGGTATCAGTATTATGTGGTCTCAATGCAAAAAGTTGAGACTGGGTTTTGGAGACATTCATACTTCGTTTATTGGCTAACAGCCAGTTTTGAACATTGGTGCTTGTTTCAGCCACTGATCGTTACAATTCATCATAACGAACATTGACATCAATCGTGGTAGTATCATCAGCAAACAAAATGAATTTAGAATTGAGTTTGCTAAGCGGCAGATCATTAATGTAGATCAAGAAAAGACGAGGGCCCAACACCGAACCCTGTGGAACACCACACCTCACTTCAAAATAGTCTGACTTACTGCCAGCAAACTTAATACATTGAAAACGATCGGTAAGAAAAGATTGAATCAAAGCAGAGAATTTATAGTATTTCAATTTCTCAATCAAAACACCATGGTCAACGCAGTCAAAGCCTGTTTTAGTAAGATCATAAAATGTAAAATGAATAAAGTTTTTTTTATCAAAATTAATTAAAATTTGATCCGTTAAGTCATTAATAGCTAGACTTGTAGACAATTTACCACGAAAACCATACTGACCCGAAAAAAAGTGAATGTATACAATTGAGTCTTCGAAATGGGGTACTCGAAACGATCACTGGCAGCCCCTGATTATTACTTGTTTCGCTAACGATATAGAAACACAAATTAGTGGCTATTTTGCCTGACTGGATGCCGACTGGATTTGTTTGACCGGATCTTCGCCAAACTTTATACAAGGTGTATACTGACCCAGGAAAATCCGAATCTACCATCGAAATGAAGCCAACCCTCTCCCCCTCCCCCTAGAAAGGGGTGGTGGCATACTTTCATGCGGAATTGAAGCGTAAAAAATGCAGCATTTGAGTTTTTCTCATTTTTCAAGGTGAAGTAGCCACTTTTGTAAATACAACCTATATATATTCTGAAAGCTGAGAAAATTTGCTATTAGAATAGTATAGAATAGTCCTGGGATTTGGCGTCGTTTACCTACAAAAATCGGGGATCAAAGCGCTCCTATGGGGAATTGGAGCATTCATCCTAGGTGCTATTTTTATATTTTTTGGCCAAACCAAGCCCTTTAGCTCAAATCTGACACTGTTATCGTATTCAGCAAGATCAATTACATATATGTATATTTAAAATTTCAGGGAAATCGAAGAGGTCGGGATTTTCTTCAAAATCGCAGAGGGAAAAAAATGTGAATTTTTGACAATTTTCGAAGGGCGTTCGATTTCGTTCTAATTTTGGATATATATGTAATTGATCATGCTAAATACGAAACAAGTGTCAGATTTGGGCTAAAGGGCTTTGTTTGGCCAAAAAATCTAAAAATAACACCTAGGACAAACGTTCCAATTACGCATAGGAGAACTTTGGACTCCGGTTTTTGTAGGTAAACGGCGCCAAACCCCGCGACTATTCCTTTATCCAATAGCAAATTTTCTCAGCTTTCAGAATATATATAGGTTGTATTTAGAAATATTTGTCCTTGTAGCCGAAAATTTGAAAAAACCAAAACGATGCAAGATTTGATGCCAACCTTGGAGCGATGCAGCGCTTGAGTTTCTCTAATTTTTCGAGGTGAAGTAGTCACTTTTGTAAATACAACCTATATATATTCTGAAAGCTGAGAAAATTTGCTATTAGATAAAGAAATAGTCGCGAATTTGGCGTCGTTTACCTACAAAAATCGGGGATCAAAGTGCTCCTATGGGGAATTGGAGCATTCATCCTAGGTGCTATTTTTATATTTTTTGGCCAAATAAAACTCTTTATGCTAAATCTGGCACCTGTTTCGTATTTAGCACAATCAATTACATATATATCCAGAATTTGAACGAAATCGAACGTCCTTCGAAAATTGTCAAAAATTCACATTTTTTTCCCTTTGAAGAAAATCTCGACCTCTCGATTTCTCTAAAATTTTGAATATATATGTAATTGATCATGCTAAATACAAAACAAGTGTCAGATTTTGGCTAAAGGGCTTTGTTTGGCCAAAAACCATAAAAAATAGCACCTATGTAGGTCGAACACTCCAATTCCGCATCGGAGCACTTTGACCCCGGTTTTTCTTTAGGTAACCGGCGCCAAACTCCACGACTATTTCTTTATCCAATAGCAAATTTTCTCAGCTTTCAGAATATATACAGGTTGTATTTAGAAATATTTTTCCTTGTGATCGAAAATTTGAAAAAACCAAACCAGTGCAAGATTCGATGCTAACCTTGGAGCATTGTACGTACAAGTCGCAACTGTCCAATGTAATTTTAAACAAGAGAAACTATTATTAATTCTACGACTACCCCCTTTCACCATCTTACAGTGTAACAGAAGCGAATCACGTTAGGTTTCGATCTCCCAGATCTCATCAGCGCAAGTCTAAATGCAAGATTTAATTTAATCGATTTCAACCTAAATTCTCTCGAGTCTTTATATTTCCTTTATTCGAATTCAACCCCTAAACAGATATGGAAAGGAGTGGCGAATGCTTATAAAGAATCTGAAAACCAACTTGAGGTGTTAGAGATTACAAAAATATAGAATTTAATGCTACAACTAGAAAGAAAAATCAAATAGATTTAAAATAGATCTATATTAGATTATTATCATTAACAACTCACTATATATTCACGATATTCTAATAGTATCTAAATATTTGTCAATTAACATACTTTTACTGAAGCATACAATTCACGCATAGGTATGTAGATGTATACATCATTTTACTGAAAGTTATATGTGCAATATGCGTATTATTTTCAACTCTATAGGTCGTTGACACAGCGCTCCAAAGTCACCTTATTTTGTAGTAGTATTAGCGATATAGTTCGCCTCCTTTTTTTCTTTTTATTCTTTCAATTTAACTCGGTTATATGGGGCTATTCAAACGGCTCGCCGATGGAATTGAAGGCAGTAAATTACCGTGCATGGATGTCGCAAAATAGAGTTAAGTAAATGAAATGAATGAATACGGTGATGAAAAACACATACGCGAGCGTTGGGTAATTGGAAAGCCTTATCATCTCCATATAGTAAATATTATGACGTGCGATAGTATAGAGTGCTGTTTTATAGGTCCATCAATAATATCAGTAAACAAGCGGAGACGCAGACCTTGGTCGTATCAGGTCTTTCGTATTTATAATGAATACATATATAACAAGTATAATATAAGACGGTGGCCCCCCTTCATTGGTGGTCTGTGAAATTTTTACAATAATACAGCTTGGCTTAACACTACTGGAGTCTTAGGGATTGTTAAAATGAAGTGGGATAGAAAAACATACTTGACATAAACAATGTTCATTTTGTGTCACAAAATCTTAATCCAACGAGATCCATATTTTTAATGGCTTCTTTTCTTTTGTAGATTTGTTGTCTCATCTTCCTGTTTAGTACAATAGTTCTTTAGTTATTTGGACAAGATACACTTTTCCCTTATACAGCTGCCGAAGAGACCCCGTTACGTATAAGCATGCTGACTCCATCTGGAGGAACTCTTTACACTAGCAGACCCATGTACCAATGAGAAAGCTCATTGTACAATCTTCGACAAAATAGGATACTTCAACTCTCCAGTAAGATTTTTCTGTTTAAAAACCTGCTTTCAGTAGACATAAATTCTTTTTTCTTGTTCTATTGCGTCCTTCATCAGCTTCCAAAGTCAACAGTCGTCATTCGTTTATGAAAGAGAGCTTTCCTTAAAATTTACGAAGTTAGCTAAGCTTAACAACTTTAGCTATCTTTAACTGACCCTTTTGTTCCTTTGAAGACTCCAATGAAGACATTTCAATTGTTTGAATAGATGATAAAATTTTTTTAAAGGAGTCAATTAATTTCAAGTCGAACCTAAGCTTTTGGCAAACGTATGCAGCTTCATCATAAATTCTTCTCATCTATAGAAACGTGCCATGATTGTTTGGTGAGGTTAGAAAGAGTCCTTGTCTATAAGTTTTATAACCTTTCAATTTCAACTGGTGAAATTGCACCCAAAACTGCCGTTTCCTAAAGGATTACAAAAAAAATTGAACAAGCTAGGGTGTAAGGCGGATTTGTGCACCCACCTCTAGTCAAGCTACGGTTAAAATCTGTCGTTTGACAGTTGATTTTAATTATAATAATTCTGAAACTATATTATTTCTGAAATGTCCACGTGTAAGAGCTAAGGTACCGTTCAATTAAAGAATTACAATTACGGGGTTGCAGGTAATAAAACATGAAGAGAAAATTCAACGATTTAGTTTGAAAACACCAAAACCAATCATGTACAGAACGCAGATTCCATAAAAAACCAACCTCATCGGAATTTGTATAAAAAGTGTGTTCGGATGCTACATCTACGTCAAAATCAAGTTTTTGTGAAAGCTAACTATATCGGTTCCTTCAGCAGATAATAAGTGAGGGCCAACTATATTGGCTCTCCCATTGAAAAGGACGTGAAGGGCAACTGTATCGGCTCCTTCACTGGAAGATATGTAGACACGAACTATATCGACACCCCCATCAGCAGATAATAAGTTAGGGCCAACTATATTGGCTCTCCCATTGAAAAGGACGCGAAGGCCAACTATATCGGCTCCTTTACCAGAAGATATGTAGACACGAACTATATAGACACCCTCTTCAGCAAATAATAAGCGACGGCCAACTATATTGGCTCTCCCATTGAAAAGGACGTGAAGGCCAACTATATCGGCTCCTTCACTGGAAGATATGTAGACACGCACCTCCCCTCCCACCCCCCACCTTTTCACTTCCACCTTTTGTCCAAATTCAGTAATAGAATGTTTTTTTCGCAAATATCTAATTAGCTGTATGGTAAACTTTTCGGGATATACACGAACAGCCCTAAATGAAGTTCAGAAAACTTTACGAGTAGAACGAATAATTCTTTCTCGCCAAACAAAAAATGAAATCGAAGAGGGGTGGGGGACCTTCTCTCGTACTTTGTTCCAATTTTTAAGCGACATTTACGATAATAAATAACAAAAAATGTCGAAGATACCAGTACTGTCGAAAATATGAAAAAATTGGGAAATTTAATTTTTTGAAATTTTAGAAATTTTCAAAATTTCGTAGTATATTTGAAAATATGAGATAATGTTGAAAATTTTAACTATATCGGTTCCTTCATCGGAAAATACATACGGGCCAACTTATTTTGGCTCACCCACCGAAAAAAAAATTATTAATACAGACTGATAGAAAGCATTATTTTCCCCCTATTTAAAAGACTCACCTTGTATATCATAGAGTATAAAAAAAGCACAAACTCGTTCCCGCAAAACAAAAAATGAAACAGAGGAGGGGCTGGGGGACCTTCCTTCGTACTTTGTACCAATTTTTAACCGAGTTTTACGATTATAAATAACAAGAAATGTCGACGATACCAGTAGTGTCGAAAATATGAAAAAAATTAATTTTTAGAAATTTAGAAATTTCGTAGTATATTTGAAAATATGAGATAATGTTGAACATTTTAACTATATCGGTTCCTTCATCGGAAAATACATAGGGGCCAACTATATTGGCTCACTCGCCGAAAAAAAAATCTTTTTTCCCCTATTTAAAAAACTCACCCTGTATATCATGGAGTATAAAAAAAGCACAAACTCGTTCTTGCCAAACAATAAATGAAACAGAGGAGGGGGGGGGGGGATCTTCTCTCGTACTTTGTTCCAATTTTTAGCAGACATTTACGATTATAAAAAAGAAAAAATGTCGATGATAGCAGAACTGTCGAAAATATGGAAAAATTGGGAAATTGTTCATCTTTTGACATTTTAGAAATTTTCAAAATTTCGTAGTATGTTATAGGAGCCAACTTATATTGGCTCACTCACCGAAAAAAAAATTATTAACACACTGGCGCCATTTACCTACAAAAAACCGGGGTCAAAATGCTCTGATGCGGAATTGGATCATGCTGAATACGATAATAGTGTCAGATTTGAGCTGAAAGGCTTCGTTTGGGCAAAAAACATAAAAATAGCACCTAGGACGAATGCTCCAATTTCGCAAAGGACCACTTTGACCTCGGTTTTTGTAGACAAACGGCGCCGAAGCTCGCGACTATTTCTTTATCCGATAGCAAATTTTCTCGGCTTTCAGAATATATATGGGTTGAATTTACGAAAGTGGCTGCTTCACCTCGAAAAATGAGAAAAACTGACTGAGTAGAGGACATTCTTTCCCCTATTTAAAAGACTCACCCTGTATATCCGGGAGTATAGAAAAAGCACAAACTTTCGATCGCGCGAGAAACAACTTTAAAATGAAACTGCCGAGCCGAACGAGTTAATTTATTTGTATCTGAACACTGAAAATGTTTTATGCATGCCAGAGCGTTGTATTAAATATGCAAATGGATCAAATTGATGTATAAACATGGTATAATTAACAAATGAAAAAGTTGGACGTGAATTAAGCAAACATGCAACGTAATAATAAACAAATAGAGCGCTATAAAGTTTGTGTCTTTTATCTTGTTATTGATTTGATATATTGATTTGTTAAATGAATCTCACTCAGGTTGGGCGCCAATTTGCCTACTATAAGAATTTTACACATTTAATACCATATTCTTGGTTATTTCTTTTGTTATTATTCACTTCTACCTGTGTGTGTGTGTGTGTGTGTGTAGAGCACCTTTGTTCAGGTTCAGTTCATAGAATATGTTCCTTCCTACACACATTAGAGACAGACACAGATCGGTGTGTTTCTATTTGGACTTGAACCTGTTTCAGGCCTAACCTGTAGAGTTTAAACAGTGTCAACTATATATATATATATATATACATACATAGTACATATAATATACGGTTGAGGAGAGTTATCGATGTCGGTTAGAGACTCATGTACTTACGTCGATCTTTCTTCTCGTGTTCTTCGAACCATAACGAAGAACACGCTGTTCCCGCGCTCCCACATTTTTCCCGCGCCGAACAAAGACCCTCTTCTCTCGGACTTTAATACAACGGCAGCAAACAACGAAACAAGAGAATTAAAAAAAAAAACAAAACGAAACACCAACGAACTGAGAGAGCTGCGGATGATAGAAATGAGGAAGACGCACTTATTAAATGTTAGGAGTGGTTGGAGTTGGTAATTTTAACAAGCGTGTGGGTATAAATGCACACATGCTCCGGTTTATTAAACTTTTTTTTTTGTAGTCGTTATAAATAAAAATGATTTGCAAGAAACGAAAAATAAAAAAAAATCTACTGATATAAATATGTATGAAGGATATCAGCGTTAGTGTCAGAATTTAATAGATTTCTAACAATAACAATATTAATCTTGATATTGCTTATCTGTTACTAATGAATATTTACGAGATAATTACTAATTGAAGCGTGAGATAACGCGAGCATTTTGTAAAAGTTCTTTTAATATACTACTTCATCAAAATAGAGGAAAGCTCGTTGAAATCGACCAGATGAGATGTGAAAGTTATTGTTAATAAAGCGCAGATTTGCATAACCTCATTTATTATTTTCTGAGGTAATTAAGTTAAATAATATTTTGTCTGGGTGATGTAATTTGTAACGTGGTGCATAACGATATATTTTAAGGTTTAATTTTATTATTCGCACTTCATTCTTTCTTTTTTAATAAGATTAAAGATGTATTTAATGAACGGAAAATGCATTAATTAATTTGTTTAAACGACTGGTAGTGTGCTTCGATGACAAAATAAAAATTATCAGCAATATATTACCCACAACATTATAAATTAACGGCGAGATAGTACTGTAACAAAGCCATTGAACACATTTACACACATAAATTATATAGCAAGATTTGTAGTTATAATCAGACAAACAATACAGCTTAAGAAGCTGATGGAATTAGAAAAAAATCTATTTGATAAAAATTGCAATTCTACGATGGAGGGTCAATATAAGGTGTAGTAAAAAGAAACATTGTCTAGTCCGACCGATATATAAGCACTGTTCCTATTGCCCAAGAGCTAAAGATTGCACAAAAAACCATTTGAAACCATGCCACACGAGTTAACGCAAAAGAACCTCAATGGACAGAATTTCCATCTGCGAATCGCTGCTGAAGCGCAACAAAACCGACCCACCTCTGAAGCGGTTGGTGACTGGTGATGAAAAGTGGATCATTTTCGACAATGTCAAGCAAAAACGGTGGTGGTTGAATCGTGGTGAGTCGGTGGAAACGCTGGCCAAGCCAGGATTGATGGCCAGGAAAATTTTGTGCTGTGTGTTTGGTGGGATTGATAGGGAATTATCTACTATGAGCTGCTCTCCTACGGCAAAACTCTTCACTCGGAATTGTGGACCGTCTGAAGGAAGCAATCGCCAAGAAACGGCTAGCTTTGGCCAATAGGAGCGGAATTATGTTCCATCAGCTCCATTCTTATGCATCCACTTTATAGTCCGGACCTAGCACCAAGTGATTACCATCTGTTCCTGTCAATAGCGAACAATTTTGGTGGCGAAAAATTCGCTTCAGGTTTGTGAAAATCGGCTGTCTCAATTTTTTGCCAATAGGGACGAGGGCTTCTATAAGAGAGGCATTATGAAATTACCTTCAAAATGGCAACAAGTTATCCAACAAAATGGCGCATATTTGGCCTAAATCGGATCATTCTAACTATGGTAATTAAAACCTTCAATTTAATGCAAAAATAATGGATTTTTTAAAAATTACATTATACAGGGTGAGTCGTGAGGAATCGACCAAACTAAAGGAGTGTATTCTACAGGTGAAAATAATGTAAAAAAACTCAAATGTTGTCATCCGATTTTTATTTTTTTTTCGAGTTATAATGTAATTAAAAATAAACAAAATTTCGAACATTAAAGTTTTGGTATTCTACTGGTATTGGTTGCCCTTAACTTTCTTATTTTAAATGAAACACCCCATATATTATTTCATTTTTGAATTCCCAAGGAAATTTCATGATCATTATTTTGAAAATTTTAAAATATGTAGCCTTATCTTCAATACTGCGCTTTTTACCCATTTTCGACTGGTGCTAAGCACTACTTGGGTAGACGGAAGCTCCAAAATGGTACTTTCGAAATTCACCCCGACAACTGATTTATCGTATACAGGCTGTCTAAAATTTTTATGACCAATTCCATCATCTTCAAAGTTGAGAAAGTTCAGATTTTCAAATACAACATCCTGTATATTATTACGTGGTCGAATTCCGAATTTAATTCTGCATCGATTCGCTATGACTTTCCCTATACGAGGGAGCGTTTTTATATTCGCGGAATGAGCGGGTTGTAGGGGGGTGATTAGGCGCATTGGGGGCGTGGCCTGTGCAGCGACTCATAATTACTATAAATACTAAGTTTCATTGTTATTAGACAGTTAGTCTTTGAGCTATCGTCAACCAAGTAACATAATCAGGAGTGAAAAGTGAAATTTGGAAAAAATGGAATATCGTGCCGTTGTAAAGTTCCTTACCAGGCAAGGAAAATCAGTCGCGACCATAATGAATGAGATGTCATTGGTTTACGGCGACTCTTGTCCAGGAAAAACCATGGTGTACAAGTGGCATAGTTTATTTAAACAAGGAAGGGAATTCCTTGAAGACGGCCCGAGGCCGGGCACGAGCATTAAGGTGACCACGCCAGCACTTATCCAAAAAGTTGAAAAAATTGTACTCGAAGATGCTCGACTAAAGAAGAAACAACTCGCAGAAATGGTTGGAGTATCCGATACAACAATATTTAAAGTCCTACACGATGATCTCGGCATGTATAAGGTCTGCGCAAGATGGGTGCCGAGAATGCTCACGCCGCCGCAAAAACAACAGCGCGTAGAGTGTTCGCGTGCATTTTTGGACCTCTGTAATGAAGACAAGGATGGTGTATTGAGTCGAATTGTTACTGGAGACGAAACTTGGGTTCATCATTATGAACCTGTCCAAACAAGACTCCATGCAGTGGCATAAAAAGGGCACAGCACCTCCCAAGAAATTTAAAGTGTCACAATCAGCTGGGAAACTCATGGCAACGGTATTTTGGGACTCGGAAGGAATATTGTTGATTGATTTTCTATAACCGGAGAATATTACGCTTCAATATTATAAAGACTAAAAGAAGCCATTAAAGAGAAGAGACGGGGATAATTGACGAAAGGTCTGCTGCTTTTGCACGACAACGCGCCCGTCCACAAGAGCCGCGTTGCGTTAGCTGCCCTGCATAAGGTGGGCTTCGAAATTGTGAATCACCCACCCTACAGCCCATACCTGGCCCCGAGTGATTATTACCTGTCTCCGAAAATGAAAAAAGGGCTGCGGGGTAAAAAATTTACTGCCGATGATGAAGTCACGGAGGCGTATTTTGCAGATAAAGAGAAATCATTTTTTTATGAGGGTATAAATAAATTAATTGAAAGATGTGAAAAATGTATCCGTCTTGCAGGTGAATATATTGAAAAAGAAAAATAATTTGGTTTTTTTATTTCCACCCCTTGTCCCCCATTCCGCGAATATAAAAACGCTCCCTCGTATCTATTTTTAACGGTTCTCTTGTTATTCCATATTTTCTATTTTCATGAGAGTTTTGACATAAACGTGAACATTGTTTATTATTCGAAACAAAACATAATTGTTCTACATAACCGCCATTTTGATTCAAACACAAAATAACTCCTTGGGTAACCGACCTCCGAAGTTCGTCTGGACTAAGATTTGTAAAGGCATCATGAATACGATTAAATAATTCCTCTCTAGCATGTATAGGCTGTCAAATCGGGCGATCTAGGTGGCCAGTTCCAGGGTCTCCGTGGGCCAATCCAGCGATCCTCGAACATCAAAGGCAACTGCTGATGTACAGATAGAGTGGAATGAAGGTGCAGTATTGAAAATAAAGCTACATATTTCAAAATTTTCAAATTTCCTCGGGAATTCAAAAATGAGATAATATATGGGGTGTTCCATTTAAAATAAGAGAGTTAATGGTGACTCCCGGTGTTACCGGAAGTGGTACCACCTTGAAAATATTTTAGAATGAAAGAGCATCTTAACTAGTCCTTAAATCTACATTTTTAATAATTTTCACCTGTAGAATACACTCCTAGAGTTTGGTCGATTCCTCACGACTCATCCTGTATATGTCTGTAACTTTTTGAATTTCCCCCCCCCCTTAACTGAAAGGGCAACACTGTTCCTATGAACAGACATCTATCAGTTGATTCCTGTTAAAATTTGAACAAGCTGGGTCATTAAGCATTACTTTTTGCGAAAAAAAAACCATCACTCAAACCAAAACTAAGGTTAATAAGTATTATGGGAATTCAACACCATCAATTTCAATGATAAAAAAGTGGTTTAGTGAATTTCGTTGTGGTCGTACAAGCATGGAAGATGTCGAACGTTCTGGAGGCCCAGTTGAGGTCTCTACACCCGAAACCATTAAAAAAATTCACGATATGGTGTTGACCGATCGGAGATTGAAAGTGCGAAAGATTGTGGCAGCCATAGGCATCTGACATCCACATTGACTACCTTCCATGCCAAAAATCCATGAATTGCTTCCTCATCCGTCTTATTCTTTGGATTTAGCCCCGAGTGACTATTTCAAAGATGAAATCTTCTCACAAACAAATACCTATTTTGATGGAGAAACGTTGGACAAAGTATATGGAGCTCAAAAGAGATTATGTTGAAAAATAAAATGACTTTTATCCAAAAACCTGTATTATTATTATTAATAATATTAGGCGAAAATTAAAAACCTTCTGGTTACAATCAGGAATAATTTACCTGTTCTTTGTTAGAACAAAAAAAAAAAACGTGCTAAATATTAATATTACAAACACCTACTTACTACGTCCATCGAAAATATATTAAAAACATAAATCTGGATATTTAAGATCGCGACTGAAAATTCTCACAGTTTAACAGGGGAATTAACCCAAGTCAGTTAATTTATATAGATAGGATTTTCAGAAATTTCTCTTACGTTGAAATTTAATTTTAGATTGTGCGCACTTCGTGTACGGCGATGATAAAGCAGCTCTCGGGAGTTTGGCTTCATTCAATTTGCGCGTCCGTTTAGGTGTGTGCGTGTTATATGTGTTTGTATATGTATGTATGTATAACATTATGTGCACGACCGATGCGGTGTATAAGTTTAAAAATAATCCGCCATATATGTATATAGGTATGGACGTAGAGCGCAAACAGTAAAAGCCTCTTCCGGTGCCATGTGAAAGATGGAACCCGAAGCATGCCGTTCGTCGCGTCTTTTAACAAAACAAAAAAAAAGAAAAGTTCCCGGCGGATTCCAACGTTTTGAAGCATCAAACACGACTCTAATTTGTCAGTTTTCTTTTGTCGTGTCGCCCATCATCAGCTATGAAACGAGAATCAGTAAGAACAGAGAGAAGCTCTTGGGTATCTAAAGTAAAATGTATTTTGCCGGTTTTCAAGGTCATCCACTCGTCAGCTCTCACTAGCTAGATAAAAGCGAGTAAACGAGTAGGTATACATTGGAGTAACATTCAGCGTGTACACTACATACATTCTTATCCCGACTGTGCCTGCCTGCTTGCCCAGCGTGTATTAACTTTGTTGTGCGAGTTGTGTGCTATTGCAGATGAAATAAAATAGCTGCGACACTTCACCTTCAACTCTTCGATTCCACTATACCACAGGTTAACGTTCTGTTCGAACGTTACAGTCGTACTCGTAACTTTTTAATGAGACGTGTGCATATGTTTACTCTTGAAGGATTACTTCAATTTTAACTCGGGGAAAAAATTAATATGTTTGGAATTGAAGAAGGATTCTGTTTGTAATATGTTAAATCCTTACTTGCAATCGATCCTAGCACCTGCTTAGCGTTGTAACTCAATACAGGATGTATTTGTGATGTGTGATGATTCCAATTCAATTCAATCAGCCGTCGAAAATGCAAAAAAAATGTTGAAAATTACTTAAATGTCGATAAATGACATTTCGGACCATTTTGACATTTAGGAAATTTTCAAAATTTCGTAATTTCGAGTTACCGTGACTTTCTAGCGCTCCTCATCTAATTTTTTCTCCTGAAGTAGTCATACTTAGTAGCGAAACGTCGAGTTAGTAGATTCGGTGCTTTTATTGTATTTATTTCGTATTAAAGACTCGGAACGTGAAAGCCTTCGATATATGTAATTGTTTCGACATTTTTTTTTGAGACTCGTTTTTTAGTATACTAGACAACTTCGACATGTTTCCACATTTAGTGACATTTTAGAAATTTTCAGCCGAATCAAAGAAATGTCAAAAGATATCGAAACAGTCGGAAATGTCAAGAACTGTCAAAACGTGGGTCAAAATCGATGTTCAAAGAAGAAGAAGAAGAAGAAGCGAATAAGCATATGCATTGCAGCTCTATCTATTCGGTTCCTTTTAAGCAAAAATCGAGTAATAAGTATTCTACTAAATATAACACAAGGTAGCACACACTTCTAAACACTTTTTCCCGGGACTGTACTACGATATGAACTCCGCAAAAGTCCTTTTAAACTCAGAGCTCAAGCTAGATTTGCTAAGCTGTACAACACAGCTTCCAATAAATTTTGACAATTTTTATAATCGTCGAAAATGACAAAAACATATTTTGGAAATCTTCAACTGTTTTTGAGATTTTCGATCGGTTCGTCGGTGTTTTCCGACACAGCTTGTCATTTTAAACATATTTTTGATATTTGGGATTTTGAGCATTCTCTGTTGAATATACCAAAAATTTTCTGAAATGTCAATAAATTTTGAAAATTACGAGAACGTCGTTTTAGACAGTTTAAATATTTTTAACTTTTAGCGGCATTTTAGAAATGTTCATCATTTTTTAACATTTTCAACAAAATGGTATAATAAATTAGTTTTAAATGTTGGGGAGGAGGGGAAGGGGAGAGGAAGCTTGTTCCGATAAAACAGCACACCACGTCCGAGTTTTCTCCTCCTTTTATTTTTCGATGGAATCACACAGTTTTGAAATGAAAACAGTATAATATTGCCCAGTTATAATCTGATCACATGCCAAAAAACCGTGGCCATGATCTTCTATCTGTGGGAGAGATCTGTTGCACGAAACTACACAGGGGGTGGTGAGTTCTTGTACCTACATTCCATGCTTTGCCTTTCTGATTCAAGATCATAATGGTCAATCCAGGTTTCATCCACAGTAACGAATTTTGCCAGGAAATGTTCAGGATTTCGCTAAATGATGGCCAAATTCGGCCAATTCCAACTAACCTACCGAATGTGCTTTTGCTGTGGCGCTAACATTTTCTTTATATAAAATGGTTTTGACGCTACCTGGTTGAACAACCACAAGTCTAAGCTATGAATTTTAAAGTGATTCGTCTTGTAATCATTCAGGACCATGTTTGAATAAATTTGGAACTTTCTGGGCCATTTCTTGTGAGGAACTGTTGAATGTATTGCGGGGGGAGGTGACACAAGATAGGGTTTCCACAAAAAATTTGCTTTCCGTTAAAAATGCTTTTATTTCACCCAGATAGCAAGTGTCTTAAGTTTGCCATAGACCATATGCTTCAATTATTGTTATAGCAACACAAAAAGATACTCGAAACATTTCGTTCAGCAATGTATAAACTAATTTGGTTTGTTTGTGCAGAATGCCAAAAAAAAACTGAATTGAGTGGTCCGAGGACAATTCAAGAAAGGCTGTGGATGCTATCCGGAATGGGGTCAGCATTACTTAAGTCTGAAAACGATAAGAGATTCCACGAATAAATCTTTGATTACATAATCGGATAAATACCATTAAACGCTTTGGATTGGTGTACCAATTTCAAGCAAAATCATTAGAAGTGTATTTTTCTTTTCGACGGCTCTAATATGTCATCAATCCAACAAGATAGCAAAAGACGAATCGCGTTGTTATAAATAAAGAATGTTGTAAATAATTGGAATTATTTGATAAACCAGAAAATTTTCAATCTAAGTAAGGGCAAAAATGGCTCAAGTCAGAATGGTTAGATCAACTGGTTCATCATCATCTAGTTTAGAAATAGCAACGGCACTAAAAGGAAGTATGACAGAAGTATGGCTCGAACATTTGGTTCAGTACAAAAATGCAGAGGTCGTTGCTGCAGTAATATTTGACGGAGCCAAAGCAGCAGATGAGTGCGATGTAACTTTATTTTGCCTTCCTTTTTAAAGAAATGATATTTGGTGAAATTCAAATTGAAAATTACAAATAAAACAAAACAGAAATGAAAATATGAATACAGCTCCCACCACAACAACTCGAGGAAAATCGAAGCCTCATCAGAATGAACCATCAACATTAAGAGCTGTAGTCCAAAAGCCCAGCGAGTCCTCATTAGACGCAGATTACAATATTGATGACGATGTATGTAATGATTGCATAAGCAGTGATTAAAATAACTTCAAAATGAAAAACCCAAGCTATAATGTATTTAAATTTGTCTAAACTCAAAACCAAAAGGAAGACCTTCTGGTCAACATTCAAACATTTGGGGGGTTTGTTGTATGTTTGTATAGATACAATTTTTATTGGCTATAGTGTAATAATGACGTAAGATTTATACAAAAGAATACGCGATGACAAAATTTGTTTCCTAATCAAACCTTAGTAAATATTTAAATTGGCCTCACGCTATATACATAATTTTTTTTCAATTAAGCATTCCCTGTTTATTCTAGGTTATCTTATCTGTTGTACGTTACATTTCACACACGCCTTTTTAAAAACTTCCTGCTCGATCAACCGGTATTAAAATTATATTATTATACCTTCGTACATACTGGATCTATCTATATATTTATTTATTACAGTAAAAGTAATCAAAGACTTAATCATGCTAAAGATAGCCGACATAGTTTTGATCTTAATAAAGAAAATTATTGCATCAGATTAATTTGCACCTTTACCGATAAATAATAACAAAACGAAACAATATAAGAACACCGCCTACTAGAATTGCACAGCTTTGTTTTTTTAAAACAAACAAGCAGTGTTGTATACGTAAATAGCACAATTTGTAGGTCGCTTTGTGTAAACGACATTCGCTCGTATTTTAATCGGTCATTTTTAATAGCAAGGCCAGCAGAAAATACCACACCGAACGGTTAATAACTACACATATTTCTTGTTATTAACGAAGGCTTTTAAGTAATAGCTGTCATTCGCTGTAGTTAAATAGTAAAAGTATAATTAAATCAAGAATCAACTGGAAATAATAAACGATAATTGTCGCTTTCGCGAGATGGGAAATTGCGGAAATTAATTCTCTTATTTTTTTCGATAACCTTTTCATAACCTTGAAAAGAATACATTCGTTATAGATCACAGATCTCCGAATTATCATAATACAATTTAAGTAGTTGAAAATTAAAGCTTCTTCTTCTACGTATGGTAATTTATTTTTTTTTTTTACAGTTACAACATCTATTATTAGTGATTCACTAATTCAAGAGACAAAATTCCAGGTACTTTGTAGACAACGTCTGACTCACGTATTCTTGAAACTATGCCGCCGTACACTGAATATTATTATTAAAAACAATATGCATTCTTTTAATGCTGACGTATTGATAATCCGGTACAACATGCATGCATAACAGGTATGGAAAAGAACTTGACAACCGACGATGTGACCTGAATTTTGGGGGAGCCTTAATATTAAAAACTCTCGATGTTGTTAAGTATAATGGCAAGTTGGTTTATTTTGATGAAACCAAAACTGTATCGTGGTTAATGCGTCGTCTTCTAAATTCTAGCTCAAAGATCGAAAATTATCCATCCACTTCACAAACTATTCGCATATTAGCTCGAATTTGCCATCAATACAATTAGACAAAGTCGATTATGTCGACAATTTGGGTTCAAAGAGGCAAATTTTTAAAGGTGCAATCAAGTGTAAGTTCTTCGGTTAAAAAATTGCGTCAGACAAAGAGATCCGGCATAGATAAATCTTTGCTCAAGTGATTTGCGTTGAAACGAACCCAAAATGAGCCGATCAGTGGTCCTATTTTACAAGAAAAAATAAACCAATTGGCTGAATTACGCAGTGAGGCAGCAGGAACGTCAAATGAAGAACTTAATTGTTCACGAGGATGGATTGATCGTTTCAAAACAAAAAATAATATAAAAATTCATGGTGAAGCTGGTGCTGTAAACAAAGAAGGACCAGAATATACCAAAGTCTTTTTTCTTGTTTAGAAAGCTTGCGTCTACGAGTTTTGTAATTTCGCAGCAATATTTTTAACGGCGACGAAACTGGTCTTTTCTACCGGCTTACTCCAGACCGAACCCTGTATTTTATAGGGGAAAAATGCTCTGGAGGAAAACATTCCAAAGAAAGACTTACTGCTTGGGTCTGTGCCAATATGGACGGTTTAGAAAAGAAGAAACTTTTGGTAATTGGAAAATCGAAGACTCCTCGATGTTTCAAAAACGTTTCAAACTTGCCAGTATCATCTGAAGCAAACAAAAGAGCCTGGATGACAGGAGAAATTTTTTCAAATGTTCTACTATCTTGGGATCAAGAACTTGCAAGGTACAAAAGAAAAATTCTTTTAGTGATTGATATCTGTCCTGCACATCCTAAATTGGATAATTTGGAGTGGATCGAAGTGGTTTTTCTTCCTCGAAATATGACTTCAGTTCTCCAACCCATGGATCAAGGCATAATCAAAAGCTTAAAGTCCTATTATCGAAGACAATTACTCCTAAAAATGATTCAGTCTGATGATCAAAACGTCGAAATAAAAATGTCCTTGCTTGATGCCTTCATTTCGAAAATTTCGAAATGATTTTGAAATAATAACATTTATGATTTTGAAGAGCATACTTTAAACGAATACAAGAAAATTGATGAAGAGTTGGAAGTCGCAGAATACCCTGATGATGATTCTGAAATGTTAGATCGGTAATGGAACAAGAACAAACCGAAGACTTTACAATTCTAAACGAAAGTGATGAAGAAATCGAACCCTAAACAAACATTGTAGGGGATTCATTTCCCACTGTACAGAAAGCTCTTGAAGCATTGCAAAGCGTAGCATGTCTTGTACAGTTGCCTGAATAAAATGACAAGGCCAATTTTCTAGCCTCTTCGAGTATTGTAGAAAAAAAAAATTATTTAAAAAACTGTATTTTCTAGATTATCTCCTGAGGATGGCATTTTAGCCGAAACATGTTGAGATAGAAATAAATAAATTGTGAGGAAGAACAGATCTTATCTTTCATTTTCATACATCAACACTCACTAAAGTTTTTAATTCTTTAATCATTTAAAAAACTGTTGGAAAAAAGAAATCAATCTAGAATTACTGATTTTTTTTCGATTTTTTTCTACATACATTCTTGTTTATTTTTATACATACTACACATACATATGCATGTATTCAATAAAAATGTATGAACATGTTTCTTAAGCATTATTAATGTATTAAAACCATTCGTAACAGAGCAAATCATACATGCATTGCAATTGACAGATAAAACCATAAAAATTAAAACTATGCTGATAATAATAATAATAGGAATTCAGTTGAGGCCTGCGTGAAGTTAGCCCTCCCCCCCCTTTTCGAATTTAGAAATTTTGAAAGTTGTTCCAAGTTGTTCTGAACATTGTTCCAAACTTTGAACCTTCTCACATTAGTAGTTTATGAAATAATTAATAAAAATAAAATTTCGCCAGCCCCCCCTTTTTCGAAATTCAAACTTTTGAGAGTTGTTCCAGTTTGTTCTAGTTGTTCTGGACATTGTTCCAAAATTTGAGCCTTCTGCCAGGTGTAATTTATGAAATAATTGAGAAAAACAAAATTTCAGTGACGCCTCTTTTTCGAAATTCAAAAGTTGTTCCAGGTTGTTCTAGGTTTGTTCTATATTGTTCCAAGATTTTAGTTGTTCCATCATTCGTGAAATAAATGAGAAAAACAAATTTTCAGGGGTGTGAAGTTAGCTAGAAATTTTGTTTTTTTCATTTATTTCACGAAGTATACATGATAGAAAGCTAAAACAACTGGAACAACTTTCAAAATTTCGATATTTGAAAAGGGGGAGGGGCTAACTTCACGCAGGCTCAGTTGAGGTACCCTGTTTTTATCAAACTTTTCTTAAATCACAAAAACTTCGAAGAAAATCGCAAAAAGTTTTTTTTGTTCACGCAAACACGACAAAACAATCCCATTAAGTTAGTAAATTATGTTACAACCGAAGAAGTTCCGAAAACAAACAGAATTTCTAAAAATAACTTCAAAATACGGGGTGACTCTAATTTTATGCTCATCAGTGTATTTGCCAACCTGTTTAGGGTGGAATTTAGAAAAATCAGTTCTTAAATGATGTTGAGATGATTGAAATGAAACATCAAATTGGAACAAAGCTATTGAGGAACAGATATGGGGTTTAGAAACGTACAAAGTTTTTTAACCATAATCGGAAATTTATAACTTCACTTGTGAGTGGTAGAATTAATTTATGAAATCTTGTGATGGGTTATCGGCATTCTGAAAATCTATGATCTGAAACCATTAAAGCACCTTTAAAAATACCTTAAAAGTCAAGTCAGCCATGATTGAAGCAAGGAACAGCTTCAAAAAACTGTTCTTTGGACCTTTTACTGTAAAAAAGATTCAACAACAATAAAGGCGTCTTCTTTAAGGTCGTTAAGGTCGTTGTTGAATTCGGAGTACGAAATGAATAAGTTGCGCCGAATGATTGGCCTGATTATAAATTGGACGTTACTTCAAGACTTGACGATGCATAAGAGGCAACAAGAGTCTTAATGATATGCCCAAACTTGGCAAGTAAAACATTGGGTTGCAACTCAAACATACTGCAATGGTTGTAAACCAAATATCTCTCCTCACAGGTTTCCTTACAGGGCATTGTCGCCTTGGTCAACACATAAGAAGGTTCTGCAGGGCGGGGGATGAGGAGCTCTGAGCAAACTCCAACAGTACTAACTAAATCTAAATCTGCATCCAAAATATGTTTTTTCTTGGTCGTCTGTCAGAATCTTCGATCAAAATTCAATAGTCTTTTTCCTTTTTAGAAGAAGGAGCTTTGTATAATAAAGCTACTCTTCATTATAACAATATAAACTGTACTATGTAGTAGTACTTACTAGTAGGAAATAGCTTTTCTAGGATGTATTAAACTCGACTATTGTTTAAGGTCATTAGCACTTTAAATTACAACTTGTTGTAAGTTAAATTGTTCAATTAATTGTGAAATATCTGCCTTTTAACTCTTACTTACACAATATACAATTTCTTAGTTACAATTGCAATACACCAGAGTAATATAATACGAACATGTATCCATCCATATTCCTGTTATATTCTTTTTGTAATAAATACATGGCATAGAGATAGTGCTGGATGCAAGTAAAGCAGGTTTTTCAGAAGGTCGACCTTGATCTGCGTCCGAACAATAATTTGCCGTGAGTGCGTTACCCTGTGGGTTCCAGAGAGCTCGATGATCTATCTCTAAGCGATGACAAGTTTGTTTTTTTTTTTATTCGTCTGTTTCTGTGTAGATAATTGCGATGTACGCGAGGTTTTTCACACAGACAGGATAACAAAAAAAAAAAACGACAAAATAGCACAGATAGAATTCGTAACGTCTGTATACATACGTCATATTTTATGTGGAAGCAAAGGTTAGGTGTTTAATAAAATTGTTTATATAACAGTCGAAATCCGACGCGGGTAAATGTAAAGCACGTATCTCCGCGAATAAATTAGAAAAATTTTAACGAGTTACTTCGTCTGCATGGTAATGTTATAAAATGTTGTTAATGTCTATTTTAAGGAAGTTTGAAATCGCAATTAGAATGGAGTTGGTTATGATTCGTCGTCGTTGAAGATTAGTCTTCAAATTTCGAGTTTGGACAATCTACAGCTAAGCTGTAAGTGAGTGACGTCAGCAGCTGTCAAAATATGACAATTAATTTAGACATAGAATGTTAGATAAACCAAAGAAAGTGTTTTCACTATGAGCTTCAGCTGCTTGACAAGAAAAAAAGCTTCCTCCACTGCTTTGGAGCATTTTTTGAACCAGCAGTTATTAAACAACTAGCATGGATTCAGAGCAATTTATTCTTACTCTAAGAGTGTGATTCCTGAACATTTCCTGAGCGTTTCCTTATGCAAGGAAATGTTAGAATTTGAAGCCACTCCCTTAGAACGAAATTGTTTCTCAAAGATTTCGATCACTCTGAAGAAAATTGCAAGAAAAAATAGCATCAAACTATAAAACGTAGGAAATAACCAAAGACATTATAAATCTAGCATTGCTATGTCTCATGAAACCACTAGATCAAAATCAGAGCTTCAGCTCAGCTGCAGTTTTTGAACAGCTCGAAGACAATGTGACTACATGACCTCGAAAGGCAAGCTCAGCCAAAACAGAAACCTATTGAACCCCCATTGCCAACCGGGATCATCTAATCGATCGACTCCAAAGTACAGTAAAGGAAATAAAAATAAAGACATGGAATATAATGCTTGAATATTCCGATCACAGTACACTGGTAATAAGTCTATGATGTTTTCACAGCACTCATGACTAATAAAAAGATTTACGATCGTGTCTCAACGTGTTTGAACATGTTTGATAGTGGCAAATTCCGTACTTTACGATATGGAAGCAATAATGAAGGCAGTACCGAAAAATAATAATAAAAGACAATTTTTTTTAAATTAATTTTTGTATATATCTAAAGGTATGTAATATATTTTTAGTTTTTCATGAAAAGTTTGTTATAATTTGCTTTAATTTCTTTTAGTTTAAAATGCCTCGAAGAAAAATGTTGTCTAATGAGGAAAAAATCCAAATAAAGACTTATAAAAGAATTTGGACTGGCAAACCGTAATATTCCAATGAAATTACATCGTAGTGCTTCAGTAGTTGATAATTACATTAAATTGGGTGAAAATTATGGCAAAAAAGGCAACAGAGGTTTAAAATCAAAATTGACCGAATGCCAAAAACGAGCAATTGTGTGCAAAGTTTAACTTAAGTAGACCGGATGGATACCAATTCTACTGGCATGATTTAAGGAAACAGGAGCAAGTGCGAATGAGTCGTAATTTTGGTGGAGGAAGTGTAATGATATGGGCAAGATTCAGTGCAAACGGGCAAAACAACATTAGCTTGGGTGCCAGCCAGAATGAATTCTATATATTGAGTTACTGGTCGAAATTATTGAAGAAGCGGAGGAAACTTGATTTTGCAAAAAGGAATATTTTGCTGGCAAAAATATAACATTAATGGAATGGCAGTTGTTAGTGTTCTACATAAGTTTGACAATTCAAGATTAATACGTTTCCATAGCAACGCAACCAATTATATTACGAATGTCAAAACACCATTTATTTATGAATAAAATTATTGGCGATTTTTTCAAAATTAATTAATATCTGTCGAATTTTAAACGATTTTCAGAAAAAGAGTATGTTTGCCTTGTAGGAAAAGCAACATTCCTAGACTCTGTGTTGCTAATCTTCACAGTCGTCCAGGAATGTTAGGCTTTTCTTACTCGGTAAACAATATATTATTTAGCATTAATCCAGTATTTCAGAAGTGCCTCTATTTTTAGTTCCACTCAAATCTTGCTTCTTCTTACCTGTTGCTGCTCATAAAAACTATCTCGCGAAGTCTTTTCTCATTTAGACTGCCTAGCAGAGAGTGTAGATTTGCCAGAGGCTTTAATGCTGCAATTAGAACTGCCACACGTTGATTCAGAACCTACGAAGGGTATTTTTTTTTCAACCTCCGATCGCATAGTATGATGGCCAGGCATCCGGCAGGTGGTTGGTTTGCGTAGTAGTCGACTGTCCATATCCCCCCTCCACACGCTCTGTCACTGACGAGTCCAACACGCCATTTCCTGTTGAGTTGCATTCAATCACATAAACATGGCTGTCGCTATTGATTCCCCCGCCAAGTGTGAATTGCGGGCTGTTATTCGTTCTTGCAGGCAGAAGAGTGGTGAGGAAATTCATCGAATGTTGCTCGTGAATGGTGTCGAAAGTTTAAAGATGGCCGAACTGATGTGCATGATGAAGGAGGTCAAGGACGCAAGTCTGACGCTACAGACGACATTGTCCAACGAGTTGATCAGGCTGTTAAGGAAAATCGAAGGTTCACCATAAGTGAATTATCGATGAAAGATGTTGACCAACAACCACAAAACTCGCCCAATGGCTGCAGCGTAGGAGTTGCTTGACCGTTACAATACCGATGGAGATTTTTTGAAATCCATTGTGACATGTGATGAGACATGGGTTCAATATGACATGCCCGAAACGAAACGACAAAATTCAAACGAATCTTCAACAACCGTAACTGTTTTTTGGGGCCAAAAAGGTGTGTTGCTTGTGGAGTTTATGCAGCCTGGAATAACAATTAATGCAGATTCATATTGTGAAATTTTGCGAAGCTTACGAAGAGCTATTCAAAACAAACGAACAGGCATGCTAATTTCTGGAATTGTTCTGATCCACGACAATGCTCGTCCTCACAACGGCCATTTTCGAACACCCACTATATAGTCCCGACCTAGCGTCGAGTGACTTTCATCTTTTCCTTGAAGTAAAGCAGAGGCTTGGGAGGAGGAGGGGGGGAGGGGGAGCAGTGCATCCAAACTGACGTGGAGCTCAAAGAAACCGTCACAACTCTCTTCCGATCATTGGTGGCAACATTTTATGAAGAGGGTATTGCAAAGCTTGTTTACAGATATGACAAATGCCTCAATCGTCAAGGTGATTATGTAGAGAAATAACCTCTATTGTACACTACTTTTGGTAACAACATCTTTTTTGTATATTTAGCCGTTTTTTCTTGATAGCCCATTGGAGGTTGAAACAAAAATTGCCCTCATATAAATGGTCGTTCACTGGCACCCATCTCAGCGTAGTACTGTGATGTTCTGCCTGTTTTTCTAGTTTCCTATGGCAGCCAAGTATCATCAGTCTTGAGTGTTTCAAGGTCAACCTGGCTGTCAGTTAATCAAAAGATTGTTAGTCATGGATGCAAGAAAGAATCAAAAACTACAAGCAACCAATTATTGATTGGTCTAAGAAATTTATATCTGTCATGCAACTGATGACAAATTTATTATTGACATAGTGCGATTAATTTCGATATTGGGCAATATCCACTTCATCAAATGACACACAATAATCCCCTCTAATGCAATCCCTCATCGCGCAATTGTTATTCTAATTTCGCAAACATCGGAACGAAAATAAAATCAAATTATTGCGTATATTATATCGTAAATGGATGTGTAAACGTTATATTTCTATTCAGGAAGTAAGATAAATTGTATTCATAAGATAAGGTGTGCTGGTTATGAAAATTATCAGCAACGTCTCGAAAACAAACGAGTTACAATTGTCTGCGTATTCGAAATCGCACAATTATTTATTTATTATTTTCGTAAACAGGATTTTTAATTCCGGTAAGATTTCAATCACGTTAGAGCATTATACAATAAATAGTCGAGACGTCGAGCGTTACGCGAAGTACCAACTTTAAATTGTTAATTCGCTAATAAAATTGGGGGCATTGAACCTAGCAATAAAATAATGTTATTACTGTCGCTGACGTTTGCGTTAAATATTTAAACGTTAAAAAAAAAACGAGACGCAATTCGTCCTTTTTACAATTTCTACGATATCTAATATTCCTAGATCATCGTGCTGCTTTTAAACGGATTTAATTTATTAATACCGTTAATGTAAACACAAGCGGCTTTGTTCTAGTGGTGGTATTTAAATTAGACAAATTAATCTTAATACGTAATTAAACAGCGTTGCAAATTGCTTCACGTCGATGAAGTTCTAGGTGAAAACGTTGCGGAGGTAGTTTACGACTAAAATATGCAAGTTCGCTTTCATATTAGTCGATACTTGACAGCTTAATAAAGTATGAGGTTAATGGTTTAATATCTGTTGTTGAAATTAATTAGATTAAATGTGCTAGGAAATAACAGATAATGCTTAATTGGTTTTTTTTTTCTATCTCTAATATATGTTTATGGTGAAATGTTGATTGATTTTATTAGTTGTGTACTGTTTTAGCAAATTTATTCGACGTCGTAGTCTAATCAAGTGTGTACCTGATTAAATCAGCCGTAAACAAGTAATTTTTTCGTTGTATTTAAATAAAATTACAGTTTGGAATTAGATTAGTTTTGTTGGGACCACGTCTAAGTTTTCTCCTCCTTTTTTTTGCCGATGGTATCACACAGTTTTGCTTTTCTAATTCAGGATCATAATGGTGAACCCAGGTTTCATCCACAGTAACGAATCTTGTTAGGGTACTGTTAGGAGGGATCTCCTTTAATGATGGCCAAATTTGGCCAATTCGAACTCACTTATCGAATGTGCTTTTGCTGTAGCGTTAGCATTTTCTTTATATAAAATGATTTCTGCACTACCCGTTGAAAAACCATAAGTCTGAGTCTGGTTTGTTTGTGCAGACTGCCAAAAAGAAAGTAAATTTAGTGGTCTCAGGATAATCCAAGAAAGACTGTACTGGCTATCCGAAATAGAGTCAGCATTAGAGATTCCACGAACTAGCCTTGCATTATATAATCGAAAAAATACCATTAAACGCCTTGATGAATGAATCCAAGAAAGGCATTAGATGCTATCCACAGTGGGATCAGCATTAGTGAAGTTTGAAAATGGTAAGAGATTACACAGCTCAACAGCTCTTAATACACCAACGCAATAAATCCAGCAAGATAGCAAAAAATGTTCCTTCAAAATTGGAATTGCATATTTGATAAACAAAAAATGTTTAAAAAATAATATAAACGAAAAAGGGTCACAACTAACAAAAAGTCTTAGCCCAAGCTATTCCACTTTTCACTCTATTTAAAAACAAGAGGCTCAAGTTAGAGTGATCAGATCAATTGCCTTCTGGTTCCAAACTATGAATGACCAATACTCCTGTAATAGTTGGCTGATGCGAGTCAAATTCGATTTAGACATTACTATTATTGATGAAGCAGATTTTTATTTAGCCTCTATACCAATACAAGACATAATCTTCAATCTATGGACAACCTTGCACCACAATAAATTGAGAAATAGAAATTTAAAAACATTATAAGAATCAATCATCAACATTAGAAGCTGTAAAGTTCAAATTTAGGAGTTAATCAAATATTTCAAAGAGCAAATTAATCGAAAAACAAAAATACCCCCTTTGATGATGCCATTTTAGACTCCGATTTTAGTGTTCATGAAGATTAATGTGAAGCTGGCATATAAGCAGTGGTGAAGATATCTCTAGAAATCTAGGCTATCACGAGCAAGATTTAGAAAGAAGACCAAGCATATGGGATACATCATTCGAACTGTCAAAGAACACTATGACGAAATGAACTCTAATATTGACCTTGGAAACTTTTTATCATAGAAATTTGACCACCCTCAATACCATCTACATTTCATGAATACCTTGTTAAATATTTGGATCAAATCTTCTCTAACTACATATGTTATTACATTTTTAAAGAAATAAAGTTTTATTTGGCATGGATGTTCAATGCTGTAAATTGGCTGAACTTTAGAGTGGAGTCGCTTCATGGCCTATTCATGGCATTTTCTGAAGTATTTGGTGTCGTAGCTGAAGCCTTCAGAAATATAGTCGCCTGTGTAGATCATAAACTAGTATTTCTTAAACAGACATAACATTTTATTATATAAATGCTGAGTGGTCTGGTAATGTACACAACGCAAGGTTTTTTGCAAAGCAGTGTTTCCTTTGCAAGGTTAGAGATATGATCATGCTTTTGCTGTAAACACCTTTAAAACTTACAAGAGATAACACATGAAGAAATTGTCGAATTCCAAAGAGAAGAGGATGATGAGACTACCAGTTTTTGCTCCTGAAAAAACTCAGAAACTCAAGCCGCGGAAGTCTTCGATATCATGCAAGCATAATGGAAAACAGAATGGTCCAATGATGCCTCCAGCTCAAAATCCACACGTCAAAGAGTGACACGTTGTAGATGCATTTCTGAACAAACTCTCGTGGATTTTCTAAACCCGAAATGGAACAATTTTGATGAAGAAAATGAACCTAATCAAGGAAAATGATTTCAGTTTTTGAGTCAATAAATGTTTCCGAATTCTTAGCAACGCTCTCACGAACTGCTTCGATGTTTTGTGTGCAAGGACAACCTTCCTAAATCTTCATTACTTTAAAAATATTGTTAAGTAATAATATCATTCCTTTTTTCGAATGGTACTACATTTTTAATAACCTTAAACTGTCTATGTTTTTTTTTGATTGGCAACAGTTGGCACCCCAAAAAAAGGCGCAAAATTGTGATATTTCTATCTTATTTTGTTGAAGTTTAAGTAAGGGTAGCATCGATTAGCCCGAATCTTGGAAAAAATACCATTACACCTTGATTGATGATCTTTGATGTTTTGTGGGTTGATGTGTTTAGAATTTTATTTTGTCTCCCTTTTTAACAAAAATGAGATTTGGTGAAATTCTTGCAAAAATATGCTTAAAATTCATGACACCATCTAATATAATATCCGGATTCAGATTGAACATTCCAAATAAAACACACAAAAAGAGAATGAAAATATTAATACAGCTTCCACCACAACAACTCGAGGAAAATCGAACCCTAGTAAGAATGAACCATGAACATTAAGAGCTGCAAAATTTAAGTCCAAGAGTCCTCTTTAAACGCAGATTAGGATGACGATTCATGTAATAAAAGCAGTAATGAAAATAGCTTCAAGAACCTAAGCTATAATGTAATTTACTTCAAATAAATCCTGAACTTTTAAAACTCAAAACCAAAACAAAGAAGAATCACTTGTGGATTTTCTGAAAATGGGATAATTTTGAAGATTTAATGAGCTTTCTTCGTTGTACGTAGTAGTTAGTAAATCTTGCGTGAGAACACTCTGCAGAGACATCTTTTCTAAACGTCCATCTATAATGACTAGGGTGCCGAATGGATATTCCTGGACTCTTAGACTCTTGTGTGGAAACACAATCTCCTCAAACCTTCATTACTTTAAAAATATTGTTAAGCCAACTGTTGTCAAGTTGGCACCTCAAAAAAGGAGCAAAATTCTACATTTCAGACATTTCTATCTTCTTTTATTGAAGTTTAAGTAAAAGTAGTATAAAGATGATAAAGTAAACTTATTATTACTAAACACAGCTAAACATTGTCTTGCTCATGTTCAACCATCGAATCTACAGGAAGACCTTTTTGGCAAATTTAAATCCACCAAGTTGCAATTTCGGCCGGCCAACATGATTTTGTTACTTAAGAAGGTAATTTCTAGCTTTAAAAAGCTCTAAATTCAAGCACCATTTTCTATAGTTAGTCAGTTATTACTTTTATACACCTAGAGATTGACTATCTATGGAGAAGATTAAAAATGTAGTTTGAACATTTACCAAAAGCATCGAGGTATCACAAAGAGGTTCTAAAACTATTAAGTCGCCATTTTAATCTAATATATCCTATATATACAGAGAACTTTTAGAATAAATCGTATCATCTTGTTCGGATTCTAGAAGCTTCTGGAGTAATTCTTTCTAGACAGCCCCCTCACAAGTTTGTTGAGATGAAAACTACACCAAACTCTGATATACAGCTTTGACCAAGGGACTAAGGGAAACTGCTGTCAGGAAAGGGCAAAGGGCTTATTGTTTTAGATATGTTGGGTCTGAACTTGGGCTTTGTTGATGGAGAATTGTGGCTTTTTGAAGGCAAAGAAATGAGGAGATGAAGAAGGCAGTCTTTGAAGAATGGATTTGGCCAATCCAGTAGAATTGATATGAGGAAAAATTAAAAATCAAATAAATTAATTCAGGAATGATAATTCGAATAATTTTGGCTACGTCTGTATATATGTATACAGAGATATAAACACAAATCAGTCTTTATGATCAAAAGTATGCAAAATAACCGGTTCAAACATTATCAAACTGTAAACATATTGATCACAAAGGTACATAGTAGTATAGTATGTAGTACATACATCACACATACACATATACATACATCTTTTATTTATCGTTCATGTAGTGACGAAAACAAAAACGCAGATAAGAATGAGAAACTACATTGTTAATGCTGCAAAGATTACAATTCAATGTGTTCTCTCAGTAATAAATGAAAGAGAGGAAAAAAAAATATAATTTATAGTAGGCGGTTATAATCGGAATCGGGGGATATTTATCAACACAAACCAAGTCTGGAATGTTCAATAGAATTCTATTATCATTCGACGAACATTTGATGTGGATTTAGTTGTGAAATTTCGAAACAACAAAAAAAAAATAATAACAGAGAGATGATGTAGAGGAGAAACACAACACACACGGAGATATTTTTATATTTATAAAAATAAACGCGGTAGGTCATGAAACGGCGATGACGTCGACCGCCTTTTATTTTCTCTGTTTTTCGCTTTTCATTTTTAAATCTCACGGCCTACTGCATCGAAAACAAAGATCAAGCGCCGTTAAAAGAAAATATAAAGCAAAAACTTGGATGTTAATGACACAGATATAAAAATATATTTAAAAAAGAACTATACGCGACGAACATTCCTGAAGATGATACTTTCGGGAGAAACGAGACGAAAGGATTAATTAGAAAGATGTTGATCATTGGGGATTATTATTATTATAGCTTTGTATGTATTTATATGTATGCAAGTGCAAAAACCACTTTCACTTTTAATAATAAAGATTTCATGACATCACACTTCAGGAGGATATGCTAATTTTAAACTAATTTATAAAACAAAGCGATGAGCGGAAGTACTTCGAATTAATCGCGGGTAAAAAAAAAATCGTTGCCAACTTATTTTAGTTTAAACATATTTTTTTTTACTCGAGTAAAAGTTTTTTCTCTTTGTAGGTGTGTCTGAGATACCGAGGCCAACACTCTGGAAATAAATACTGGAAGCCATATTGTATATATATCCTGATCTATTATACACTCAACTACCGATATTGCGTTTGTATACGTATGTGAGAGAAAACGGTACATTTCCCAAACAACAGGAAGCCTGGCAGCGATTTTATCAGATTGTCACGTTGGGAAAAACAAAAAAGGAAAAAAATTTTTAAGCGAAGGTTAAACATCTCGTTGTTCTTCACACAATGCGGCGTCCTTTTCTCGTATAAATCATCATAAATATAATTAAATATAAATCTGAGGTGATTCACTCACACACATGTTGGGCGCCAATTTTTAAAAATTCGGTGATACCAACTGAGTTATAAACAAAGTTAAAAAAATATGCCGGGTCTCTTATTATAATATATAAAGTGTAATAGGGAATTCCACTCATTAAATTAATCGCTAAGATCTAATTTATGCTTACCTTTGAGTCGCCATGCGATCCAGAGGTAGATTTTGATGATTTTTCCTTTTCAAGATGTATGTATATATATTAATATATATATATAAACACAATTTATATTAAAACGATTATTTAAAAAAAAAAATTAAAAAAAAAAAACCACAATAACACGTTTATATCAGTTTAAAAATGAAAACTAAAAAAACGATTCTTGTTTGTTTTTGTTTCTTCTTAGCTTTGTTTATCCTTGTTTTTGTTTAAAAGGAGTGGTGGCTCGTACAAGCAACACATCCAACTCAGAGTTACGCGGCACAATAAACCTGGTGCGACAAGCAAGGCAGCGAACACCCAGCGTTGACCGGGCACCAAGAGGGGAGGAGTAAACCACGTGGGGCGACCGACTGCGCTGTTCGGTATTGACGCAGCTACTACCCCAGTCTGCTGCACCCCACCCTTTCTGTATTTACGATGATCGCACACACTGATAATTATACCTGGTCAATGAGGAGGAGCGCACAGTCGAACACGATGGTTGCTTAGAATCCATCGGGTTTTGACCCGAACACTGTCCAAGAAAAAAGATCCACGGCCTCCTCATCGTTCGTTTTCCTCCCAACTTGCTCTCAACCTCGTGGGAATAAAAGATTTATCGCGGGCGATCAACATTATGAGAAGGTTGAACGGGGGATATATCCGAGCGGAGGTCGACAGATGCGTTGTCAAATCGTGTGATACCCCTCCCGGTTTTCACCTTTCCGATTCCTCGAATTTAATATCGGGAAGGAATGTTGGCGAGATTTGGTGTTAGACGAGGTTAAATCCGATTTTTTTTTGACGCAATAGAAACGATATTTATTTTTATCTCAAGATAAAAATATGTTTTAATCAATTAAAATCTGTATTAATCCTTAATGATACGGGTGGGGGCGTGAAAGCCTGCGATGTGATGTTCTAAATTCCACCATTTTGCCCACTTTTGCCAATCCCCCTCACCCTATTTTCATTCGAAAATTGAAATTTTCAAGGTTGTTTAAATTAGTAATTGTTCTAAACATTTTTCCCAAGTTTTTGTCTTCTGTCATTCTGTCAACTCGAATGTGTTTTTTGTAATTATTTCTTGGTACAATTCCAAAACTTTAAAACAATGTCCAAAACAACTAGAATAATCTGCGATGGGAGTGGGGAGGGAGCGGGGGATGATGGGGGACAGGGAGGGGAAGGGGATTAAAATTTTGCCAACCTCTTTTCCGTGGAAATTTTTAAAACTATGAATGTTGAATTAGTATTTAATTAATTTGCTGTTTCATTGACCTAAAAGTCGAAATACTTCTGGAATTGATAGATAAGTACAGGGTGGCCAGATAAGAATGCAAAGTGCTGTATCTCTGCAACTATTTGTCGTAGAGACTTGCGGTAAAATGTTGTTGACGTTGTAATTCTTGCACACGAAGAAACAGAGTTAGTTCAAGTTCTAAGAAGATTTGAAAAAGAGACAGCAGTTGTAGGTTTGAACATAAATTATGAAAAAACTAAATATGTGGAATTAGGAACTAATAAAAAAAGAGGGAGTGAAGTAAAATTAATTTTGGAAGAAGATCGCAGGTCAAAGAAGGTGGAAATAGAAAAAGTCGCCAGCTTTATTTATTTGGGATCTGTAATAAGTGAGAAAGGTGGAACTGAAGAAGAAATTAGATACAGGATTGAGAGAGGATCTGCAAGTGCGGGGGCGCTCACAAGGGCTCTAAGATCGAAAATAATATCTAGGTCTGCTGAGATTAGGATATATAAAACCGTTATAAAACCAGTAGTATTGTATGCAAGTGAAACATGGGCATTAACAAAGAAAGCAGAGGAAGAACTGGATGTGTGGGAAAGGAAAATGCTTAGAAGAATTTACGGAGGAAGGAAAGAGAATGAAATATGGAGAAGAAGAACTAACCACGACATATATACTTTATATGGAGAGCCGAAGTTGTCGAAGGTTATAAAAGCCCAGAAGATTAGGTGGTTTGGCCATATCTTAAGGAAGGGAGAAGGCCGAATGATGTACGATAGTATGGATACGCGAATGATCGGAAATAGAGGCAGAGGAAGACCCGAAGTAAGTTGGAACAAACAAGTAGAAGAACTGCTGAGAAATCTAGGGATAACAAGATGGAAAGAGACTGCTACAGCTAGAAAAAAAATGGAGAGAAGTGGTGCGAAGAATAGTAGAAGAATAGTCTCACAAGCCAAGGGCCGCATGGCCTGTAGTGCTATATATATTAAAGCTGTCAAAAGAAGACTAAGAATATTTTCAGATTTCCAAGATGGTCGCCAGGGGGCGTAACCGGCATTTTAAACTTTTAAAGTGATTTTTCACTGAAATCCACCCAGTAAATGTCACCAAAAAATATATGCTTTTTAAAGCTAAGCTTTACTCGAGTAATTTTTATTCAACACTTTTTGACGTATCTATTAAAATAAAGTGGTGGGGGGTAATTAAATGTTTTTTTTAATAAACAGCTGTAAGTCCTAAACGACTGAACTAATTTTAACAAACTTGGTCTCTCATTGAAAAAAGCATTTATTGTTCCATCAAACAAATCTTGCCTGTGATATGTCTATTTCTTAGTGATGCCGCTAGAGCGCATTTTTTGATATAATAATAGAAAAAAATTCTCTAAAAATTTTTGTAGAGAATTGCATGCATCCCCACAATAAAACATTACCTCCTCCAAACTTAACTCTAGGACAAACATTTTTAATATTAAAAGCCGACCATCTGACCCAAAAAGGTTAAATTTTGTTTCGTCACTAAAAATAACACTTTCCCAAAATTCACTTGTTTTGTTAACATGTTCCCAGGCAAATTCTAATCGTTTTCTTCGATTTTTTTCTGAGATTAAAGGCTTTCTTCTGGTAACGCGATCGTTATAACCTGCTCGATGCAATTTTTTATAGTTTGAGAGCACACATTTTTTGAAAATTCATCCTTGAGTTCTTTTGCTTGGAGCACTTAGTTTAGGATTTATTTTAATTTTTCTCAACACAATTGTTGTTCAAATGAAGCTTTTCAAATGACTTTCTTTGTATTTTAATTACTTCTAAGACGATTACCTATACTTACATGACAGACAATATTCTACTTAAATTTAAATAAAAGAACAAACCGATAAAATATATTGTAAAAAGAATAGTGTACGGAGACTTTTTTGACTGACTGTACGTATTACTCGTATAGTTCTAAAAACAGGGAGCCAGCAAAACTTCATTTTTTTAAAGTTAGTTAATGAACTATGTAAACATTGGAACAACATTCAAAACTTCAATTCTGTACAAAAAGAAAGGGAAAGGAGGCTGGCAAAATTGTAATGTTTTTTCGACTAAGTACTTTGGAGGAAGGGAGAGCTTGATACATACCTTAAACATTTTTGTAGTTTTCGGTTCCAGATTGTTTTAGTTGTTTTCAACATTGTTTTGACATTTTTTTAATGAAATAATTGTAAGATAATATTAAAAATTAGTCGAAAAAAAAACGCATTCGATCAAGTGAAATATTAAGTTTTTTAATTTCATAAACATTCATAATTTCCACAAAAAAAAGGAAGGAAGGGCTGGCAAAATTTTCATTTTTACCTTTGGTTTTGAAATCATGGCATTTGTTGCTTTTTTCGACTGGTTCTTAATATGTTTTAGTTTACAATTGTTTTATGATAAGAAGCCGAAACGCCCCCCATCTAAAAACCCTTCTGACTAAAAAGGTTTTCGTCTCTAGCGTGGTTTACACGTCGAGTTATCGTGCGTTTCTGGCGATTCTCACCCAATTTTTTGTGATCCAGAAGGGGACACTTACATAGCTGGCGAAACGTTGAGTTTTAGTAACTTTTTGTACAAATTTTGTATTTTTATTTAATTTTTGCTTTTGTTTTATTAATGTTTTGTACGCATTTACTTTATGTTGACGCGGTAAAAACCCGGAAGCCTTCATAATAGAACATTTTTCCAAAAAAAAAGGTGGGACTGACAAAATTTGATTTTATCACCATATCGTTGGCACTATTCAAGGTTAGATTTGATAATTTTGGAAACATGTTTGGAACACTTCTCAAAAGTTTAATTTTCGAAGGATACAGCTGAAGTGAGAGGAAAGAGGGAGAAAGGGAGAGTCAAATTCAGTTCTTTTTCAATTTATTCCATAGTAGAAGGCTAAATTTTGGGGAACATATTCAGAATAATTACAACAAGTTTAAGTTTTAAAAATTGCAATTAAAAAAACTATTGGAAGGGGGTAGAGGCTGATAAAATTTTATTTTTTCAGCATATATTTAAAAACATTCAATTTTATCAAATTTTGAAAACGTGGGATCGTATATTTAGCAGAGGAATCCAAAGGAAGATTTGTTATTACAACAATAACAAGAATCTTGTGTTAAGTGATCAAAATATCTTCTATTTATCTCTGAATCTTCTATTATTGCTTATTGGTCGCAACTTCCACTTCTAATGCGACAAAGATGTCATCTCACTAACAATTTATTTTCGTGTTAATTAAAAAGTTAATTAACATAATTTCGAAACGCGGATATTACAGTTGGCTCGATAATCCTGTTCGCGTTAGCAGAAAACCACCACAGTAGTGGAATAAGTGTCGGTTACGAGCACCGCAACCGACCCTCGGATCGCCAAGCTCCTCCGGCAGGCTTTTGACCCGAATGGATGGACGAGACAGAGGCGCGCAGCCAAAGAAAAGCAACAGAAAGCTCCTCCGCGTCGGGCAAGCAGACGCGAGATCGGTTCGATGATCGTCTATGTCGTCTACCTTTTCTCCTTCGCTTTTCTTATTCTTCTTCCAGTTCGTACCCGACTTGCCAACCTCGTGGGAATAGAAGATTTATCGAAAACGACCTGCGTTATGAGTGTAGGCAGAGGCATACTATACGAATATATATATATACGGAGTAAAGGTCGGCAGATGCGTTGTTAAATCATCTAATAGTGGGTATTCTATCAGCTCGTTTCTTCAAAAATCTACTCTAAGGATTGCGAAAGGAGCAAAATCTTCTATAACAGATTTATGTTTTTTTAGGTATGTTGTACCAAAATATGTACTACAGATTGTGTTGTTTCCTGCATTACCCACAGAACTAATGTTGTATATAATGTTTAATCTATAATAATATTAGCGACTTTACTTTTTGGAAATTTTGGACCTTCACAACCTAAATTGTTTGGAACCATAAAATGCTTGGCATGCAAAACCCAGAAAACACGATTTTTTAAAACATTCATTCACTTGTTACTCATGCTATAAAGAAGCTGGACATTCTTTTCATTCGTAAATGTCAACGCATTACTACAAAACGCCAGGACACAAAACTTACTCGGGCAATCTTCTTCTGTGCTCGTTGCTGCCATGTTGGAAGATATTGGAAAAAGTGTTCGTGTTTGAACGGGAAGGAGAAGATTCACAGGTGCTTGTGGCTTGGAATGGTTTCTTCGATACCAATATTTCACGGAAGAGGGATTGGTGAAATGTTTTGGGATGCGGTGACTCCCAATTCGCGCATAAAACAATAATAAGTTCCATCTCATCTTGCCCTACTCTACTTTCGAAAAAGTGATGGAAAAGTTTTTGAACCCTCCTTTTTTCCGTCTTACAAGTATTCGGAACACCTGGTGTGACCTTGGTGATGAATATAACCCAAATTGTATGAAGCTTATTCTTAAACATGGGAAAGACAGCATTATGAGTTGGGACTGCATAGCTGTTGGATGGTATCAGCAAAATGATCGCCACATGAGTAGTCAACAGTTCATAAATGTGCAGGAAATTGCTTTCGTTAACGCGTGTTTTTGGTGACCCTGTTTTTGGGTAAAGTCAAAGATACAATCCTCTAAGATAAAATCTTAAAAAGATGGTCAAAATTGATCAACACACATGTCGATTCTGCGAATTGGGAACTGAAACAACCGAGCACATACTTTGCAAGTGCGAAGCATTGAGCCGGTAAAGATTTCAGCTTCTAGGACAGGCGATCTTAACACTTGAACACAGCAAAATCTTGACACCCAAACTAGTCCTAAGATTCGAAATAGATAGGTACTGATGGGATAGGGTAATTATAATAGATCAATACGTCTAACAACAACAATACCATTCGCTTGTTAAATTTACTACTGTAGTGTCCAGATTTCAACGCCAGATGCTCACCAAAGCGTATTATCCAAAATAACGTTACCAACGCTTTGGTTCACGAAAACGCTAAATGCGCCGTCAGTTAGCAAAAAATATTGGGATACGATGTTGCCTTAACCACTTTCAAAATTCTAAAATTTGCTGAGTGAGTATACTTTGCTGTCATCCTCCAGATATTCATCGTTGTTTCCAAAATTGAAGGTGTTGTGGTTTGCATCATCAATTCTGATAATCTGTGAATCTGTGATCGCATTGTTTATCAGATGGAATTAAAACGCAGTCCAGTTACTTTATTATAGCTCCATTGACTTCAACGACTTTCTGTAATTTTTGTGCCAATGAAAAAATCAGTCGCTGCGCATAGTCTAGTTGTCATGCATCAGTAATTCGTTGCTTAAGCTGATTCACATTTTGAGGCCGAAAATCGTGCTTATACAAGGGCTAGCTATGAAACAAAAGAGTGACGATGTCAAACAAATTATTGAAAAATTGTTGTCACTGTTCACTGACAAAAGAAGGCAATGGTCCAAAAGCAATTCATGAAAGAATGGTTGCTGTGTATGGGAAAGATGCACCATCTTATTCTCGAGTAAAATATTGGTCTAAACTCTTTTGATGGGGCCGAGAGTCAATCAATGATGACCCAAAGTCCGGACGACCTGTTGAAGCTCGAACTGAAGACATTGTGCGAAAAGTCGAAAATTTGGTACAGAAAGATCGGCGTGTAAAGCTCTCTGTCATTGCCAATGCAGTCTGTACATCCGAAGCAAGTGTCCTCAAAATTTTGCATGATTTGGATATAAAGAAAGTGTCTGCACGGTGGATACCGAGATTGCTTACACCTGAACAAAATCTGTACAGAAAAGAAGTTTGTCAAGAAAATTTGGCCGAATTGGAGAGGGACAAAACATTTTTATCTCGAATTATCACCGGGGATGAGACTTGGGTAAATCATGGCGACCCTCCTACTAAACAAGAATCCATGCAGTGGGTTCATAAGGGCTCTCCACCGCCAAAGAAGGCCAAAACAGAATTTTCTGGAAAAAAAAACTGATGGCAGTTTTCCCATAAATGGGGAGGCCTACGGAAACACTATTATAAAAATTTAAAAACTGCTCTAGAGAAAAAAACGCTCTAAGGCAAACAAAGTTCAACAGATTATCAATGACTGTGGGTTTATAGAGTTAAGGCATCCACCTTATAGCTCCCAAAATTTAAAAAAGGATCTCAGGGGAAAGCGTTTTGCGTCCGATGAACAACTCAAAGAAGCTGTTGAAGAATATTTTGCAGATTTTGTAGATAACATAAAGACTTCTTCAATGGAGGATTAAATTGACATTTAATATGTGTCAAAATATTATTTATTATAGTATTTAATTAATTGTTGTTTTATTGACCTATAAGTGGAAATATTTCAGGAACTGAAAGATACAAATACACATTTCTTCGTCTCCATCTTCCACGTCATAACGTTCATTCCAAGTATCATTATTGATATAGCAATAATTAAGTGGAAGACAACATGCAACAATAATATTCACTGCTTTGATAACACTATTTAATACATTAATGTATTGCAAGATACGCCACCTTGATTTCATCAAACCAAATGTATGTTCAATTACTATTCTTGTATACAGGGTGCCCGGATTTTGGTGGGGACAACTTTTTTATTTGAATACATAGAGAGACGGTTAAATAAGCAAAAAGGTGTAGATTCAAGAACTCAATAAGAATCAATTTTCAAATTTTACTTGTCATGCTTCATTTCTGAAAAACTGAAATCTCCTAATTTCTTTTATTTGCCGTAACTTTTTTGTTACTTGAGATATTAAGATGCGGTTTGAAGCAATTCAAATTGTAATCTAAACACTTTCACTGAAGCTTAATAAAACAAATTTCTTTTGCACAGATTTTTAGTAATCTCACCTAACCTCAAAATTTTAAATTGGAACCGTGGCTCTTTTAAAAGGAGATTTTTTTCGATACCTTGTAATTTAATTGAATGCCTTAGCTTTCGATCAATATAACATTCATGCTGATCGGCAGGTGGCTTAAATGATATGTTACAAACATCAATGGCTCCAATGACACCTACAATTCAACATTAAACAAGTAAAATTAATTAAATGCAAATATCCAACCTGGAAAGCCAGATCTTGCATGAAAATCTATTTTTTTAAGGCTACTAGCTTCATTAAGATAACTTCTAAACTTCTATGAACCGCTGATAAACACACGTTGAATTTGTCAGAAACCACAAGGTCATTATAAGCATTTTTTCATCTGTAATAGGTACTTCTCCTCCTGTAAATGCCTTATTTATTTCTGGACAATGTATATAACTAAGAAATATGTCAAATTAATCTCTTATCATTCTAAATAACTGAAAAAAATCATATTCCAGATATAAAGGTATATCCATTGTTCACAATAACCCTCAATTCGGTAATGTGATACAGTAGTTTCGAATAACATTAATGACATAAAATATACTTCATCAGTTTGATTTGTGTTCATTACAGGTCCCCATATATTAATTATTAATTTGAAACTATCAAACCTGCAGACATTATAGAGTTACTGAAATCTCACGATCAGTCGATCGAGTGATGCTGATTTTCTTGAAATAGGCAAGAAGAAAGAGGTGATGCATGAACAGGAAATCACCTCTGAAGATATTGCATATTCCAACGATATTACAATCAACAAATTGAAAGTAAGAATCGCTAAAATAAAACTTTCGTGCTTTTAGAAAGCTGTATTCTTCAAGTTTCATTTTAAACATTTTTTTCGACATAAATGTCAAGTTAACCATCGTGTTTTTTTTTTATTTTGGTGAAAAGAACCATTACGAACACCAGCTGTGTGTTGTATATTCTAAAACAATATGTTACAAAACACAATACGGCTTGAATATAAATTGGATACTTAGACTAAAGCAAACTTAACCAACAATGAACACAATATAATATGATTGTAATTTTACGATTAACAAAGAAAGGTGAATCCGTGAATCGGAAGCTTTAAAGGTCTGAGATCAAGACAATATTTGGCAGGCTATAAAGGTATTTGATAAAGCCATAATACGTTCAGTTTAATGTAACTTTCTCTACCTATTGTTCTGCGTTATTGAGTTTATGTTTCCGACATTACCATAAAATTTATGTTTGGCAATTAATTTTAATTAATCTTTTTTAATACTTATTTCTCCTAATCAGCATTGCGAAATAACTACATACAGCTAACTTTTATTAAATGAAATTATTATGTGAGATACCAGATCTTAACATTCTTCCATAACGCAGGTCATCCAGAAGGGTCTCCAGGTACAAATATCTTAGCCCACACTGCCGTATAAAAAAGTTTGTACTACCTAAAGACAGGTTGTTTCGAATTCAGTAAAACCTGTTCAACTTTCCCTCGCGCAATTACAAAGGAGATCTTACTTACCCCTGATGGTGTTATATAAATATTTCATCGCCTTGAACCAGTGTTAAGGGACCTTAACTGGAGGAATAGGTATATTTACACGAATTGTTACATACATTGTTTATTAATAAACTTTAATATTACTATTTTTTCGTTAGGAATAAATTTAAAAAAATTCTATACAAGCAGAATAAACTAGTAGGCCATAATAATCCCTTTTAGTGATTTAGGGTTGGCAATTGTATAACAAATAAGTGTTCTTTTTAATAGGCCAGTCATGCCAGAGGGGTGTCACATAATAACGCGTAAAAGCTGCCTGGGGTAAAATTTAACTGAAAGCCTTTGTTTAAGTAACCGTTGACTGTGTTTTCGGTCCTGAGCGCGGTAAAAAAGCAACATCAATTATGTTTTCCCGCTTTTTTTTTTATTCAACACTGATATTACCTGCATTAAACTAAATTCGTATAAGCTTGTATGCTTTTCGGTATTTCGTTCCTTTTTTTGCTCGCTGCATAATTTTGAATAATTAAACGTGATCTGCGGCTTTAAAAGCATATTCCCATACAAAAAGAGAGGAAGCAAAAAAACGGACGTTTGAATTTATGCTTGAAAAATTCATAAACAGGCCGGGCGAGATGTATTTAATCGGGTTTTTCTTTTACCATGGTTCTAAATTAACCCCCGTTCTATTTTATCTTTCTTAAAATCTGGGTTAATACGACCGAATTGGCTTGTCTATAGTCCGTATCCGCAATAGTAATTCTTGTAATTCTCCTCCTGTGTGTGTATGAACAGATATTTTGGACTCCATTCTTTTCGTTCTAAAAAAATACAAAGCGTTTATTATTTTAATTTTTTATTCTTGTTTATTCAAAATTGGTGGTCGTCGCCTATTTCAGTTTGGGAAGTAGCCAGAATTCGCACGGAGCCAAATCAGGTGAATACGGTAGATAATCGATAACAATGATAAGATGATTCGATGTTCCGATCGAACTCGTCGACTCTGACCCATAATCGTTGTAGAACTCCCAGCTAATATTCTGCGTTCATCGTCTGACCTCCTAGGGCGAATTCTAACTTTTTGAATCGAAACAAATGGTCTCTCTTGGCACTTCTGGTAATTGCCATGCTGTCCTCTGACGTTTTGGTTTTGGTTCGTATTAAAAACACCAGCCTTTACCACCACAACGGCTGACATGCTCGCCGGATTCCTTTGAGACATTTTATCGTACACTTTATCTCATTATCTCTAATGTTAGTGCAGACGATTTGGTGGATAGAACGGTTTTCTGTGATAAGCTATGTGTACAAAATAAAATCGAAATTACAAATGCGTCTATTTTACTTGTTGGAGGTTGATCTATGTACAGGGTGGTCAGATAAGAATGCAAAGAGTTGTATCTTTGAAACTATTCGTCGTAGAGACTTGCGGTAAAAATTTTTAATACTGAAGTGGCCAATAGAAGACCGTGGAAAATATTTTCACATTTCCAAGATGGTCACCAGGGGGCGTAACCGGCATCTTAAACTTTTAAAGTGATTTTTCACTGAAATCCACCCAGTAAATGTTACCAAAAAATATGTGCTTCTTAAAATTAAGCTTTACTCGAGTAATTTTTGTTTAACACTTTTTGACGTATCTATTAAAATTAAGTGGTGGGGGGTAATTAAATGTTTTTTTAAATAAACAGCTGAACCTCCTAAACGACTGAACTGATTTTAACAAACTTGGTCTCATTGGGAAAAGCATTCGTTGTTCCATCGAACCTATCTTACCTGTGATATGTCTATTTCTTAGTGATTCCGCTAGAGCGCGCTTTTTGATATAATAAAAGAAAAACAGTTAAAAGTTTACAAAAACGAACTATTTTACGCATTATTATGATATTAATTTAGAAGTCTAGTCTTATTTTTGTATTTCAGATCAAGCAAAAACTTTTACAAAAAACATGTTTTTCCATACATCCATAATAAAAAAGTTTTTCCTATTGGGACACCTATCCGGCAATACATTATATATTTTCTACAATATGTCCTAAATGTACAGATACTCACTCACTTAAGGATTGTAACTCAGACTTTGTGAAATGCGCTAATTGTGCTTTTAGTAATGAACCATTTAAAACTAAATATGACACTACCCATACAGTTTTTGATAATTGTTGTTCATATTTCAGGAAAATTAGGAATAACATTTGATCTAATACTGTGTCTCAGAGTGAATAGCTAATCAAGGAACGTGCATTGTGAATGTTGGTTTTGTTAGCTTCTTGTTTTTATTCAATTTGCTAAGTAGTTTTAACAGCTTAAAGGTAATGGTGGTGGTAGTTGCATTTTTGTTAAAAAAGACTTGAATGCTATGAATCTCGAGCTAACGGACTTTGCAGTTAAAGCTATTTTGGAAGTTTGTGGATTGTCTATGAAGATATGCTCAAATACTACTACAGGCACAACTATTGACAATGTTTTCACTTCCAACTTAACATTGGATCACATAACATCTAGCCTGGGAGATATTTACTTGTCAGATCACCGCTTCACACACATTAACATTTGGCATGAAAAAATATCGTCCAAACATGTCAGTTATCGTATACAACAACGTTTTCATAATAGTTGCAATAAACAAAAATTTGAACACCTTATAAATAATGAACACTGGATAGATGTATATAATTCGTTTCCCTTACAGGCATTTACTGTGAAATCAAATACTCAAACTCCATGGATGAATAACGATATAAAAAAATCTAGTGTTAACCTACACGATCTATTCATTTTAGAGAAAATTTTTCCACAGTTGAGGAATTCATAGATTGAAGCAAAACAACGGCATAAGAAGCTAATTAATACGGCCAAAATCTCGTTCAATAGCAACTACTTATATTAATCGCTCTATCAATAAATCTTCTGCTATGTGGAAGGTGATTGGTTGGTCTTCAAATAGAAATAAAATACCCTGAAGCATTAGTATTGCTGAAACCGATGTGATAACTTCAGATCCCTACATAGTTGCTACGAAATTCAATAATTTTTTTTAGTGTGCTGCCGTGGATATAATTAGTAAAATTCCTCCTTGTACTTTACAAAGCAGAATCATACCCAATTCCAGTTCAATATTCTATTTTCCCTTTACACCTGTAGAACTCAACAATATAATTTTGCGTTTAAGAAATATAAAATCAAGCGGTCTTAATGGTATATTAGTATCTACTATAAAAAACTGTTCATTTTCCGAATTAATCTTTGCAGAGGTCTTCAAAAAGCCTGAAATAGTTCCTGTTTACAAGAAAGGTGACTCAAAATACGTAAACAATTAGAGGCCAATAGCGCTCTAGTTGGATTCTATAACACTGTATTACAAAATATTGAAGGCCACGAGTAGGTAACCTACAGAAAGCTTTTGATTGCGTTCAACATAGTAAACTCATACACCGTGTCCGTAAATGTTTGAAGCTGACGTCTGTCAAAAAGTATGCAATATATGTGCTTTAAGTTTACCACCCTGATAATGTCAGTTGGTTTATTCCTCTCTGGCCATAGTCGCACGTCTATATTTTCGTTGGGTTTTACTAGTTTTTTTGTTCAATTTTTATTTCCGTATTAGTTTTTCCTTCTATTGCCAATCAGTTATTTTCATAACTACTAACATAAGTTTATAAATTTTGCGTAGGTAAGTAACATTTGATATTACATTCCAGTCAGGTTATGTTTAAACATGCGTTTCAGAACGATATTGCCATGGTCTTTACGGCCGAGCAAAACGCTTTCATTTTAATGGCCCATTTTCGGAGTGCCACACACAATCCTGATGGAAGCTGGACTTGTTCTTTGGAATCATGCATAGCCCAGTTTAATGAAGCGTTTCCTGATGCAAATATTCCATATGATGTTTTTGTTCAACATAAGCGAAGAGTTCTGGATCGCTTTGACACAAAGAATTGTATTTGTACAGGAAAATCAACTGGAAGACCTTCGTTTCTTACTCAACCGGCTGTTGATGATATTCAGCAACGTATTGAAGATAGTCCAAAAAAGTCATTGCGAAAGTTGTCAGCACAGACAGGTAATAATAAAAAATGCACTTTGAAATTGGTTTAATTTCATTCTTTCTAGGATTAAGCAAAACATCTTGCTCAAAAGCTTTAAAGAAGAGCCTCCGTATGCATCCATATAAAGTTTCCGTAATGCATCGATTATATCCCATTGACTTTTAATCAAGAATAACTTATTGTAATTGGTTTAATGAAAACATAAACAATAATGAAATATTAGATCTAACATTTTTTACGGATGAAGCTTGGTTTCACTTATCTGGTTATGTAAACTCTCAAAATTATAGAACATGGGCAACAGAAAACCCACACACCTTTATCGAAAATGACCTACACCCTTTAAAAATTGGCATTTGGGTAGCAATATCACATCGTAGAATAATAGGCCCAATATTTTTCAATGATATTATCAATGCTGCACGTTATAGAGATATATTACAAGAATTTGTGGACCAACTCCATGATGACGAGTTGGAAAGAGGATTTTTTTTAGCAAGATAATGCTCCACCCCATACAGCACAAGGGGCATTGACATTTTTAAGTAAATTTTATGATGATCGTCTTATTAGCCAAGGTAGATGGCCACCAAGGTCACCAGACTTGACCCCTCCAGATTATTTTATGTTCGGAAAGATTAAAGATAATGTTTATAAAAATAGGTTACATAATTTAGATGAATTAATGCAAGCAATTGAAAACGAGATTCAAACGATTACACAAGAAGAACTTCAAAATATTTTTGAAAATATGAAACGAAGAGTTAATTTATGTCTGCAGGAACAAGGTCACCATTTCCAACATCTATTATAATTGCAATATTTTTTTAACTAATAAAGAATGTTTGTATTTTTGTCATTGGAATAGTTTTATAGTTATAATTTTTTATAATTATTTTTTTTATCATTTTAATTTGCAATAAACGTTTCCAAAAGGAAGCATATTGTGTTTGATTCTAAGAAACAATTTTAATAATTATGCTGAAAGTAACTACCGCGTGGGACGCTAATGTTAATTCTTGCGATCGAAATCAAATGTAGTGTTGCAAACTTAACCAAAATTTGACAGTAGCTGTCAGCTTCAAACATTTACGGACACCCGATAAATAAAGTGCAACTCAGCTCACTGCATCTTACCACAAAGTCCGAATGCAACTAGTCAAATTAAGATTTCTCAATCGTGCCAATGAGTTGGAAATTGGTAAATCATGTTGGCTCCCTATTGATAATGGTGTATTTCAAGGATCAGTTCTGGGACCAATATTATTTTCACTTCATATTAACGATATTGTACAATTTCTATCTGATGTATATCTTACAATATACAGTATGGTCGACCGTCCTAGGGTCAGTCGATGTCATCTGAACGGATATGCAAAACACTACAGACGCGACAGATAGGTTCAGTTTCTTGCTGTCAATTTGACAGTATGACTCCTTTGTATGTATTTACTATACTACTATGTATTCACGTTCTGAATTGTTCATTTCAGTTTGGAGATCGTTTTGAGAATTTATTGTCTTAAGTTTCCCCTTATCCTGATTTTCCATAACACCTTGTTTTTTTTATATTTTATATTATTTGTGGAAGGACTTTTCTTTTTGAAAGGAATATATTTAGTAGTACTGTTAAGCAGCTTGAGAATATTTATCTTTTTTTAAAATTGTTTTTATTTCTATAAGAATTGCAGTTTATATCATTGCATCATGTCATTACGTTTCTTACTGAACGCGTCTGTGGTTTATTGCATATGCTTTCGGATGACACCGACTGACCCTAGGACGATCGACCGTACTGTATTTGCCGATGATATTAGCCTGCTTATTATCCCGAAAGAAAACCAGGTGGAAGTTGAAAAGTTGGCTAATAACTTACAAGGTGTGTTAGATGGTTTTCTGAAAACAAATTATCTCTTGAGTTTGGAGAAAACCAAATGCACAGTTTTTCATGCACCATACAACATCCAAATGAATAAACCAAACATGCATTCATCCCCGTGCACATTTTTTAGTGTATCGTACGTTTCTGCACCACTTTTATCTAATATAAAATTCGTTCGCACTCTTTATTCCATGTTGGTTTTTCGACCGACGTATAAAAAATCACTTTACATAAAATGGAGTAAAATTACAAAGTGTGTCAAGGAAACAGTAGTAAGAAACTGAAGAGTTTAAACCTGATGCGACACAAAAAAGCACTCTTCAGCATCATGGGAATAAGTGATAAATTAGAATTAAAAATCAAAAGCGAAAAGTCCGGCGAAGAATTGGAGCAAATTATAAAGCGTTGATACACGGCGTGTGACATCATATAAAAGCAATTAAAATCGAGAAAATGTATGCACTGGACAAACAAGAGAAACGTCGTTACACATGCAACGCTTCATCGTCGGAAGTACAGAATAATTTTCACAAAGAAAAGCCTTAGTTTTATTATTTATGCATTCTGTTTTAAGTTTGACGATTTAAATCGATTAATAATGACAGAAATAACAAAAATCCGATCTATTCTAACAACTTGCGTAAGCTACACCATTAAAAACTTCCTGTTAAGTGATTCGCTTTTGACATAAATAACCGCTTTCGTAGAAGCTAGAAGCATGTCAATACCATCTTCTCGGCAACTTGTGTATTAGGTTAGTTTCAAGTTTCTCGCCGAGATTAATTTCAAGTGCGACTGGGGACTTGAATACTGTATTAGTATATAGCGTTGTATGTATTTAATGGAACAGTCATGAATCCATGCAGATTTCTATTAACGCTACATCTTAAATTAGAAGCTGATTTTTCAGGTTTGAACTAAAATATTTTCGTATATTTAAAAGGTTAAACAATTTAGAATTTCTTAGAAGTATTATGAGTTATAATTAGCGCTAAGGGAGCGTAAGGGAGGGTCACAACGGGTGAAGCTTTAACATCCTCTCGAAAAGTCGTAGATTCTTTCACAGTTTTCTTATAATTAAACTTCCTAATTAACTTATAGATATGCTGAGGCTGGAAACCATTACACTTGGCCGCATCTTTTATAATTTTAAGCTCTTTCTCATACCTCGCCTTGTTCAAGGGAAAAGTGAGAAGTCTGTGGACCAAAAAATTCAGGCTTGCCATTTTGTGTTGAACACAATGATGGGAGTCTGAAGGAATGTAGCGAAGTGTACTGGTTTCCTTTCTATACACGTCAAATTCTAATCTATTGTTATTTCTAATTACTAAAGTATCTAGAAAGGGTAGCTGACCGTTTTCTTCTCTTTCACAAGTGAACTTTATGGTTTCGAACCGATTATTTAATCTATTGAGAAAATCGTCAATATTACATTTTTTAGTGTCAAATATAGCGAAAATATCATCCACATACCTCAACCAAACCCTAGGAAAGTATTCGCTCTCAGATTCTAAGTCCTTTTCAAAACGGCTCATGAAAAGGTTAGCAAAAAAAGGGCGACAAGGAGTTACCTATTGCCGTTTCTTCCAGCTGTTCATAAAAACCCCGTTGAATTGAAAAATGTTCTGTTTCATACAGATGTCAGTTAAGCGAATATATTCCTGGACACATTGTTGACTCAAACTATTTTGAAGCAACAAGTCCTCGAGGTATGTCAAGGTGTCTGGAATCGGTACACTAGGAAAGAGAGAACTAACATCAAATGAAATCAATATTTCACCCTCCAGCAACTGAATATTTTGAATTTCTTTAATAAATTCTAACAAATTTCTTACTGCAACACTAGATTGCTGTATTGGCAAATTATTAAATTCATTGGTCAGCCATTTGGAAACCTTATAAGTCGGTGCGTCAATTGCCGAAACAATTGGCCTTACCGACTTGCCAGGTTTGTGGATTTTAGGTAAACAATATAATTTAGGGACAACAGGATTGGAAACATGTAGCTTACGTCTAACATCGGCAGTAACAAGGTTGTTACAAGTTTTAAACACATTGTTGACGTCTCTAATCATTTTCGGTAAAGGATTTTTTGAAATTGACTTATAAGCGCCACTACTCAACAGGTCATTAACCCGATCATAGTAGTCTTCTTTATCTAAAATAACAACCTTGTTCCCTTTGTCAGCTTTCAAATAAAAACAATCTTTTTCCCGCAAAGTTTTAATGATTTTAATGTATTCGGATTTCTGAGGTGATTTATAGGATTTCAAATTTTCTCGGCCAGATGGTTCATCTTGTTAATCTAAACGAGAGGACAAACCCCCAGGAAGGCACATTAACGCGTTTGAGCGCTGTAACCGTTCAAACTTTCATAAATTTTCTGGACAACTCTTTCATCATATAAATATTACCTAGCTCGATAACCGTTTGATGGATCTGCTTCCTCCTCGGCAAGTAGGTTCACCTCGTTAATCTAAACGAGAGGCTAAACTCCCAGCTAGGCACATTAAAGAAGAAATGACTACAATTGTGTATGTTTTATTTACGATAACCTTGTATATTTTTAACGTATTTACCTTACCTTTCAACATTCAGCTGTGTAGTGCAATTTTTGGGGAATAAAAACCGAAATGCGATTAAACCGTATCGCATTGGTGTTGAATGGATCAGAAACAAAAGAGGATTTTGCACAACAATAAAATGTGTTTTATATGTTTAAATCTGTTATCAGTTGAATGGTCTCTGGTTCCTCGCTGATACTTTGCGGAATTTATGCCGTTGTTTCCAGCTCTTCTCTGCGCTTTCAACGTATTATATTTATTGCTAGATATGCAATATATTTTACGTTTTTAAACACTAGTATTTACATGTGCGTAATTTATTATTATACAGGGTTAGTTTAAAATAAAGTTCTATAATTTCTAATGCGTTCTGCGAGGAAAATAAAACTTATAGATATCGTTGCGTACAATGCAACTATTACTAGCCATATTGAAACGATCATAAAATATGCAATATGTATTTTAATTTTATGGCCACGCGATAACGTAACAAACACCTACCTAACATATAAAATGCTAGTTTTGATACGGTATCTAAATATGATTTATCGTATTATTTACATGGAATTTAATTTTTTTTTTAATAAACCATGTATATTAACAAGAACGATTACGAACGAGGTAATTCGCAATATTTTAATCGGAAGAAACTAACTGAATCGCCATGTTAGATAAAACCGTATTGCGTGGGAACTTAACGTGATAGCTGCCACGTTTCTACCGTAACTTAACCTCAGAGAGCCATCACGTTTCCCTTGAAAACTCTCAAGATAAACATATACAACCACTATAAAGGAAAACGTAGTAAGCGATATTGCCCACGGAAAATCTGTTGCAGGTTCTTAAGGTCGGTTGGTAATTTAGAAAGATGAGGCGAATTCCCAAGCGCGATATGGTGTATTGTTGTTTATGATTGTTAAATAAATTTTCACTAGAATAGTTTACCTTTAAAGTTACTATCATTTAAATGTTAGATTCTACTTATTACTATTACACAGGGTCATTTACGGAAGTGGTTCGTTAAAACTTCCACAAGAGGATTTAGTAAAATTAGCAAACAGCGAAATTGTTTTTAGTTGGCTTCAAAAATTTTGTCAAAATATTACAAAGAATTGTTGTAAATAAAAATATAGAATGTGTAAAGTTCTACAAAGTTTTGTGGATTTATCTAACTTGTGTTACGTTTTTTGTTAGTTATTTTGTTTAAGTCACAAATACATTTTGTAAAATCTTTAATTTTGATAGTTATTTGCATAACTCTTTCTTGCAAAATGTACATTTCGAACTTTAGCTAAACATATTATATTTCCAACTTTCGCAACTCTTTTTGTTGACTTCAAAATTCAACTAACTTGTGCTTTTATTGTATTTATCTACACTTTATTATATACATAACAGCATCTAGTCTAAATAAAATAAACAAGTTGTAACAGGAACGTTAGGTCTATACATATGTTTACTAATATGCATTTTAATGTAATGAGAAATATACAGCGTTAGTAAAAAGTCCCGGAACGGTCGAATAACTTTGTTATTTGAAAATTATGATTTCTGAAACTTGGTATGGGGGTATAGTCAATATAAATGCATTTTATGCAATACAGTTTATATTTTTTTCACTTCCGGTTTAATCGGCAATACGTCCAACTTTTTTTTTTAAACGGGACGCCCAGATTTTTTTAACACTTTTGAATGCAAAATAAAAAACTACGTTCAGGAAGTATTAAGATGTTTATTTTTATTCACAAGAAAACAGTTAAAAAATTAAAAAAGTGTCCTAATACAGAAAAAACAAGGTACCTTTGAAAACAGTTGTTGTTTAGTGTTTGCATTCTTTTTGCCGTCACATTTGACAATTTTAAAAGCGTTTTAACTTTTGCATCGCTATGAATTTACTTATTTTAGACATTGACACATTTGAAAATGGCAGTAAAACTTGAAACTGAATCAGAACGAATTGAGATATTAATGATGCGTGGGTACGGTGATCGTCAACGTTCTTTTGAAGAGTTTCGTAGTTTGTTTAATACTGTTTATCCGGATCGTCACATTAGTAAAAGTACGGTATGCCGAACAATTCAAAAGTTTGAAGTCTTTCGTCAGGTGAAGGATTTATTTAGAAGGGGACGTCCATTAACAGCAACAGATGAAGAAACTAGTTTAAATGTGTTACTTACAGTGGAAGAAAATCATCACTGTCCACAACAGAATTAGGTCAAATTCATGAGATCTCTCAAAAATCTGCTCATAAGATTCTTAAATCAGCAAGAATGAAAGCTCCGTCCATGAGTTAACTGAAGATGATCCAGATCGTAGACTACATTTTTGCGAAACAATGACGGAATTGATCGAGCAGCAGCCTAATGTTTTAGATCACATCATTTTTTCAGATGAGGCAACGTTTTGTCTCAACGACACCGTGAACAGACATAATTGTCGCTACTGGTCAATTGAAAATCGGCATTGGATTGAAGAAGTCCATACACAGCGTCCTCAAAAGGAGAATGTCCGGGCTGGTCTTGTTGGAAACAACATCACAGGACAATTTTTTATAAGAGAAAATTTAACTGGCAACGTCTACTTAAATTTATTGCGAAATGAGGTTGTTCCAGCACTTGCGGCCCTCTTTCTTGATCACCCTAATGCACATTTTTGGTTTCAACAAGATTGAGCTCGCCCCCATTTTGCCCATAATGTCAGGGTGTTCCATTTAACTTAAAAGAGGTACTGATGGTTTAAAAAATATAAACTATAAATTGTTTTTCTTAATATCATGAAGCCAATATCAAAATACTCTACCACTTTACTGAAAGTACGCTTTGTCAAAATAACTTCTTACAAATGTAAATCGTCCAAGCCATACAATTTACCTGTTTTTAACTTTTTCGCGAAAGCCGACATTGTCATAAAAATCAAATTTTCTCGAAATTGGTAGCAGATAGGTATAAGGAACTATGAACAAAGTTATCCTAATTTATGACGTAGAATCCAAAAATGGCATTCAAGATAGGATGTTCCATTAAAAATAACCTAACTTTGATATGCTGTACTTGTTTGAATCACCCTGTATACTTGCAAATAATTTTAAAATATGCTCCTTATCGTCGTACATATTTAACTAAAATTTGAAACTCATATTTTTTAGCGTTTAGACAGAAGAGACCGAGGGAATAGTCGTGACTCACCCTGTATACTAAGTTACACAGTATTTAACAAAAAAGTGATAATAAACATAAATATCAGCAAATTTACATATGGGGTTGGTAATGTAAATGTTGATATAAAACGAGAGGGCCGAGAAGGTGTATGAAAGTTAAGTTTCTGAGCCCTGAGGTACTCCTGATGTTGATACAAATTTCCTTGAATGGTAGCCATTGTAGAAAACCTAATTAATCCTGTTACATAGGTAACTTTCCATAAGTTAAAAAAATCCGTAAGACATTCCAAAATGATTCAATTTTTGTAACATAATGCCATGATCAATTGTGTCAAATGCACTTAAAAAATCTGTATACACGACATCTACTTGTCCTCGGGACTGACGAATCACCTTTTTTATAAACGGGAATTAATCTGGCTCGTTTCCAAAACTCAGGAAAGGTGTGGCATTGAATCGATAGGTTAATAAGTATTGCTAATGGCTTCGCAAAGACAAATCTACCATCTCTAATAAGGAAGCTTGGAAGTTTGTCTTCACCAGTTGTGTGCTTGTTTGGAGCATTAGCCATTATCTTGATGAGCTCATCTTCTGTCACTGGTTGTAATGAAAACGATTCATGATTAGAAACTGCAGATTTTAATATCAACCTTTTGGAAATTAATAGTCGTTCTTGTGATCGATTTTGTAATATGTGTGATAATTTGGGTATTAAACAAATCATTAATAACCCCACAAGGGAAACAGCAACAACCTCTTCACTTATCGATTTTATTTTGCTTTATACTAATACTAACGTCGAATCTTCTGGTGTTTTACATGATTTAAGCTTTTCAGATCATTACTTAATATACGCTCAGATTCACTTTGACATTCCTCCATACGTGCCGCATTTACGCACATTTAGAGATTATTCTAATTTTGATCTTGATTCTTTTCGTGATGACTTACAGTCTCTTCCGTGGTACTTTGTATATCATGTACAGACTATTGATGAAAAAGTGAATAATTTCAATAACTTAATTACGGAATTATTTGATGCACATGCTCCTTACAAAACTATTTTTTTTTAAAAGCCTAAAGCTCCTTGGCTTACAGATAACATAAAGTTGATGATTAAAGTTAGAGATGATGCATATAGAAAAGCCAAAGCAAAAAATTCGCAAACTGCATTTAATTACTATAAACAATTGCGAAACTACACTACATCCAGTATTCGCCGTGAAAAACGTGCGTATCTGCGGTTTCTTTCGGAGGATGGTAATATGCGGAATCTGTGGAGAGGTGTTAATGATCTAAATATTTACGTACGCAAAAAACATAATGTACTGCCAGATAGTATATCTGATGTCAATGCTTTGAATGAGTAATTTATCACTTCTAATTCTTCTTCTGATAGCTGTTTTTCTTTTGAGTTAACTACTGTAGTGGAAATTGAGTCCATACTCCGGTCATTGAACTCTACCGCTCTTGGGTCTGATAAGATTTCACTTAAAATGATAACCTTATGTTGTCCATTTGTGTTGCCTGTTGTCACACATCTTATAAATACTTGTTTGCTGGAGGGTGTATTTCCTGACAGTTAGGTTAGGTTAAGAGTGGGGTGGCATGCGGGCCTGTTTCACCGCGACCTTTACAGGTCTATTGTGATCCCCTTTACCTTAGAGAACGCTCTCTAGTTTCGCCTTCTTAATCAGACTTATCATTTTTGAGAGCGGCTCTTTTGTGTAGCCGTTGGCTGTGGAGTTCTCTACCCCCATTACTATAAACCTTGTCCCCGCTAGGCCGTCACAATGGCACAAAACATGAACGTTTCTTCTTCCTCTTGACAGAATCTGCAGAGAGCATTTTCTGCCAGGCCTATGTGAAACATATGCCTATTCAGTCTGCAATGACCGGTCATCAGACTTACTATCATTTTGACAGTTTTCCTGTCTTTACTCAGTAGGTCTTCAGTAAACTTAGGCCTCTGTTCCCTTAGGAACTCCTTAGCCTGTCTTTGTCCTGGCGATCTTACCCACCATTCCTTGGACTTGTTTTGTGACCATTCGTAGATGGACCTCTTAATTTGTGATTTGGTAGTGCCGAAGGAAGTTGACAGCTGACAGTTGGAAGAATAGTATAATTACTCCCCTTCCAAAGGTCAGCAAACCTACTAGCCTTAATGACATAAGACCCATTTCTATTCTACCTCTTCTTTCTAAAGTAATTGAAAGAATTGCTGAGAAACAAATCCGCCGTTACTTAGAGATGGTACCAGTGTTACCGGTCCAACAGTCTGGGTTTCGTACCGGCTATAGTTGTGCCACTGCGCTAGCACATGTTACTGAAGAGATATTTCATGCTACTAACAATAATTTAGTCACTGTGCTCATTCTTTTAGATTACTCAAAGGCTTTTGATACACTTAATCATACAATACTCCTATCCATTTTACGATATATCGGGTTTACAGAAAAAACTATTCACTTTTGCCGCTCTTATTTAAGTAATCGCACTCAAATGGTGGCTTATGAAGGATCCTTATCAATGCCGCTCAATATAAAGTCTGGGGTTCCTCAGGGTAGTATACTTGGTCCACTTTTATACACTATCTACAGCTCGAATGCTATCCGATGTCTTCGGTTTTGTAATTATCACATGTATGCCGATGACACCCAGTTGTTCTATTCTTTCCCAACTGGTGATGTTGAGGAGGCAGTAAATAATATTAATGCGGATCTCTCGTCCGTAGTTTCTGAATCTTTGCGTCATTCTCTTGTAATTAACCCTGCCAAATCGACTGTTATGGTTTTTGGCCGCTCTAAACAAAGGTTAGCGGTTATTGATAAAATTAAAATTAATATTTCCGACAATATATTAACTATTTCTAATTCCGCCCGTAATCTTGGTCTGTACTTAGATTATAATCTACGGTTTAAAGAGCATGTTTCGCATCTAATTAGAAGAGCATATTGTAACTTAAGGATTCTGTATGGCAGTAGGGACTGTCTGGACAGAAATCTTAGGAAGACACTCAGCGAAGCGCTAGTGCTCTCTCATTTTAACTTTTGTAGTTCCATATACTATCCATGTCTTGATTATTGCGACAAAATGCGTATACAACGTGTTCAAAACGCGTGTTTAAGGTTTATTTACGGGATTCGGCGCTACGATCATGTGTCCCACGCTCTCAGGTGGATACGATGGCTGAACATGTCTTCAAGGGTAGAGTTTCACTCAGCTATATTTTTTTCTCAATAAATTTGATAAAAAAAAAAATATATCCAAAGGAATGTTGCTTTGTGTTTGAGCAATTCAAAAACAAATCTGCGAACGTGTTTATAATCATTTGAGGATCGTCAATATCATAGTGATTGTAAAATAATTTTCCAGGTATTCTGGTTGAGCCCTGTTTGGAGCGAATAAAAGCAAATAGTTCACGAGGATTATAATGAATAGCCTCTTCAATATCTCCTAAATATTTCTGAATTCTTGATAGTAAAATTGAATGCTTCTTATAGATTTCCGTTTATTCCTGTAATATTCCTTTAATTTTAGCATTGCATCATTGCAGTAGAGAACGATGATGGATAGGAAGATCGTTTGCTCGATGTTGTTGGTACAGATGCTGAGATGCTTGTACAATGTTGCATAAAAGCAAACACAGCGTCATTTACATTGTGAAATTGGTACAGAAATGTCCAATCTTGAAGAACTACATGCTCACACAATTAAATGAAATTTGAATGAGAGACAGAGGTTCCACGACGTACGGTACTAGTTTCTCTTTTATGGTGGGTGCAATTGTAGCAGCTTTCTAAGCTGTATTGTTTGTCAAAACTATCGCTACAGCTTTTGCTAAATTATTGCTAACGGTTTGCTGTGCTGCTGGTCAGTCACTCTTACCACTGCGACTGTTTACTCACAGTTATATTCATAGAATTATGATATCGAAGCAAGATGTTAAGTCCAGTAACTTGACTAGGTTCTTATCTCTTGATTACAGATTATAAACTGACAAAAACGTAATGAATTGTGTTCTGGAATAAATTGATTTTTAGTTTATTCTTATTTTATATGTAAAGAATTGTGAATAAAGAAAACAATTGGATCTTACTAATTGTCAATGAAAAACAACGACGCTTTCGAATTGAACGTGAATCTACAATAACAGATCCACGGCACTTCCTACAAAGTTGCATACACACCCATCGAAATCGATATAACGCATTTCACACTGGAAATGCACGGAAGGTGGGTATAGTTTAGTTGTTGTCGTAGTAGAGCTAAAGTAATGGTACTTGCACGAGTTGGGTAACCGGCTGGCATCAGTAGTATAAACGGCGGTTGCTATAATGCTCCCCCATAGCAACGCGCGTTCTTCTGTCGACGCTTAGGGGTGGGCCGATATAGAGAGGGTTTGTTTGGCCCGGGAGTTGGGGTAGGACATGGATTGTCGTCCTACGCATATAAACGTCCGCTTTATCGATCCGATGAGTCTATATCACCCTCACTCGCTCGCTAGCCGTCCCCCCACGACCCGAAAAAAGAAAATAATCAAAATGTTTGATTGGCAATCACTCGGCCGAAACAACTGTTGAGCTGACTGCGGTTCAAGTTCCGCTTTTATATATATATATATATCTATAATACGAGGCATGTTCTGAAAATAATGCGAGTGTATTTGTGTTTATTCAAGCGTAGCTTTATTATGCATTATGTCTCTTAGCGCAGTAACTCGAATGTTATTTTCAAATCTTGTGTTTGTAACAGTGTTTCGAGTGAAACGTTCCGATCGATTCCCGATATCCCGATTAAATGTTTTTTATTGTGTCGAATATATTGAATTTTGCAGTATATTTATTTACTTATTAAGAAGTATATGTAGATTAAACTCAACCGATCGAATTGCTATCACGTCCTTTCGCCCATCATCATTTCCATTTCTCTCGAACAATTTAAAAAATATGAGGCGACGCAGGAATAGGAATACGGATGTGAAATTTCAACTCAAGCGACAGACAGGAAGAACCGATCGTATAACCGGAGGAAGTTTACATCTTCCGTGCAAAAACATTGAGCGTCTGTGATACATTTACTTACCACGATATTTAAATCTAAGTGTTTACATGTTATGAAAGGTACCTGTGCAGATACAGAGGGCATCCATATATATGCAGGGGATGTAGTATGTAATAGTTTTTGATAACTTATTAGTTTGTGATTAAATCAAATTTCTACGTGAGAGAGAATTTCGAATCCATTTTTTCAGGAAACGTTTTATTCAGAAAATCTTGCACTGTGAAACAAGTCTTGCACTATGTGCGAAAAAACAATTTTTCAAGGACGGTGCACTTTTTCAGAGAGTTGAAATCCGGATCGACTTACCATTCGCTGTTGGCAGCAAAGTGATTAACAGCGCGGCATTATAAAAGGCGATGTAATGCTGTCACAAAGCCATTAGAACACAATTAGACACACACAAAAACTACACCGCGAGAGTTGCAGCGATAGCCAGACAAGCAATACAAGCTTACGGAGTCACTGACTCCAGTTGATTGACTTAATTTGTTTTTGTTGAAGCCACGAAGCAAAGCAATTTAAAAAGTTCATAATATACAAGGTATTCCATTAAAGAAAACAACAATCACGGTGGCGCCGAGCATAACCATTTGAAAACAATGTTCAATATAGAAAATTGGAAATTTAATTTATAAAAATTCACTAAAGCAATAATTGTAAAATTGCAAAAATTAATTATAGTGCAGGTGTTGTGTAATTGTCCATTGTTATGGAGACTCAGATAAATGCCCGCGAGTTCGAAACTGCTACCATTGAAAATGAAAAAAAAAATTTGTACAGCTTACGTAGTTAGGTCCAAGCACATCTACGCCAGCTTAGCTGCAGGTGTTTATTAAAAGCCTGTCTCTGCTGATAAACATTTTCTTGCGAAATCTACCTCACTTGGACGAAAGTTTAGAGTTTGACAGATTCCTGGACTGACAGTCCAATCCAAGACAACTTTAATCCAGTGGGAGCAGTGCCAAGCAGTCAAATCTAATCTGAAAAGAGTTCTGGCGTTGATAGAGTTGATCCACTTCTAACGAGTGTACAGTCCATCTCAAAGTAAACAGGACTGTATCAATAAGGACGTTTCTTGTGGTGCCACCTATACGTGGCTAGAGGCATTGGAATGATACATCCTTTGCCGACTTCTAGTTAAAGATTATTAATGACAGCTGGTTTACTGGAAGCGGACTTATAGCATCTCAACTGTCGGTATAAAAATGAGCATCGAACAAAGTTTTGTTTTAAACTCGGGAAAACGTTTCAATTGATGCAACAAGTTTATGGTGATGATTGTTTATCCCATGGCAGAGTTTATGAGTGGTATAAGCGTTTTAAAAACGGTCGTGAAGATATCAATGACGACCCTCCCCTCCCCCCCCCCTCAAGTCGGCCAGTCGAAATTCGTGATTATGCCAGAGAGCATCGAAAAATTGCATAATTTTGTCAAAGTTCAGCCAAAATCATCGTTGCGTTTTATGGAAATGGAATTGGGAATATCCGAAGATTCGCATTTTGACCGACCATTTGAGCTATCGAAAAGTGTGTGCTCACTTTGTGATTGACGACCAAAAATTGCTCAAAATCCAACATTGTAACGGCATCGTTAAACAGGCCAAGAGGGTCGAAAACTTTCTTTACAATATTGTTACTGGTGACGAAACGTGGTGTTTCCAATACGATCCGAAAACAAAGCGTCAAAGTTCCGAATGAGGGCCAAAAAAAAACGAGCCGGCAACCAAAATTTGAGAAGTCAAAAGCGAAGACAATGCTCATTTGTTTTTACGATGGAAAGGGTATTGTTCATCATGAGTTCGTTCCATTACAGGAGCCAAAGATTATCACATCATTTTATGTTGGTGTTTTGAGGCGGTTGTTGCATCGTATTCGTCGCATTCGGCCAGAATATCGTGAGGAAGGAAGTTAGCGTTTGTTGGGCCGTCTCATCGATCGACATTCACCACCAAAAATCGCATTTTATTGGTTAACCATTCCCCATATTCGCGTGGTCTGGCTTCGTGCGACTTTTATCTGTTTGGAAAACTTCATTTGCCAATCAAGGATATGCGTTATACTGACGTTTTGGGCATCCAAAGGACGACCTAAAATCCTCATTTTAAATGCTATTCAGTCATGCAAATCTGTGTGTGCAAGTGGAAAGGGACTATTATTATTATTACTAGACAAACAGATAGACCCAAAAGGTAAAAAGGATGATCAAGAAGGGAAAAAACAAAACAATAGGTGACAAAGTTAAAAATAAATTCTATCTGGAAAGGAAACTATTGGGATAGGTAGCCGAAATCAAACGATGATTTAAAAAATCTCCATTTAATATTCTAAGCTTTCGGTAATTAATTTTTACCTTCTTCAGAGAAAATGCTTTAAATTTTCAAATATTTTATTAATTTATAATGTGTCTTTGGTTTTGTAAACTATATGCTTGAATCTAGTGTTAGCATCGATATCTCTACGTAAGTTGTTACAATTTAATATTAATTTTTAGTGCTTTTCCTAATGCACCTTTTGCTTATTAATTGTAGAATTTTCTCTGAAGAAGGTAAAAACTAATTAGGTACCGAAAGCTTAGAATATTTGCTTTTTCGACCTTAACGTCGTACAGCCAGTACTTCCACTCTACTTCTAAATTCTATCTATTTTCTTCTTAAATATTAGTTTCTGCTTTCTTCATAAATATATATAGACCGTGAAAACCCGAGTATTTCTTCTGTGCCAAAATGCAGTTAATGTTTAAAGGTAGTTCTAGTCCCATATTTACTAAATCTGCTATTAACCCATCCGTCAAATCCTTATGGTCTTGACAGCCTAATATTATACGATTCATGTCACCAAATTGATCGCAGCTATTACACCAGGCATTGTTTGTTATTTTAATCTTGCATAGATGTGCTGCAAAACGTCCATGATTGAAGAACGTAATTTGGATATACATTCTTTTATTAACAAATACACCATGACTGCAGTGTTTCTGTTCTACCGTAGGTTGAAGTAAGAAATAGTTAGTCTTGTGGTTTCTATAGATTGATTGGTAACGATCTTCCCAGGCAATATATTGCTGGCGTTCGAAACTGCAAGGGACTATTTCGAATAAAATAACTCAATTTTGCCGAAAAAAACCCATTTTTTGTTCTTATTTTGAAAAAAGTCCTGTCCACTTTCCACACAACATCACAAGCTTTCATGTTCTAGATAAGTCTTCACACTGAACTGCCATGTATTGGCTCTCCCGTTTAACTTCTCACTCATTGCTAAACTGTTGTTTGACATCTTTAATTTCCATGGTTATAACCAGCTGTACTCATAAGTTCTTTCCGGTTTTTTGTGTGTTAATTTTCAAGGAAAATTAATTTTTTTCTTCTTTCAAGTAATTGATGAATACCATGCCAGAAAAACTGCTCGTCTTTTGCAGCAAACCATTCGTCGAACCATTTTCCATCTTCCTCGAAATTGCTGAAGTGTTGCTCTGTAAGAGCGTGCGAAGAGGTGATAGTTGGATGTCTCATCCAAGATGTCTTTCACTGTTTTTGCCGAGTTGTCTCTTCTGCCCTTTTCCAGTCGTCTTTCGATTAATGCGTAGTTTAAATTAATCATCGAGCTTCAATAGTTCATACTACACAATACCAGTCTGGTACCACCAGACACAGAGCATGGTCTTCTTGGCGAAGCAATTTGGTCTTGGTGTTGAAGGATTGGCTTCGCCAGTTTTTTCCGCTTTGGGTTTTCAAAAGAAAAACCATTTCTCGTCGCCCCAAGAGACTTTGCGATTTTCTACTTAACATTCATTCTTCTCATGTGGGACCCATTTATCGAGTTTACTAATCTTTACCATCGCTCGTAAACGTCTGCTGATCGTTTCTTGTCATACATGGAATGCTTCTGCTAATTGATGTTGAGTTTGCGTTGGATCATCATAATATAATAACTCCTGCAATTACCTACTCGTTTTCGCATTTTTTGTGGCCTACCAGAGCGCTCTTTGTCTTTGTCACATTAAAATCACCATTTTTAAATTGTCAAAAGCATGTCTTACATGCTGCAATCGATGAAGCGTCTTCAGCATATGTTTCTACCAGCAAACGATGACTTTAAGGCGCCTTTTTTAACAAAATAAAAACGGTAGATTTTGGCGGGCTCAACTGCTGTGGTCTTCTGTTGGTAAAAGCCAAATTGGACGGTCCTATAAATTCTACACATTTCTTCTTTATTGATATTACATTAATTTAGGTAAAATCTTGAAAATTACTTTATAGGATTTGTTGGTTTTGAGACAGCGTCAAACGAAGAGGAGGTTGATGATTGAAATCGTACTTCTGGTGATGTTGGTTTAAATTATGTAGGAGGACCTGTAGGTGACCATTTCCCGAATTACACAATAAAAGAGCTAAATATTGTAAGCTGAAATATTAAGTTACTGTAAATACAGTTGTACCCAAGCTTTTATTTTTCAGCTATAAATGCCGTTAACCAACATTTCATTCCATCAAATTATAACTTGATTAATTTAAATTCCATTCAAGAGGAGGTGCTAGATTTTACATATTTTTATTTTAATGCATTACTCATACCAGAAGTTGAAAGAAGTGCATTTGAGCGCAAATGGAACGTACACATACAATATATAATGGATGTCAAATAGAACCTACATTACCGCAGTAGCTTGAAAGGGAAACAATTTGTACTGTAATTTCTGCACGTTCGGCTTACATTTCTAAATGCCTTTGAGACTCGTGTAATGCGGCAGAACATAATAACTCTCATATGAGCATTTTTATAACATCTACCACCTTTATAATTGAACACAATAACAAGAGGATTTCTTTAATTTTTATATAGATTCAATCGAATAAAAACCATAATAAATAGAAAGTTGTTTGAATTAATTCGATGTTGTCCGATGTTAAATCCGTTGTCATTATTTTCTTAATTCGTTTGAATGATATGTTAAACAAACATAATTACTATTTTGCATAATTTCCTACAACTATCGCTATAGGCTTTTTAATCTGGAGGAAAAAAAAAGAAAGGACTGCCGCCGCAAGTGTGTCATATCACTAATAAATCATCTTGCGCTGGCAAGAGTTACCGCATTAAAATTAATAGCAGGAACGTCAAAACATGCGAACTACCATTATTAAAATGATGTATTAGATCGTCAGTTTTCTTATTGACGACGGTCTTTAAGAGATATTAGTGTCTGATCGGATGCTTTCGATAAAGATTGCATTGCGAAGACATGTTAAAAAAAGTCCCAAAGCAATCCGGCAAACGTATCCGCCATTGTAACTCGTTATGAAATGTACTGCTTTTAATACGAGCCAAAAGCGAAACTGACAACTCGGAGTTTGAAAGCTGAATGTTGGTTTTACGTTATTTGCGATAAAGGCCAGACATAAGACTGCACGACCCCCGAAAGGTAAACTCGGCTAAAAGAGAGACCTATTGCGTTTTAGTCCTCTCAACCAGGTTGTACCCAGACAAAGAACTCCTCAACTAATCGATCGAACTTAAAGTGTATTCACCTCTCCCCGTCCACTGTTGGACCAGGCAGCAAAGAGATGGACTAGAATTTAAACCGGTTAAAAACCCTGTGAGTAACCTCAGCCTGTTTCTGCTCATAAAGACTACCTCACGAAGTCTTTTCTCATTTAGACACCAACAAGTGCATTCCAGTAGGGGAAGTAATGCCTTGCATATCTTCATATACTTCTCCACTCATTTACCGAATAGCTCCGAAACATCTGTGTGTCTGCGAAACTCATCGAAGAGGAAATTGGGATACTGTAAAGTACAGTTTATCGAATTTTGACCCGGAAGTTTTGAGGAAACAGAAGGTGCTTGTACGCGCTTTGTGCCACACACTCTGACAGACGACCAAATTGGAGAGTTCAGTATGGCAAAGACATGTTAAAGATGTCCCATAAGAAACCGGCGAGGATGTCATCCACTGTAACTGGTGATGAAACGTGTTTTCAATAAGAGCCAAAAACAAATGTAAATTACCAGAAGAGCGAAGGAGAAAAATCAAGACAATGCTGACCCTTTTGCTTCGATTCAAAGGGTGTGAATTCGTCCCAGAATATTATTTGGGAGTTCTACAAAGATTGTGGGCCAGAATTCGATGAGTTCGACCGGAATATCGGAATTTATTGCACGACAATGCTTCATCGCACAAAACCATCATGGGAGGTGAATTATTAACCAAAAAAGGCATCATTGTTATCGATCATCCACCGTATTCACCTGATTTGGCTCCGTGCGACCAAACTGAAATTGGCGATGAAAGGAAATCGTTTCGACCACCATACTAAAGGCCATTCCAGCCGATGAATATAAAAAATGTTTCGAAAAAATTATTGAACGTTTCTTGCGCTGTATTGACTCAGAAGGAGACTATTTTGAATCAAGAGCAAAAAATTGAAATAATAAACGATTTGTATTGTTTTTAGATTTTTATTACATCTGGGGCAGACTGTGGAGCACTAATATTAAAACAAGTTTTTGCATAAAGTAAATAGGAGCGAAAGGTGTGCATTTGCCATTTTTGGTTCCTCTTTGTAGCCTGTACGATTGATGATGATGATTGATTTAAATAATGCTGATAAAAGTTGTGACAGCAAAAAGATCAAACGGATAAGTCCAACTGAATGGAGAGGAAATAAAAGAAGATTATTTTCGACCATGCGAAACTAATCTTGAAATGGTCACATCACACTCTTCATCATATCAAAATATTAAAAAAAAAACGATTCATATGCAGTTCTACTGTCAGAAATTCATTCACCAGACGTTGGATGATTTTGCAAGATGGCCAAAAATTAAAAATTTGGTATGACCAGGAATAACGTAATAAATTTAGCAGCACAAAAAATCAAGTTTTTGTATGTGGAATGCCAGTAGAGGGCGCAGCCTATCCATGTTAACACATAAAGTGAAAAATTAGGTTTTCGATTAATTAACTGCCCTCCTTAGATGAGATTAATCTTCAATTTTGTCGGCAAAGGCAGAAACATTGCAGCAGATCATATTTTAAGGTACAGCTTTGAACTAGAACCTTATAGAGGGCGATCCTGATTCAGAACTATATTTGCTTCACGTCCTCGAGATTATTCGCTATCACAGTTTATTAAATTCATCCATCCGACTCACATCATTCGATCATCGATAAAATTTATCCATTCTGCCTACCACCCTATATGATGCAGGATAATCTCAGAGAGAAAAGACTATGGATGCCCAGAAAGAAATCCTTGACTAGATAAGATTTTTCTTCCGTTTTAAAACTAGCGTGACTTGTGGCATTTTACCTGTAAACAGAGATATGATTCCGAAATAGAACCAACGACAAGAGTTGGAACACGTTGCGTCTACAAAATCGTCTCCAATTACTGCTGTCATTGAAGTGGTGTTTATTGGAATTGATGTCAGGCAGAACCAGACAGGTCTCTTCGATTTCTGGTCAGACACCCAAAAGTTTTGTGCACGTCGTGAGAGACACATCACTGTGCCCAACATAAAATTCCCAAAAGGAGACTCTTATTAAAACAATAATTTTAAATTAGAGAAAGCAACATGAAAGGGCTTACAAGACTCGTATTCTTTTTATAGTCCATAATGGTACCCATAATATATTCATATAATAAAACAATAGATCGATTTATTATACCGCATTAAACCGAATAAACAGCAACGCAATGACATTAGTAACAGGTAATACCATTTATCCTTGTTGTAGAAATCCGTAGGCTGCTTTGTCTTTATCCTTTCTTTTAAGACTCCTTTTACATCATCCTATGTTAACGTAACTAGCGCTCCATAAATTTAAAACTTATTAAAAATAAAAATAATGCTTGATGCGTTTACGCGGTGATATTTTCATTACGGTAAAAGCAAGCGTTAAATTCGAAATCACTTTAAATGTCAAGATGTAACAATCTTCTCGTGAAAATTGAATTTTGCGCTGTCGCACCACGCGGATACTCTAATATAATTTTCGTACATGGTAACATGAAACACTATTAGATGTTAGACGAGTATTACATGAAAATTGCTAAAAATAAAGGTTTTTATCCGGGCAAAGAAACGCAACGAAATGAACGATGAGAATTTAAATTATGGAAATTCTCTCTTCCTTTCGATATGAACCTTAATATTCTATAAAAATTTATGAACTGGGGAAATAGAGGCAACAACTTTTCACTTTGTAAAGAAGTACATCTTTATATTTCTTCCTAAATAGGTAGGTATTGTTTTATTTCGTGCTTGACAGATACATACAATGTTAGAGCTTATTCATCTTAAAGTAATCGTGAGAGTGAACAATGGAAGCTGTTGTGGAGATGTTGTACTTTGATCTATTGAGTCCTATGCAAATAAATACTTTTGAAATTAACGTGTAAATTGTAAGCAATAATGTACTTATGAGTAATGAGCGTGTATCTCGAGAATTTGTAGTTTTTTTAAATTGATGTTGAAACAATCGAAGCTGGAGGTAATATAACAATTAGTAAAATCATACGTTATCAAGGTTAATACTAAAAAGCGAAGAGAGAGAATGCATATGCAGTCATTTGTTATGAAAATAAAGTTGACGATTGCAGTGTTGGATCCTGTAGTAATCAAATGTATAGCATGGCCTTTTTTTAAACTAAGATTTTTATAAGATAATACTTAAATAAACAATGAGATTTGCTACATAATTTAATGACTAATTCATCGACAGCTATTTTACATGATGATATAATTATGCACAATTAAATTGATAAAACAACTAATCCCCCATACAAATCACTATTTTGAAGATCTTCCTAAAGTCTACTTTTTTGATTGTACCTACATACGAGGGTCACTATTTAAATTTTGAGCCTTGGCAACTCTGATCGTTGTCAGGTGTCATCTGACGTTTCCATGGGAAAGTTTGACATTATTAAACATAACCTACCTTAGATTTTTTGTCAAAAGAACGTTATTTGTGTTATTTATAGTGATTTGTAAATTGAGTAAATTGAAAAAAATGGAATTAACGCGATGATTTTTCGGCATGGATTATCAAGACAAGAGTGCAACGATCAACTTATTTACACAGTTGGCGATGAAGCCCCATCCTTTGCCACTGTAAAACGCTGGTACAATGATTTTAATCGTGACCATAGTTGGCTCACTGACGAAATTCGTGAAGGTCGTCCAAAATCAGTTGCTGCGCCAGAAAACATTGATGCTGTGCACAGACTGATAATGCAAGATCGTCATGCGATATACTATAAGATTGAGGCAACCCTAGGCCTTAGTTCCACCAGCATATATAAAATATTGCGCGATCACTTAACCATGAGAAAGGTTGGTTTCGTTGGATCCCCCATAATTTGACGATTGGTCCGCACAAACGCTCAAGAAGTACAATGGCGGTGCTTCAAAAGACGTATATAAGATTGTAACAGGTGACCATGGATAGGGGTGTTTCAAGATGAACCAAATCCAACAAAAGTTGATCGCGCTCGAACCACTTCGACACAAATGGTCGCTTGTTTTTTTCTGGAAAATTGGTCATGTGGCAACTATACTATTCGAGGAACGTAAAACGGTCAATTCCGAATGATATACAACCATTTGTTTAGGTACCGGAAGTCTGCAGTGAAGTGCTCACACATCTCGTCTAACAACCGACTATTTGAACATTCAAAAAATCGAATTGATGAGTCATCCGCCCAATGACTTCTTCTTGATCCCGAACGTCAAGAATAAATTGCGTAGACAACGAGTTTTGTCGGCCGAAGAAGCCGTTGTTGCATTTAAAAACCATGTTTTGGTCGTGTCTGAAGAAGATTGGAAAAAATGCTTTGACAAATGGTTCGAACGCATGTAAAAGTGTATTAATCATAAAGGAGAATACTTCAAGAAACAATAAAGCAATTCTCAACGACCACTTAGTATTTTTTCGTTATTAGGCTCAAAATATAAATAGTGACCCTCGTATGTTTGATTTGGTTGAACTGTACATCTTGAGTATCAGCTTGGCTGTCGCTAAAGGTTTGAACAGCCACCTATAATGTAATTTCTTCTTTTTTACGATTTAAACGCCTTCTTCTCAGTTTAGTCACTGCTTCCATCAAGGAAGTCAAGTAATGCAATTTTATTGATTTTCCATCTTTATCGTGTGTTTGTGATTAATTTAATCATATGACACATGTCATAATCTAAATATATTGCCGTTGCCAAATTCGATGTTTCACCATAAAAAGTTAACCAATCTAAAGCGAACAAAATGCAGTACGATCGTAAATTAGTGAGGATAGTTTGTACTGAGGATTTAACTATTTATGATAAAAAAATTGTTAAATAAAAATTGTATTTTGAAGTGTGCAGAATTAACTTCGGCCAACAATCAACATAAAAGAACACAAAATCTTTCTTGGTCTATATTATTAATTTCTTCTACAATGGCTGTAATTCTTCGAGATTATTGCGTCGATCTCTAAAGATTTTAGATTTTAAATAACCAAACAGTGGACATCTAATGAAGTTAAGTTGGGGAAGCGTGATGGCCAACGTTCTCTGCTAATTAGTCGATTGTCAAAAAATTGTTAATCAAATTTATATGTTGTCACTGTCATTGTTCGTATATAAATTAACAAATTGTACAAAACTGTACACCAATACTACTCACTACTCTGCCAGAGCTTGAATTTTGAAATGTCGAAACACGTGTTACATTTAATTTATTGTATCAAAGAATATTAATACCAAATTTCAAGTAAATTTGACCAAAAAAAAGACATTTCCACACAAACTTGGCTACCCCCTTTCACTTTCTTGGAGTGAAATTTCGAAAAATCCTGACGCTTGTAATATAAAATCAACATAATAATAAAATCTCCAAATTTTAAATTTCTACCGCCAAGACCAAATTAAGATATAGCGACGTGAACTAAATCTCGAAAAAATCTCCATTAATTCAAATGGATAACCCCCTCTATATTATTGGTCAGTACAAAAATGGGACACCCTGTACAGTCGGTATCATTTTAGGTCTGTAGATCTTGAGAAAACTAAACACATCAAATGAAAGAAGATTCAGCTATCTAATATATTGGCTTTATTACTTGAATGAAGCCCCTCTGGATTGAACTGGAAAAAAAAAAACAGAAAATATTCCTTGAAACGTTAGAAAATATCTCCTCGAAAAGTCTGACACATATATGACAACATTGTTGACAGACCCACGTGATTTCCGGGTAGTACCAACCTTCAAACAGTACGTGTCAAAATTTAGTTAGTTTAGAGGTTACAGTCGTTTTAGTGACCCCAGCTTTGTAATTTTCAAGACAGTGGATAAAAAGGAATTTCGTGTGATGATTTTTGATGGGGAAAAATACTGTTGGAAGCTTGATAAGCATTATGGGGACTCTGCATCAGGAAAATCAACGATTATTGACTGGTATGCTGAATTTAAATGCGGTCGTACAAGCATCGATGATGCTGAACGCTCTGGTCGCTCAAAATGGGTAGATATTCAGGAAAACAAAAAAATGTCCACAAAATAGTTTTAAAAGACCGTAAAATGAAAATTTGGGCATGCGCAAGTTTGGATTCCAAGCGCTGTTTGGAGCTCTTCAAGTCAAATAAAAAGGATTTCTTGAGTCGGTATGTGACAATGGATGTAACATGGATCACCACTACACGCCTAAATCAAAAGATCGTCAACTGAGTGGAAAGCAGCCCGTGACGAAAGGGACGAAGAAAACAAGACGTGCAAAAGTGAAGACGAACTTCCTCTGTCTTGTGTACAGAAAACTGCTTAACAAACAAAAAAGAATTTAGTGAAAAAACAGATTCAAATGTGCCCAATGAAATAAACCCTACAAACAAAAATAAAATATTTTTTTTTTGTAATGGGTTTAAAAACCCAGTTATGCAGACTACTGGTTCTCAAGACCAAGAAAGCGAAATCATTTTTATATCTTCTGTTGTGTCTAGAGATCGATTTGCATGACTACTTGTTAGTAATATTCATCTTGCGGATAATTCATTGATACCAACCAAAAATTCATCTGATTTTGATAAATTATTAAGTAACGTTCCCTTATAGACTCGTTCATCCTCCTTGCCTGAAAAAAATTATCAGTGGACGAATCTATGATACGATTAAAGTACCATTCCTCACACTAAAGCAGTATAGGCCTGTGAAGCCTATAAAACGCGATTAAAAAGTCTGGATTCGAAGTGATCAATCAGGGTTCACTTGTCAGTTTCAAATTTATGCAGGGAATCAAAGGACTAACAAGAAGTCTTGCTGGGAAGGGATACCATCTCTGTTTTGATAATTATTTCAGCTCCATTCAATTTCAAAGACTTAGAAATGGGTCAGCATATTTAAAATGGAAAAAATAGCAAATCTGTGTTTTACCATACCAGATCTAACTAGAGCTGAACCTGAAACCTCAAGTACGCTTGCAATAACAAGAAGGACTTCTAAATATGTAGACTATTTTATGTTGAAAGACAGTGGAAAAGTGGAAGCAACCAAAACAATTCTACCAATCTTAGATATAGGATTTAAAATTATGGCCACAATCTCTAATCAGCTGATTTCACTGGTCTACTAAAGAAGTGATCTCTGCATGCACTACTGATGTCAGATACACAATTTATTGGTAAAAAAAAGAGAAAAACATAAGCCAATATTTATAATATTCGCCCAAAAATTAGAAGTGACCAGGAGATGTATATTTATCGACAAATTTTTCAATAATCAGGATCCATTCAGCAAAGTGGTAAACACAACCGAATGCCGAATAAATTGGACAAATTGGATCGAATGACTAACGCGGAAAACATTCGTGTTATTACATCGAGATCAATGCACTTGTTCCTTCGTTTGGCTTTTGTATCATATTCACACACACACACACAGATGTACGTATGTTGTACATCGACGGCGATTTGTCCGCTGTTCAAGCGCATATCCGTTAATTATAATATCTGGTCGATGTTATAAATTTAGATTTTGTTGAAATCAATTAAGCTCCGATACGCGAAGTAGTCCCACGCAGAAAGACAACGTTATTGTTGAATGGATGAAATCAATGACCGAAGATATGTATGTGTATGAATTGATTTAGTCTTTTCAAAAATTTATTTATTATGAAATCTAAGTTAAATTGGAAATCAGTGTTAATAACCAGTTGAAAATAATATAATGAGAGAGGACCTACATACTTTGATATTTATTCGACAATAGCAATCCGAAAGATAATAACTCACAATTAGTTCTACAAGATGTTCTGGATTGGAATTTGTTTGGGTAACGACCGAGAAAAATAATTCTGCTATACAAATTATGATTGATGATGTTTTAAAATAGATTTGACCGACGTTTAGACGTTAGTCAACTTTCATAAATAATAATTATTCTTTAGCTAGGCGGTGTTTAAACAGAGGAAAAAATTATGTTTCGTTTTGTTAAATTACAAGTTTGTTACACGGATGTAATTAACGAAAGTATAGGAGGATTAGATGCTTGCGAAACAATTAATATAATATGTATTGTGTGTGTAATATTTAATAAATTCTATAACATTATAGAATAATTATTCGGGTGTGTAATAATGCGATAAAAAAAATTAATTAATTTAAAACCTATAATTCTGTATACATACAAATACACAGCGGTTAGTAGATTGCTTGTTATTTAAGAGAAAATTAGTTCTTTTTTTATATTAACACCTTGGAAATGAATTGATAGATAAATCTGACATTGGACCTTCAATTCACCGTTGTTTAGAAGTGTTTTCGTAAGCGCTGAATAATGTTTACTGTTTTTTGGAGAAATAATTCATTAAATGACAGAAGGTTAAGCATACACTACTGTTCAAATTTATTTTCCAAATCTTGTCCTGTTATAAAAGTGTTTTAAATATAGTTGAATAACGTCATATTTCGTCTCAGGCAATAATGAATGATATATGACGTTTTCAAGACTTATACGAGGGCGTATTTTTATGTTATTTACCTAGCTATGAAACAAAAGAGTGATGATGTCAAACAAATTATTGAAAAATTGCTGTCACCGTTAGAAACATGAGTGAAAAGTTGTGTTTAGCTTGTGCTGTTTGATTTGAGACGGTCTACTTCTCGATAAAATGAGTGAAACTAACGTTGAATATCGCAGCGTAATAAAGTTCCTGGTAAAAGAAGGCAATGGTCCAAAAGGAATTTACGAAAGAGGAAAATTGCACCATCTTATTTTCAAGTAATATATTGGTCTAAACTCTTTCCATGGGGCCGAGAGTCAATCAATGATGACCCAAATTTGCATGACGATTTGGGCATGAAGAAGCTGTCCGCACGGTGGATACCCAGATTGCTCAAGAAAATTTGGCTGAGTTGGAGAGGGACAAAACATTTTTATTTCGAATTATCACCGGAGATGAGACTTGGGTACATCATTAGAACCCTCCTACTATACAAGAATCAATGCAGTGGGTTCATAAGGGCTCTCCCCCACCAAAAAAGGCCAAGACACAATTTTCTGGAAGAAAGCTGACTGCAACTGTTTTCTGGGATGTTGAAGGAGTCTTGCTTATTGAATATATGCCAAGAGGGTCTACCATAAATGCACTTTCGTACTCTCTTTACCACGGCTAAGTTGGTTCCTCCTAAGTCCTCCAATCCTCATGGGGTAACCCTTACTGTCTAAGAAATGTGGTGGAAACTTACTGATGGTGTTGTTCTCAGAGGTGTTGGTTTAAAGTTAATCTCCTGGTCTCTGTACGATCACATCCTGGGCTCTTTTCAGCACAACTAGGGGGAGAGGGTCTCCGGCTCCTCTCCAACTGCTCAACATGTTGCTTGGAAATCATGGGGTTGGTAGACGAAGAAATCCTCTCAAGGGTTTTCGTCATCCAACTTTATGACACAGGACCAGGCCAGTTTACCGTATGTGAGGATTGGCCTCAAAAAAAAAGATTGAATTCGTTTGAATTTCGACATGATGTAGCACGATTTTAGCTGGGACGTTAACCTGGTCTAAGAAATTAAATCGAAAACTTACAGGTAGGTAAGAGAATTGAGTGAATGAAGAAGCTGTCTCCACGGTGGATACCCAGATTGCTTATACCTGAACAAAAACTGTACAGAAAAGAAGTTTCTCAAGAAAATTTAGCCGAGTTGGAGAGAGACAAAACATTTTTATCATGAATTATCACCGGAGATGAGACTTGGGTACATCATTGGGACCCTCCTACTAAACAAGAATCCATGCAGAGGGTTCATACCATCACCAAAAAATGCCAAGACATAATTTTCTGGAAAAAAAAACTGACTGCAACTGTTTTCTGGGATGTTGAAAGAGTCTTGCTTATTGAATATATGCCAAGAGGGTCTACCATAAATGCACTTTCGTACTCTCTTTACCACGGCTAAGTTGGTTCCTCCTAAGTCTTCCAATCCTCATGGGGTAACCCTTACTGTCTACGAAATGCGATAGAAACTTACGGATGATATTGTCGTCAGGGGTGTTGGTTTAAAGTTAATCTCCTGGTCTTTGTGCTATCACATCTTGGGCCCTTTTTAGCACAACTAGGGGGAGAGGGTCTCCGGCTCCGATCCAACTGCTTAGCATGTTGCTTGGAAATCATGGGGTTGGTAGACGTAGAGATCCTCTCAAGTGTTGCCGTCGCCGGTTAAAAGGCATATTGATGTAAGGAAGAGATGCCCAGATCGCGACGAAACGAGGACGAGGACGTTCCGGACGAACCAAAGGGCGCCAATAATCATGCCCAAAGTCTTGTTTGTTGGGTTTCGAGTCGCCTTAGAGGCGACTTCGTGACACAGGACCAGTGTGCCGTATGTGAGGATTGGCCTCAGAAAAAAAGATTGAATTCGTTTGAATTTCGACATGATGTAGCACGATTTTAGCTGGGAAGTTAACCTGGTCTAAGAAATTAAATTGAAAACTTACAGGTAGGTAAGAGAACTAATCTCTCGCCGAGGTACAATGACGATGTTACTGTAGCCTGATGCCTATACATCCAGTGCCAAATAACTAGTTATAGTTGGGGTCTAAGCCAACCAATTTTATAAAAAAATTAATAAAATAAAATTGACTACCACACTACCACAATGAAGATAAAATTCCTCTTCACAATCTTGGTTTTTTAGCTTTCTTTTCTTACTAAATTGTAGTTTGTTTTTTGCTGTTATACTAACATAACTAATCATAGTTTGGGGTCGAAGCCAACCAATTTTATAAAAAATTAATAAAACAAAATTGACTTCCACACTACCACAATGAAGGTAAAATTCCTCTTCACAATCTTGGTTTTTTAGCTTTCTTTTCTTACTAAATTGTAGTTTATTTTTTGCTGTTATACTAACAAAACTAATCATAGTTTGGGGTCTCAGCCAACCAATTTTATAAAAAAATTAATAAAACAAAATTGACTACCACACTACCACAATGAAGGTAAAATTCCTCTTCACAAAGCTTTCTTTTCTTACTAAATTGTAGTTTATTTTTTGCTGTTATACTAACATAATTAATCATAGTTTGGGGTCTCAGCCAACCAATTTTACAACAAAAAATAAAACAAAATTGACTACCACACTACAACAATGAAGGTAAAATTCCTCTTCACAATCTTGGTTTTTTAGCTTCCTTTACTTACTAAATTGTAGTTTTTTTTTTGACGTTTAAAGTAACCGAAAAATTTTGACTGTTCTAGATCAGGAATGATCTTTATATGATGATGATTTAAATGATAGATTCTGGCTTGTTTCATTTTCGTTTGTGTCTGTTTCCATTCTTCCATTTCTTCTCTTTTCCTTGTAAGTTCTAAATTTTCAGCGTGGACATAATCTTTTGCGCTGAAAATATGAGAAATAACAAAGAATATGATCGTCATCCCAATATTTACGATTCAAATCAGCGACGCCATTGGGCGTTACTTTTTCTCCTGTGTGGTTGCTCAGAAATTTGTATGCTGTCTTCAAAGGACTATAAAAAGACTTTACTATTTACTGGTTGAATTCAATGCCAGCATAAAAATTCATCCTTCGTTGCTCTTCCAGCGAAATCGAAACCTGCATTTCCCGGAAGCTCTGTATAGTATTAAGCAAAATATTTCTGGTTATCCATAATTGTAGAGGTTTTAAGCTCGGACTAACTCAAGACGTACTGGCGAGTTCTGTAGTGAAATATTTGAGGTATTCTTTTTATTTTATGTGTCAATTGCAGTTTAGTTTGTGCAATTCAGTTGAATAAAAAAAATGAAAATATCTAGAGATAATGATTTTCTATGATTTCAAGAAAGGCTTAAGCCAGTGTGAGTGTGATGAATGTTTAAAATTGGCATTTGGGAATTTCGTACCATCATTGGCTATTGTTTATAGATGTTATAAAGGATTTGAACGAGGTTGCAAGGCGGCGGTACTCAGAAGAGGAGAACCGTATTACCTATGAAGTGATAGAGTCCAATCTGAAGATTGGATCCTAGCAAGTGAGAGATCAATATTGCATGAACATCTATGTACATTTAAAAAAGGTTGTAATTCGGTTTGTACCCTGACCGATCTGACAGATTTACAAAAACCAGAACGTGTTAGAATTTGCCAGCAAACTATTTTTGAGCCAAATTATTTCTAAAAAACAGTTGAGAGGGTGAAAAGTTTCAGTCAGAAGAAGAAAGATTGACATCATGATAACGCCGTTAAGTGTTTTTTTGATGAGCTCAAAAACATTTATCCCTAAAGACAGTTGGTTGAACGCTTTTAAACAATGGAAGGAGTGCATTATTGTAAATGGAAATTACTTTAAACATGTTTAAAATATAAACTTGTATCAATCTTGTCCCTTGTATTTGTGGTCTTTTAAAGGTTAAATTAATTTTAGACTTGAGTCGGTTACATTAACAGTTGCTTCTTCTAATTCTTTCATCCGAAAACAAACTAATTTAGATTGATACATTCTAGTGTAGTAGATTATATCGAAACTCCCACACGGCTGGGCTCCAACCAACTCATTAATATTATTGAAATTATAAACCAATACGAGCCACCCCCAAACTGTCACATATACATACATACTATGTGCGTATATTTGTTTCAATTTATCTAACATCCACAAACTTGTGTACTAAAAGCTTGCCAATATAGGAGAGCCTTGTGTAAATTTGGTGCGAATACCACTGCTAAGCAAACAAATGTTTACATGCTGCGGTTTCTTTGTTGAAGGGTCTGCCGTTAGTCTGTGATAATAAATGATTTCGCTTTGATATTATGTGCGTGTTCCACGAACGCACAGCTTTAATTATAATGACTACACGCTTGTCTTCAAATTGTCTATCTTCAGCTTAAGTTGCCATATTACAGATATATGTACGTATATTCGGTGTCGGAAGTTTAATGTACTAATACCTTCAAACATGAATGTTAAATTATTAAATTCAATCAAATATTTTAAATGCTGCTGAAACATATGTGCATACATATTTATGTCTTTAGTAAGTATAGAAGCATTCTACGCTAGTAGAAAAGAAAGATTACTTCCAACGAAGCAACGCTAAACAATAACAATATACTATAATTAATATGCCGGTTTGTGTATAGTAGGTACAGCTTGTTTGCTTTTTGTAGTAGGCTAAAACACGGAGCATCGTAATTCTCCCCAATTAGCCTAACGCTGAACAAACAATTTTAATTAATCAACTCAGAAACGTCAATGACAAAACGAAAATCTTTTGTTTAGTTCGGAGAATTCGCGAGATGCAACGTTCGAAGCCAAAATGTGCAATAATACAGACGTTTTACCGGTTACTATAGAGTATGTAAGACGTGTCTCTAAACGATTTTCGTCTTAACAAATTAACTGACTAGACAAAATTTTAATCATCAATGGGAATGTTACAATGTGCATCTAAATTCAGTAAAAGCGAAATAAATTCTTTAATAATAATAATAGTTTATTTGTCCAATGGCAAACCACTTATTACAGGACATTATAGACATTAAATAACAGGAATACAAACTAATAATACCTAAATTGAATCAAATACCCAGAAGAAAATACAACAACATAATAGAGATTAATTAAAATCGGTAACAAAGGTGTTGAAGTTTGTGAAGTACCTGATGCAGATAAGCACGTTGCAGATATGGCGATCTGAAAATGAAAGGTTAGAGTTTAAATAGTATTCCCAAATCCTTTATACTAATACCCCTGGTAACGACTTCATCTCCCACTGTGTAATCATAGTTGATCGGATTCGTACGCTTTGAATATGATACTATAAAACATTTGTTAACATTTAAAAATATCTGTACACCACTCATTAATCTTTAAAAAATTAAGCTGCAGTTCAGTACACTCATCAAGAGAATTCACAACAGTACCTATATATCTTAAGATCATCTGCATATCCATAGTAGCTACAGTTCAAATTCAATAACAAATCATTGATATAGATGTTGAAAAGCAGAGGTCCCAGATTTGATCCTTGGGGCACACCAGATTCTATAAAGAACTGATCTGAAGTATGATGTCATCAATTGCAAAAACGAAGGGCAGAAACCAACGTGATTTAACTTGCTAAGGAGCAATCCATGATCTATAGAGTCAAAGACCTTTGAAAAGTCCGTATACACGATATCAGTTTGACAACCCTGATCTATAGTAGTGCAGAGAAATTGGGTTATGCACGCAAGATTTGTTGTTGTCGATCTACTAGATATAAATCCATGTTGACCATTGGAAAGGTCAGGTGGCTTTCTTAAATATTGGTATAATTTTGCTAATTTTCCATATATTCGGAAAAGTAGAAGTCTTGATTATTAGATTAAATACCATCACCCGATGTCATATCGTTCTTCAGGCGAAATGCATTGGCTATAATCTCCTCTTCGGTTATAACCCAACACCAAATGCAAAGTTCCATTCCACCAAGAGACATGTGGCCAGGTATTCTAGTACCATTACGTTTATTGTTAATAAATGACTAAAATATTTTTGGATTCTGAATAATTTTATTTTCGGTTCTATGAAGATAAGTACAGTAAGCTAGCTGTGTTTTTTGTTTTAGTAATTCACGAACCAAGATTTCCATTTCCTGAAATATATTTCCTTCGCTTATACGTAAGCTGCTTGATGCTGTTTTTTAAGAAGAACACTCGAACAGGCCGATATTAATTTGTAAAAATACACGTTTGCGTGAAGGATTTTGTGTCAATGACACAGTGAATCGTCAAAATTCCAGATATTAGAATCAAGTTCTCGTTACATCGTTGAGACACACACTCACCATGCGCAAAAATTAAATGTATGGACTGCAATAGTTCCAAATAACAATGATCCTGATGTCCAACATAATATCATATGGTTTCAGCAATTTAGCTCTTCCTCCCCTTCTCCCTCCTCACCCCGCATTATATGTATACTCCCTGTTAGAGATTTTTTGGACAATTATTATTTTGTTTTAAGCTGAATGACAGGCGAGAACCAATAGAACGGCCAAATATACATACAAAAACTAGTCAGAATTAGTCCCAAAACGATGCAAAATGTCTAGGAAGCATTTCTCAACAAGCTTGCTTATTGTCAGAGTCTATCGAATTTTGATCGAAGATTTGGGAAGACAGAGTGTCTATGTCCGCTTCGTGCCACACACTCTAATAGACGACCAAAACGATTGGAGAGTTTAGCATTACGACTAAGGCAAACTCGGCCAAAAGAAAGACCCTATTGTGCCCCCATGCCGTTGCAAAGACATGTTAAAGATGTCCCAAAGAAATCCGGCAAGTATGTCAGTCATTGTAACTGGTGATGATAAAAAGTGGTGTTTTCAATACGAACCAAAAACAAAACGTCAGAATGCGGTACGGAAATTACCAGAAGAGCCAAAAGAGAAAAGAGCAAAATCAAGACAATGCTGACCCTTTTGCTTCGATTCAAAGGGTGTGAATTCGTCCCAGAATATTATCTGGAAGTTCTACAACGATTGTGGGCCAGAATTCGACCGAAATATCGGAATTTGTTACACGACAATGCATCATCGCACAAAACCATCATGGGAGATGAATTATTGACCAAAAAAAGGCAGCATAGTTATCGATCATCCACCATATTCACCTGAAAAGAAATCGTTTCGACCACCATATTTATTGAAGTTTGCTGCGCTGTATTGACTTAGAAGGAGACTATTTTGAATAAACAAGAGTCAAAAATCGAAATAATAAACGCTTTGTATTGGTTTTAGATCATTATTAGATCTGGGACAGACTGTGTATCACTAATATTAAACAAGTTTTTGCATAAGGCAAATATGAACGAAACCCCTGCTTTTGCCATTTTTCGTTGCTCTTTGCAGCCTGTACGATTGTCAGATTTTATTTTTATCCCAGTCGGTTTTTTTCCAAACAATACTCAATAGATGTGTAATTTGTAATCACAAACTGTTGCAATACTAGACTAAACATAACCTGTATTTTCTGCTATAAGATATGTTGACATGGTCTAAAAAAATGATAGACTTAAATAATGCTGATAAAAGTGGTGATAGTAAAAGTATCAAACGGATAAGTCCAACTGAATGGAGAAGAAATAGAAGAAGATTATTTTAGTCCATGAGAAACCAATCTTGAAATAGTCACATCACACTCTAAGAAACGATTCATATGCAGTTCTATGCAGTCAGAAAGTCATTCACCACAATTTGGATGATTTTGCCAGATGGCCAAAAAGTTAAAATTGAATAAAATATGAATTTGGTAGGACCAGGAATGACGTAATAAATTTAGCAGCACGAAAAATCAAGTTTTGTCTGTGGAAAGCCAATAAACAGGCACACCCGAAAATCCTTCGGATTTTGGGTTAATTAACTGCTCCTCTTAGATGAGATTAATCTTAAATTTTGTCGGCTAAGGCAGAAACATTGCAGTAGACGCCCCACGGTCATATTTTAACCCATTTATTTTTAAGAAATGCAGACATCTAGTGGTAATTATTTTAAACTTTTAGAAGGAAATACATCTTTTAATACATAGAGATCACGTATATCTTGTCCTAATTGTGAATAGTGCGCAGGTATTTTTGTTATTGGTTAAAATTTCCGTTAATTTTATGACCAAGTGTTACCGTGTAGTAAGAATTACGAACAACACAAGAAATTGTTGGGATAGATTTTTATTTTTACAGCTAGGTAAGTACTTTTATGTGCATTATAATCTCTAGAAGTATTTATTATATTTGATAATTTTTTAACCCCGAAATAAAACATTGAAATTGCTTGTACCTACTCGAACGGGTACAATGCTTTGCAGATATGAGTGAGCATTTCTTTGATGATTCTGTATATATTCCACAGTTTCCTACCTGATGCACTGGAATACTTGAGGGAAAAAAATATAGTTATTTTCCCTCCAGATGTCGATAATTTGACAGATGAAGAAGAATTGGATGAAGATGATTTATTGATTGTTGGTATACCCAATGATGTTGCTGGACGTATTCAAATTACGGAGAGTTTTCCACGTGAAGATCATTGGGATAGTAGTGATGATGAGCTGCTTAGCGAAAAGCGAAGACGGTTGAAAATGCAGAAAAAGCGAAAAACACAAAAGACTATTAGATGAGTTAGCTAATTCAAACCCTGTCCAGGTATTTGAAAAGTTTTTTGATGATTATGCAATTCATTCATAGCCATTTTATTCTTTTCCGGATATCACCCACTACCTCAAGACGAAGATTTAGGTATAAGAAAGGTGTCGTCAGCCATGGCAAGAAAGTAGTATGATCAAATAAAACAAAACATTCACTTCGCAGATAATTCAAACATTGATACTACCTCTGATGAATATTCTGAATAACAAATTCAAGCAGTGAGGTATTTTTCATACTTATTTATCAATAGACGGTCCGCTATTTCGGCCGTTAGCTAGTTCGACTGGATACTGCTACCATTTTGATACATATTGTGGAAAAAGCAATATGGAGAATTCATCCGACTCTCTTGGAGGCAATGTTGTTTCGAATTTGTTGAAAAATGTTCAAGACCCAACAAAGCATGTTGTTTTCTTTGACAATTATTTTTCGACTATTCATTTGATGTCAAGACTCACCCAAAACAGTGTGAGAGTAACAGCAACTAACAGGTGTAGGGGTATTCGGGCCAGGAACCAAATACTCAGAGCCGATGGGAATATACCCCAGTGTCTTCCAGGCAGAGATTAATGCGATTGGAAGATGTGCTCAGGTGAATCTTGACAGGAACTATCGGAAGGAGAATATTGCAATCTTCTCCGACAGTCAGGCAGCCTTATTGGCGCTGAGTTCTAACACCATCAGCTCCAAGTTAGTTTGGGAATGCCGGGATAAACTAAACAACCAGGGCAAAGAAAACAACGTTGCATTGTGCTGGGTACCAGGACACACTGGAATCAGTGGCAATGAGAAAGCTAATCTATTAGCAAAGGAGGCCGCCACAACATCGTTTGTGGGACCGGAACCATTCTGTGGAATAGGGATGAGCACCTATAAGAAAGAACTTAAAGACAGGGAAGAGGACGTCAGAGCTTCCCTCCGGCACAATCTTCCTGGTCTGAGACATTCCAAGGTATTCCTTGGAAATTTCAACAAGCAGAGAGCAAAAACCATGCTAGAACTAAACAGGAACAGATTACGCATTCTCACAGGTTTCCTTACAGGGCATTGTCACCTCGGGGAGCACATGAAGAGAATAGGTCTGAAACAGAATAGCGACTGCAGGTTCTGCGGGGCGGAAGATGAAAGTCCGGAACACCTGATATCCAACTGCACAGAAATTGAAGAAATTCGCGCCAACTATCTTGGCAAAGGCGTTATAGACGAGGAGTTTATTAAAGCCCTCAGGCTG
>CM043018.1:3737979-3865636 GCA_023690525.1 Holotrichia oblita
TTGTGCAGAATGTCAAAAAGAAAGTTAATTGGGTATTCGAGGACAATCCAAGAAAAGCTGTGGATGCTCTCCGAAATGGGGGTCAGCATTAGTTAAGTCTGAAAACGATAAGAGATTCCACGAATAAATCTTTGATTACATAATCGGATAAATGTGTATTTTTCTTTGCAACGGTTCTTAATATGTCAACACCATCATTCCAACAAGATAGCAAAAGACGAATCGCGTTGTTATAAATGAAGAATGTTGTAAATAATTGGAATTATTTGATAAACCAGAAAATTTTCAATCTAAGTAAGGGCAAAAATGGCTCAAGTCAGAATGGTTAGATCAACATCGATCTTCTGGTTTAGAAATAGCAAGGACACTAAAAGGAAGTATGACGAATGAAGCTTGCATTCTATGGCTCGAATATTTGGTTCAGTACAAAAATGCAAACATCATTGCTGTAGTAATATTTGACGGAGCCAAAGCAGCAGATGAGTGCGATGTAACTTTATTTTGCCTTCCTTTTTAACAAAAATGATATTTGGTGAAATTCAAATTGAAAATTCCAAAAAACAAACAAAACAGAAATGAAAATATGAATACAGCTTCCACCACAACAACTCGAGGAAAATCGAAGCCTCATAAGAATGAACCATCAACATTAAGAGCTGTAAAATTCAAGTCCAAAAGCCCAGCGAGTCCTCATTAGACGCAGATTACAATATTGATGACGATTTATGTAATGATTGCATAAGCAGTGATTAAAATAACTTCAAAAACCCAAGCTATAATGTATTTAAATTTGTCTAAACTCAAACCAAAAGGAAGACATCTGCTTTTATGGGGAGGGAGGGTGGAATTGTTAACAAGTCAGCCAAGAAGGTGGAAGGTAGAAAAATATCGAAAATATTGGCAAGTTTAAAAAATATGGAAAATTTTCAACGGTCAAAGCCGACCTTTCAAAATGAAATGTTTATTTTGTTCTGCAAACCAGTCCTCCACAGTTTCGATCACCTCTACTTCGTTCGAAGAAAAAATATACGACCTTTTTTGAAGTAATTTTCAGTTGGGGAACTACATGATAGTCGGACGGAGCCAGATCTGCCGTATCCATGGCAGTCACAAAAAAAGTGAAGCAAGAATTTTTCGAGTAGATTCTTGAACACAACTTCTTAGGCCTTGAGGAACCAGAGCATCTCGATTCCATCGATTATTGCTTTGCTTCTGAATCGTAGATATGTACCCATGTTTCATCCATAGTAACAATACGTCTTCTTAAGAAGTCTGCATCATTTTCAAATCGAACAGAGATCGAATGCGATGATTTCCCCCTTCTGGTCAACATTCAAACATTTGGGGGGTTTGTTGTATCTTTGTATAGATACAATTTTTATTGGCAAGAGTGTAATAATGACGTAAGATTTATACAAAAGAATACGCGATGACAAAATTTGTTTCCTAATCAAACCTTAGTAAATATTTAAATTGGCCTCACGCTATATACATAATTTTTTTTCAATTAAGCATTCCCTGTTTATTCTAGGTTATCTTATCTGTTGTACGTTACATTTCACACACGCCTTTTTAAAAACTTCCTGCTCGATCAACCGGTATTAAAATTATATTATTATACCTTCGTACATACTGGATCTATCTATATATTTATTTATTACAGTAAAAGTAATCAAAGACTTAATCATGCTAAAGATAGCCGACATAGTTTTGATCTTAATAAAGAAAATTATTGCATCAGATTAATTTGCACCTTTACCGATAAATAATAACAAAACGAAACAATATAAGAACACCGCCTACCAGAATTGCACAGCTTTGTTTTTTAAAACAAACAAGCAGTGTTGTATACGTAAATAGCACAATTTGTAGGTCGCTTTGTGTAAACGACATTCGCTCGTATTTTAATCGGTCATTTTTAATAGCAAGGCCAGCAGAAAATACCACATCGAACGGTTAATAACTACACATATTTCTTGTAATTAACGAAGGCTTTTAAGTAATAGCTGTCATTCGCTGTAGTTAAATAGTAAAAGTATAATTAAATCAAGAATCAACTGGAAATAATAAACGATAATTGTCGCTTTCGCGAGATGGGAAATTGCGGAAATTAATTCTCTTATTTTTTTCGATAACCTTTTCATAACCTTGAAAAGAATACATTCGTTATAGATCACAGATCTCCGAATTATCATAATACAATTTAAGTAGTTGAAAATTAAAGCTTCTTCTACGTATGGTAATTTATTTTTTTTTACAGTTACAACATCTATTATTAGTGATTCACTAATTCAAGAGACAAAATTCCAGGTACTTTGTAGACAACGTCTGACTCACGTATTCTTGAAACTATGCCGCCGTATACTGAATATTGTTATTTAAAACAATATGCATTCTTTAAATGCTGACGTATTGATAATCCGGTACAACATGCATGCATAACAGGTATGGAAAAGAACTTGACAACCGACGATGTGACCTGAATTTTGGGGGAGCCTTAATATTAAAAACTCTCGATGTTGTTAAGTATAATGGCAAGGTGGTTTATTTTGATGAAACCAAAACTGTATCGTGGTTAATGCGTCGTCTTCTAAACTCTAGCTCAAAGATCGAAAATTATCCATCCACTTCACAAACTATTCGCATATTAGCTCGAATTTGCCATCAATACAATTAGACAAAGTCGATTATGTCAACAATTTGGGTTCAAAGAGGCAAATTTTTAAAGGTGCAATCAAGTGTAAGTTCTTCGGTTAAAAAATTGCGTCAGACAAAAAGATCCGGCATAGATAAATCTTTGCTCAAGTGATTTGCGTTGAAACGAACCCAAAATGAGCCGATCAGTGGTCCTATTTTACAAGAAAAAATGAACCAATTGGCTGAACTACGCAGTGAGGCAGCAGGAACGTCAAATGAACAATTTAATTGTTCACGAGGATGGATTGATCGTTTCAAAACAAAAAATAATATAAAAATTCATGGTGAAGCTGGTGCTGTAAACAAAGAAGGACCAGAATATACCAAACTCTTTTTTCTTGTTTAGAAAGCTTGTGGCTACGAGTTTTGTAATTTCGCAGCAATATTTTTAACGGCGACGAAACTGGTCTTTTCTACCGGCTTACTCCAGACCGAACCCTGTATTTTATAGGCGAAAAATGCTCTGGAGGAAAACATTCCAAAGAAAGACTTACTGCTTGAGTCTGTGCCAATATGGACGATTCAGAAAAGAAGAAACTTTTGGTAATTGGAAAATCGAAGACTCCTCGATGTTTCAAAAACGTTTCAAACTTGCCAGTATCATCTGAAGCAAACAAAAGAGCCTGGATGATGCGAGAAATTTTTTCAAATGTTCTACATCTTGGGATCAAGAACTTGCAAGGTACAAAAGAAAAATTCTTTTAGTGATTGATATCTGTCCTGCACATCCTAAATTGGATAATTTGGAGTGGATCGAAGTGGTTTTTCTTCCTCGAAATATGACTTCAGTTCTCCAACCCATGGATCAAGGCATAATCAAAAGCTTAAAGTCCTATTATCGAAGACAATTACTCCTAAAAATGATTCAGTCTGATGATCAAAACGTCGAAATGAAAATGTCCTTGCTTGATGCCTTGATTTCGAATTTCGAAAATTTCAGAGGAAATGATTTCGAAAGTCGAAGAAAAATAGACAATTTATTGGGCTCAAAACAATAACATTTATGATTTTGAAGAGCATACTTTAAACGAATACAAGAAAATTGATGAAGAGTTGGAAGTCGCAGAATACCCTGATGATTCTGAAATCGTTAGATCGGTAATGGAACAAGCACAAACCGAAGACTTTACAATTCTAAACGAAAGTGATGAAAAAATCGAACCCTAAACAAACATTGTAGGGGATTCATTTCCCACTGTACAGAAAGCTCTTGAAGCATTGCAAAGCGTAGCATGTCTTGTACAGTTGCCTGAATAAAATGACAAGGCCAATTTTCTAGCCTCTTCGAGTATTGTAGAAAAAAAAATATTTAAAAAACTGTATTTTCTAGATTATCTCCTGAGGATGGCATTTTAGCCGAAACATGTTGAGATAGAAATAAATAAATTGTGAGGAAGAACAGATCTTATCTTTCATTTTCATACATCAACACTCACTAAAGTTTTTAATTCTTTAATCATTTAAAAAACTGTTGGAAAAAAGAAATCAATCTAGAATTACTGATTTTTTTTCGATTTTTTTCTACATACATTCTTGTTTATTTTTATACATACTACACATACATATGCATGTATTCAATAAAAATGTATGAACATGTTTCTTAAGCATTATTAATGTATTAAAACCATTCGTAAAAGAGCAAATCATACATGCATTGCAATTGACAGATAAAACCATAAAAATTAAAACTATCCTGACAATGGTTTTTAGGAATTCAGTTGAGGCCTGCGTGAAGTTAGCCACTCCCCCTTTTTTTCGAATTTAGAAATTTTGAAAGTTGTTCCAAGTTGTTCTGAACATTGTTCCAAACTTTGAACCTTCTCACATTAGTAGTTTATGAAATAATTAATAAAAATAAAATTTCGCCAGCCCCCCTTTTTCGAAATTCAAACTTTTGAGAGTTGTTCCAGTTTGTTCTAGTTGTTCTGAACATTGTTCCAAAATTTGAGCCTTCTGGCATGTCTAATTTATGAAATAATTGAGAAAAACAAAATTTCAGTGACGCCTCTTTTTCGAAATTCAAAAGTTGTTCCAGGTTGTTCTAGGTTTGTTCTATATTGTTCCAAGATTTTAGTTGTTCTATCATGTATACTTCGTGAAATAAATGAGAAAAACAAATTTTCAGGGGTGTGAAGTTAGCTTGAAATTTTGTTTTTTTCATTTATTTCACGAAGTATACATGATAGAAAGCTAAAACAACTGGAACAACTTTCAAAATTTCGATATTTGAAAAGGGGGAGGGGCTAACTTCACGCAGGCTCAGTTGAGGTACCCTGTTTTTATCAAACTTTTCTTAAATCACAAAAACTTCGAAAAAAATCGCTAAAAGTTTTTTTTGTTCACGCAAACACGACAAAACAATCCCATTAAGTTAGTAAATTATGTTACAACCGAAGAAGTTCCGAAAACAAAAAGAATTTCTAAAAATAACTTCAAAATACAGGGTGACTCTAATTTTATGCTCATCAGTGTATTTGCCAACCATTTTAGGGTGGAATTTAGAAAAATCAGTTCTTAAATGATGTTGAGATGATTGAAATGAAACATCAAATTGGAACAAAGCTATTGAGGAACAGATATGGGGTTTAGAAACCTACAAAGTTTTTTAACCATAATCGGAGATTTATAACTTCACTTGTGAGTGGTAGAATTAATTTATGAAATCTTGTGATGGGTTATCGGCATTCTGAAAATCTATGATCTGAAACCATTAAAGCACCTTTAAAAATACCTTAAAAGCCAAGTCAGCCATGATTGAAGCAAGGAACAGCTTCAAAAAACTGTTCTTTGGACCTTTTACTGTAAAAAAGATTCAACAACAATAAAGGCTTCTTCTTTAAGGTCGTTAGGGTCGTTGTTGAATTCGGAGTACGAAATAAATAAGTTGCTCCGAATGTTTGGTCTGATTATAAATTAGAAGTTGCTTCAAGACTTGACGATGCCTAAGAGGCAACAAGAGCCTTAATGATATGCCCAAACGTAGCAAGTAAAACATTGGGTTGCAACTCAAACATACTGCAATGGTTGTAAACCAAATATCTCTCCTCACAGGTTTCCTTACAGGGCATTGTCGCCTTGGTCAACACATAAGAAGGTTCTGCAGGGCGGGGGATGAGGAGCTCTGAGCAAACTCCAACAGTACTAACTAAATCTAAATCTGCATCCAAAATATGTTTTTTCTTGGTCGTCTGTCAGAATCTTCGATCAAAATTCAATAGTCTTTTTCCTTTTTAGAAGAAGGAGCTTTGTATAGTAAAGCTACTCTTCATTATAACAATATAAACTGTACTATGTAGTGGCACTTACTAGTAGGAAATAGCTTTTCTAGGATGTATTAAACTCGACTATTGTTTAAGGTCATTAGCACTTTAAATTACAACTTGTTGTAAGTTAAATTGTTCAATTAATTGTGAAATATCTGCCTTTTAACTCTTACTTACACAATATACAATTTCTTAGTTACAATTGCAATACACCAGAGTAATATAATACGAACATGTATCCATCCATATTCCTGTTATATTCTTTTTGTAATAAATACATGGCATAGAGATAGTGCTGGATGCAAGTAAAGCAGGTTTTTCAGAAGGTCGACCTTGATCTGCGTCCGAACAATAATTTGCCGTGAGTGCGTTACCCTGTGGGTTCCAGAGAGCTCGATGATCTATCTCTAAGCGATGACAAGTTTGTGTTTTTTTTATTCGTCTGTTTCTGTGTAGATAATTGCGATGTACGCGAGGTTTTTCACACAGACAGGATAACAAAAAAAAAAAACGACAAAATAGCACAGATAGAATTCGTAACGTCTGTATACATACGTCATATTTTATGTGGAAGCAAAGGTTAGGTGTTTAATAAAATTGTTTATATAACAGTCGAAATCCGACGCGGGTAAATGTAAAGCACGTATCTCCGCGAATAAATTAGAAAAATTTTAACGAGTTACTTCGTCTGCATGGTAATGTTATAAAATGTTGTTAATGTCTATTTTAAGGAAGTTTGAAATCGCAATTAGAATGGAGTTGGTTATGATTCGTCGTCGTTGAAGATTAGTCTTCAAATTTCGAGTTTGGACAATCTACAGCTAAGCTGTAAGTGAGTGACGTCAGCAGCTGTCAAAATATGACAATTAATTTAAACATAGAATGTTAGATAAACCAAAGAAAGTGTTTTCACTATGGTTTTACTGTTAATGACCAATTTGACCACTTCAAACACGACACAAGAGCTTCAGCTGCTTGACAAAAAAAAAAAGCTTCTTCCACTGCTTTGGAGCATTTTTTGAACCAGTTGTTATACAACTAGCATGGATTCAGAGCAATTTATTCTTGCTTTAAGAGTGTGATTCCTGAATATTTCCTAAACGTTTCCTTATGCAAGGAAATGTTAGAATTTGAAGCCACTCCCTTAGAACGAAATTGTTTCTCAAAGATTCCGATCAATCTGAAGAAAATTGCAAGAAAAATAGCATCAAACTATAAAACGTAGGAAATAACCAAAGACATTCTAAATCTAGTATTGCTATGTTTCATGAAAAGACTAGATCAAAATCAGAGCTTCAGCTCAGCTGCAGTTTTTGAACAGCTCGAAGACAATGTGATTACATGACCTCGAAAGGCAAGCTCAGCCAAAACAGAAACCTATTGAGTCCCCATTGCCAACCGGGATCATCTAATCGATCGACTCCAAAGTACAGTAAAGGAAATAAAAATAAAGACATGGAATATAATGCTTGAATATTCCGATGTCTATGATGTTTTCACAGCACTCATGACTAATAAAAAGATTTACGATCGTGTCTCAACATGTTTGAACATGTTTGATAGTGGCAAATTCCGTACTTTACGATATGGAAGCAATAATGAAGGCAGTACCGAAAAATAATAATAAAAGACAATTTTTTTTAAATTAATTTTTGTATATATCTAAAGGTATGTAATATATTTTTAGTTTTTCATGAAAAGTTTGTTATAATTTGCTTTAATTTCTTTTAGTTTAAAATGCCTCGAAGAAAAATGTTGTCTAATGAGGAAAAAATCCAAATAAAGACTTATAAAAGAATTTGGACTGGCAAACCGTAATATTGCAATGAAATTACATCGTAGTGCTTCAGTAGTTGATAATTACATTAAATTGGGTGAAAATTATGGCAAAAAAGGCAACAGAGGTTTAAAATCAAAATTGACCGAATGCCAAAAACGAGCAATTGTGTGCAAAGTTTAACTTAACTAGACCGGATGGATACCAATTCTACTGGCATGATTTAAGGAAACAGGAGCAAGTGCGAATGAGCCGTAATTTTGGTGGAGGAAGTGTAATGATATGGGCAAGATTCAGTGCAAACGGGCAAAACAACATTAGCTTGGGTGCCAGCCAGAATGAATTCTATATATTGAGTTACTGGTCGAAATTATTGAAGAAGCGGAGGAAACTTGATTTTGCAAAAAGGAATATTTTGCTGGCAAAAATATAACATTAATGGAATGGCAGTTGTTAGTGTTCTACATAAGTTTGACAATTCAAGATTAATACGTTTCCATAGCAACGCAACCAATTATATTACGAATGTCAAAACACCATTTATTTATGAATAAAATTATTGGCGATTTTTTCAAAATTAATTAATATCTGTCGAATTTTAAACGATTTTCAGAAAAGAGTATGTTTGCCTCGTAGGAAAAGCAACATTCCTGGACTCTGTGTTGCTAATCTTCACAGTCGTCCAGGAATGTTAGGCTTTTCTTACTCGGTAAACAATATATTATTTAGCATTAATCCAGTATTTCAGAAGTGCCTCTATTTTTAGTTCCACTCAAATCTTGCTTCTTCTTACCTGTTGCTGCTCATAAAGACTATCTCGCGAAGTCTTTTCTCATTTAGACTGCCTAGCAGAGAGTGTAGATTTGGCAGAGGCTTTAATGCTGCAATTAGAACTGCCACACGTTGATTCAGAACCTACGAGGGGTATTTTTTTTTTCAACCTCCGATCGCATAGTATGATGGCCAGGCATCCGGCAGGTGGTTGGTTTGCGTAGTAGTCGACTGCCCATATCCCCCCTCCACACGCTCTGTCACTGACGAGTCCAACACGCCATTTCCTGTTGAGTTGCATGCAGTCACGTAAACATGGCTGTCGCTATTGATTCCCCCGCCAAGTGTGAATTGCGGGCTGTTATTCGTTTCTTGCAGGCAGAAGAGTGGTGAGGAAATTCATCGAATGTTGCTCGTGAATGCATTGTTCGTGAAAGTTTAAAGATGGCCGAACTGATGTGCATGATGAAGGAGGTCAAGGACGCAAGTCTGACGCTACAGACGACATTGTCCAACGAGTTGATCAGGCTGTTAAGGAAAATCGAAGGTTCACCATAAATGAATTATCGATGAAAGATGTTGACCAACAACCACAAAACTCGCCCAATGGCTGCAGCGTAGGAGTTGTTTGACCGTTACAATACTGATGGAGATTTTTTGAAACCCATTGTGACATGTGATGAGACATGGGTTCAATATGACGTGCCCGAAACGAAACGACAAAATTCAAACGAATCTTCAACAACCGTAACTGTTTTTTGGGGCCAAAAAGGTGTGTTGCTTGCGGAGTTTATGCAGCCTGGAATAACAATTAATGCAGATTCATATTGTGAAACTTTGCGAGGCTTACGAAGAGCTATTCAAAACAAACGAAGAGGCATGCTAATTTCTGGAATTGTTCTGATCCACGACAATGCTCGTCCTCACAACGGCCATTTTCGAACACCCACTATATAGTCCCGACCTAGCGTCGAGTGACTTTCATCTTTTCCTTGAAGTAAAGCAGTGGCTTGGGAGGGGAGGAGGGGGGAGGGGAGCAGTGCATCCAAACTGACGTGGAGCTCAAAGAAACCGTCACAACTCTCTTCCAATCATTGGTGGCAACATTTTATGAAGAGGGTATTGCAAAGCTTGTTCACAGATATGACAAATGCCTCAATCGTCAAGGTGATTATGTAGAGAAATAACCTCTATTGTACACTACTTTTGGTAACAACATCTTTTTTGTATATTTAGCCGTTTTTTCTTGATAGCCCATTGGAGGTTGAAACAAAAATTGCCCTCATATAAATGGTCGTTCACTGGCACCCATCTCAGCGTAGTACTGTGATGTTCTGCCTGTTTTTCTAGTTTCCTATGGCAGCCAAGTATCATCAGTCTTGAGTGTTTTAAGGTCAACCTGGCTGTCAGTTAATCAAAAGATTGTTAGTCATGGATGCAAGAAAGAATCAAAAACTACAAGCAACCAATTATTGATTGGTCTAAGAAATTTATCTCTGTCATGCAACTGATGACAAATTTATTATTGATATAGTGCGATTAATTTCGATATTGGGCAATATCCACTTCATCAAATGACACACAATAATCCCCTCTAATGAAATATTCATCGCGCAATTGTTATTCTAATTTCGCAAACATCGGAACGAAAATAAAATCAAATTATTGCGTATATTATATCGTAAATGGATGTGTAAACGTTATATTTCTATTCAGGAAGTAAGATAAATTGTATTCATAAGATAAGGTGTGCTGGTTATGAAAATTATCAGCAACGTCTCGAAAACAAACGAGTTACAATTGTCTGCGTATTCGAAATCGCACAATTATTTATTTATTATTTTCGTAAACAGGATTTTTAATTCCGGTAAGATTTCAATCACGTTAGAGCATTATACAATAAATAGTCGAGACGTCGAGCGTTACGCGAAGTACCAACTTTAAATTGTTAATTCGCTAATAAAATTGGGGGCATTGAACCTAGCAATAAAATAATGTTATTACTGTCGCTGACGTTTGCGTTAAATATTTAAACGTTAAAAAAAAAACGAGACGCAATTCGTCCTTTTTACAATTTCTACGATATCTAATATTCCTAGATCATCGTGCTGCTTTTAAACGGATTTAATTTATTAATACCGTTAATGTAAACACAAGCGGCTTTGTTCTAGTGGTGGTATTTAAATTAGACAAATTAATCTTAATACGTAATTAAACAGCGTTGCAAATTGCTTCACGTCGATGAAGTTCTAGGTGAAAACGTTGCGGAGGTAGTTTACGACTAAAATATGCAAGTTCGCTTTCATATTAGTCGATACTTGACAGCTTAATAAAGTATGAGGTTAATGGTTTAATATCTGTTGTTGAAATTAATTAGATTAAATGTACTAGGAAATAACAGATAATGCTTAATTGGTTTTTTTTTCTATCTCTAATATATGTTTATGGTGAAATGTTGATTGATTTTATTAGTTGTGTACTGTTTTAGCAAATTTATTCGACGTCGTAGTCTAATCAAGTGTGTACCTGATTAAATCAGCCGTAAACAGGTAATTTTTTAGTTGTATTTAAATAAAATTACAGTTTGGAATTAGATTAGTTTTGTTGGGACCACGTCTAAGTTTTCTCCTCCTTTTTTTGCCGATGGAATCACACAGTTTTGCTTTTCTAATTCAGGATCATAACGGTGAACCCAGGTTTCATCCACAGTAACGAATCTTGTTAGGGTACTGTTAAGAGGGATCTCCTTTAATGATGGCCAAATTTGGCCAATTCGAACTGACCTATCGAATGTGCTTTTGCTGTGGCGTTAGCATTTTCTTTATATAAAATGATCTCTGCACTACCCGTTGAAAAACCATAAGTCTGAGTTATGAATTTCACAGTGATTCGTCTTGTGATCTTTCAGGACCATGTTTGAATAAGCTTGGAACTTTCTGAGTCATTTTTAACTAACTAATTTGGTTTGCTTGTGCAGACTGCCAAAAAGAAAGTAAATTTAGTGGTCTCAGGATAATCCAAGAAAGACTGTACAGGCTATCCGAAATAGAGTCAGCATTAGAGATTCCACGAACTAGCCTTGCATTATATAATCGAAAAAATACCATTAAACGCCATTCCGCTTAGCAATGTATTAAAGAGAATTGAGTGGTCTGAGGACAATCCAAGAAAGGCATTAGATGCTATCCACAGTGGGATCAGCATTAGTGAAGTCTGAAAATGGTAAGAGATTACACAGCTCAACAGCTCTTAATACACCAACGCAATAAATCCAGCAAGATAGCAAAAAATGTTCCTTCTAAATTGGAATTGCATATTTGATAAACAAAAAATGTTTAAAAAATAATATAAACGAAAAAGGGTCAGATTGTTTTTTCACAACTAACAAAAAGTCTTAGCCCAAGCTAAGCCCAAGTGATCAGATCAATTGCCTTCTGGTTCCAAACTATGAATGACCAATACTCCTGTAATAGTTGGCTGATGTGAGTCAAATTCGATTTAGACATTACTATTATTGATGAAGCAGATTTTTATTTAGCCTCTATACCAATACAAGACACAATCTTCAATCTATGGACAACCTTTCACCACAATAAATTGAGAAATAGAAATTTAAAAACTTTATACGAATCAATCATCAACATTAGAAGCTGTAAAGTTCAAATTTAAGAGTTAATCAAATATTTCAAAGAGCAAATTAATCGAAAAACAAAAATACCCCCTTTGATGATGCCATTTTAGACTCCGATTTTAGTGTTCATGAAGATTAATGTGAAGCTGGCATATAAGCAGTGGTGAAGATATCTCTAGAAATCTAGGCTATCACGAGCAAGATTTAGAAAGAAGACCAAACATATGGGATTCATCATTCGAACTGTCAAAGAACACTATGACGAAATGAACTCTAATATTGACCTTGGAAACTTTTTATCATAGAAATTTGACCACCCTCAATACCATCTACATTTCATGAATACCTTGTTAAATATTTGGATCAAATCTTCTCTAACTACATATGTTATTACATTTTTAAAGAAATAAAGTTTTATTTGGCATGGATGTTCAATGCTGTAAATTGGCTGAACTTTAGAGTGGAGTCGCTTCATGGCCTATTCATGGCATTTTCTGAAGTATGCATGTGCATGAAAAGCTGTGCCTTCAGAAATATAGTCGCCTGTGTAGATCATAAACTAGTATTTCTTAAACAGACATAACATTTTATTATATAAATGCTGAGTGGTCTGGTAATGTACACAACGCAAGGTTTTTTGCAAAGCAGTGTTTCTTTTGCAAGGATAGAGATATGATCATGCTTTTGTTGTGAACACCTTTAAAACTTACAAGAGATAACCCATGAAGAAATTGTCGAATTCCAAAGAGAAGAGGATGATGAGATTACCAGTTTTTGCTCCTGAAAAAACTCAGAAACTCAAGCCGTGGAAGTCTTCGATATCATGCAAGTTTCTAATAAACAATTATAAATTTTTTAGTGATTTATAAAGCATAATGGAAAGCAGAATGGTCCAATGATGCCTCCAGCTCAAAATCCACACGTCAAAGAGTGACACGTTGTAGATGCATTTCTGAACAATCTTTCGTGGATTTTCTAAACCCGAAATGGAACAATTTTGATGAAGAAAATGAACCTAATCAAGGAAAATGATTTCAATTTTTGAGTCAATAAATGTTTTTTTCCATTCGAATTCTTAGCTAAACGCTCTCACGAACTGCTTCGATGTTTTGAATTCTTAGCAAGGACAACCTTCCTAAATCTTCATTACTTTAAAAATATTGTTAAGTAATAATAACGCATTCCTTTTTTCGAATGGTGTTGCATTTTTAATAACCTTGAACTGTCTATGTTTTTTTTTGTGATTGGCAACAATTGGCACCCCAAAAAAAGGCGCAAAATTGTGATATTTCTATCTTATTTTGTTGAAGTTTAAGTAAGGGTAGCATCGATTAGCTCGAATCTTGGAAAAAATACCATTACACCTCGATTTTTAGTAAAAAGTTTTTTGATGTTTTGTGGGTTGAAGTGTTTAGAATTTTATTTTTTTTAACAAAAATGAGATTTGGTGAAATTCTTGCAAAAATATGCTTAAAATTCATGACACCATCTAATATAATATTCGGATTCAGAGCCATAGATTTACACCGTCTTTGGTGACTCAAATTGAATATTCCAAATAAAACAAACAAAACGAGAATGAAAATATTAATACAGCTTCCACCACAACAACTCGAGGAAAATCGAACCCTAGTAAGAATGAACCATGAACATTAAGAGCTGCAAAATTCAAGTCCAAGAGTCCTCTTTAGACGCAGATTACGATGACGATTCATGTAATAAAAGCACTGATGAAAATAGCTTCAAGAACCCTAAGCTATAATGTAATTTACTTCAAATAAATCCTGAACTTTTAAAACTCAAAACCAAAACAAAGAAGAATCACTTGTGGATTTTCTGAAAATGGGATAATTTTGAAGATTTAATGAGCTTTCTTCGTTGTACGTAGTCTTAGTAAATCTTGCGTGAGAACACTCTGCAGAGACATCTTTTCTAAACGTCCATCTATAATGACTAGGGTGCCGAATGGATATTCCTGGATTAGACTCTTGTTGGAAACACAATAATCTCAAACCTTCATTACTTTAAAAATATTGTTAAGCCAACTGTTGTCAAGTTGGCACCTCAAAAAAGGAGCAAAATTGTGACATTTCTATCTTCTTTTGTTGAAGTTTAAATAAGAGTAGTATAAAGATGATAAAGTAAACTTATTATTACTAAACACAGCTAAACATTGTCTTGCTCATGTTCAACCCTCAGATCTACAGGAAGACCTTTTTGGCAAATTTAAATCCACCAAGTTGCAATTTCGGCCGGCCAACATGATTTTGTTACTTAAGAAGGTAATTTCTAGCTTTAAAAAGCTCTAAAATTCAAGCACCATTTTCTATAGTTAGTCAGTTATTACTTTTATACACCTAGAGATTGACTATCTATGGAGAAGATTAAAAATCTAGTTTGAACATTTACCAAAAGCATCGAGGTATCACAAAGAGGTTCTAAAACTATTAAGTCGCCATTTTAATCTAATATATCCTATATATACAGAGAACTTTTAGAATAAATCGTATCATCTTGTTCGGATTCTAGAAGCTTCTGGAGTAATTCTTTCAGAAGCCCCCTCACAAGTTTGTTGAGATGAAAACTACACCAAACTCTGATATACAGCTTTGACCAAGGGACTAAGGGAAACTGCTGTCAGGAAAGGGCAAAGGGCTTATTGTTTTAGATATGTTAGGTCTGAACTTGGGCTTTGTTGATGGAGAATTGTTGCTTTTCGAAGGCAAAGAAATGAGGAGATGAAGAAGGCAGTCTTTGAAGAATGGATTTGGCCAATCCAGTAGAATTGATATGAGGAAAAATTAAAAATCAAATAAATTAATTCAGGAATGATAATTCGAATAATTTTCAGGAATGATATTTGTATACAGAGATATAAAACAAATCAGTCTTTATGATAAAAGTATGCAAAATAACCGGTTCAAACATTATCAAACTGTAAACATATTGATCACAAAGGTACATAGTAGTATAGGTACATACATCACACATACACATATACATACATCTTTTATTTATCGTTCATGTAGTGACGAAAACAAAAACGCAGATAAGAATGAGAAACTACATTGTTAATGCTGCAAAGATTACAATTCAATGTGTTCTCTCAGTAATAAATGAAAGAGAGGAAAAAAAAATATAATTTATAGTAGGCGGTTATAATCGGAATCGGGGGATATTTATCAACACAAACCAAGTCTGGAATGTTCAATAGAATTCTATTATCATTCGACGAACATTTGATGTGGATTTAGTTGTGAAATTTCGAAACAACAAAAAAAAAATAATAACAGAGAGATGTAGAGGAGAAACACAACACACACGGAGATATTTTTATATTTATAAAAATAAACGCGGTAGGTCATGAAACGGCGATGACGTCGACCGCCTTTTATTTTCTCTGTTTTTCGCTTTTCATTTTTAAATCTCACGGCCTACTGCATCGAAAACAAAGATCAAGCGCCGTTAAAAGAAAATATAAAACAAAAACTTGGATGTTAATGACACAGATATAAAAATATATTTAAAAAAAACTATACGCGACGAACATTCCTGAAGATGATACTTTCGGGAGAAACGAGAAGAAAGGATTAATTAGAAAGATGTTTTATTTAGGGATTATTATTATTATTATAGTATGGTATGTAAGTGCAAAAACCACTTTCACTTTTAATAATAAAGATTTCATGACATCACACTTCAGGAGGATATGCTAATTTTAAACTAATTTGTAAAACAAAGCGATGAGCGGAAGTACTTCGAATTAATCGCGGGTAAAAAAAAATCGTTGCCAACTTATTTTAGTTTAAACATATTTTTTTTTTACTCGAGTAAAAGTTTTTTCTCTTTGTAGGTGTGTCTGAGATACCGAGGCCAACACTCTGGAAATAAATACTGGAAGCCATATTGTATATATATCCTGATCTATTATACACTCAACTACCGATATTGCGTTTGTATACGTATGTGAGAGAAAACGGTACATTTCCCAAACAACAGGAAGCCTGGCAGCGATTTTATCAGATTGTCACGTTGGGAAAACAAAAAAGGAAAAAAATTTTTAAGCGAAGGTTAAACATCTCTTTGTTCTTCACACAATGCGGCGTCCTTTTCTCGTATAAATCATCATAAATATAATTAAATATAAATCTGAAGTGATTCACTCACACACATGTTGGGCGCCAATTTTTAAAAATTCGGTGATACCAACTGAGTTATAAACAAAGTTAAAAAAATATGCCGGGTCTCTTATTATAATATATAAAGTGTAATAGGGAATTCCACTCATTAAATTAATCGCTAAGATCTAATTTATGCTTACCTTTGAGTCGCCATGCGATCCAGAGGTAGATTTTGATGATTTTTCCTTTTCAAGATGTATGTATATATATTAATATATATATATAAACACAATTTATATTAAAACGATTATTTAAAAAAAAATTAAATTAAAAAAAAATCCACAATAACACGTTTATATCAGTTTAAAAATGAAAACTAAAAAAACGATTCTTGTTTGTTTTTGTTTCTTCTTAGCTTTGTTTATCCTTGTTTTTGTTTAAAAGGAGTGGTGGCTCGTACAAGCAACACATCCAACTCAGAGTTACGCGGCACAATAAACCTGGTGCGACAAGCAAGGCAGCGAACACCCAGCGTTGACCGGGCACCAAGAGGGGAGGAGTAAACCACGTGGGGCGACCGACTGCGCTGTTCGGTATTGACGCAGCTACTACCCCAGTCTGCTGCACCCCACCCTTTCTGTATTTACGATGATCGCACACACTGATAATTATACCTGGTCAATGAGGAGGAGCGCACAGTCGAACACGATGGTTGCTTAGAATCCATCGGGTTTTGACCCGAACACTGTCCAAGAAAAAAGATCCACGGCCTCCTCATCGTTCGTTTTCCTCCCAACTTGCTCTCAACCTCGTGGGAATAAAAGATTTATCGCGGGCGATCAACATTATGAGAAGGTTGAACGGGGGATATATCCGAGCGGAGGTCGACAGATGCGTTGTCAAATCGTGTGATACCCCTCCCGGTTTTCACCTTTCCGATTCCTCGAATTTAATATCGGGAAGGAATGTTGGCGAGATTTGGTGTTAGACGAGGTTAAATCCGATTTTTTTTTGACGCAATAGAAGCGATGGAAATATGTTTTAATCAATTAAAATCTGTATTAATCTTCAATGATACGGGTGGGGGCGCGAAAGCCTGCGATGTGATGTTCTAAATTAAATATTAAGGGATGATTCCCTTTGCTGCTGTTACAATAATTTTTACTGCTACAAATAAAAAAACTAACGGAAAAAAATGTTGTCCCTCACCACCACCATTTTGCCCACTTTTGCCAATCCCCCTCACCCTATTTTCATTCGAAAATTGAAATTTTCAAGGTTGTTTAAATTAGTAATTGTTCTAAACATTTTTCCCAAGTTTTTGTCTTCTGTCATTCTGTCAACTCAAATGTGTTTTTTGTAATTATTTCTTGGTACAATTCCAAAACTTTAAAACAATGTCCAAAACAACTAGAATAATCTGCGATGGGAGTGGGGAGGGAGCAGGGGATGATGGGGGACAGGGAGGGGGAGGGGATTAAAATTTTGCCAACCTCTTTTCCGTGGAAATTTTTAAAACTATGAATGTTGAATTAGTATTTAATTAATTTGCTGTTTCATTGACCTAAAAGTAGAAATACTTCTGGAATTGATAGATAAGTACAGGGTGGCCAGATAAGAATGCAAAGTGCTGTATCTCTGCAACTATTTGTCGTAGAGACTTGCGGTAAAATGTTGTTGACGTTGTAATTCTTGCACACGAAGAAACAGAGTTAGTTCAAGTTCTAAGAAGATTTGAAAAAGAGGCAGCAGTTGTAGGTTTGAACATAAATTATGAAAAAACTAAATATGTGGAATTAGGAACTAATAAAAAAAGAGGGAGTGAAGTAAAATTAATTTTGGAAGAAGATCGGAGGTCAAAGAAGGTGGAAATAGAAAAAGTCGCCAGCTTTATTTATTTGGGATCTGTAATAAGTGAGAAAGGTGGAACTGAAGAAGAAATTAGATACAGGATTGCAAGAGGATCTGCAAGTGCGGGGGCGCTCACAAGGGCTCTAAGATCGAAAATAATATCTAGGTCTGCTAAGATTAGGATAAAACCGTTATAAAACCAGTAGTATTGTATGCAAGTGAAACATGGGCATTAACAAAGAAAGCAGAGGAAGAACTGGATGTGTGGGAAAGAAAAATGCTTAGAAGAATTTACGGAGGAAGGAAAGAGAATGAAATATGGAGAAGAAGAACTAACCACGACATATATACTTTATATGGAGAGCCGAAGTTGTCGAAGGTTATAAAAGCCCAGAAGATTAGGTGGTTTGGCCATATCTTAAGGAAGGGAGAAGGCCGAATGATGTACGATAGTATGGATACGCGAATGATCGGAAATAGAGGCAGAGGAAGACCCGAAGTAAGTTGGAACAAACAAGTAGAAGAACTGCTGAGAAATCTAGAGATAACAAGATGGAAAGAGACTGCTACAGCTAGAAAAAAATGGAGAGAAGTGGTGCGAAGAATAGTAGAAGAATAGTCTCACAAGCCAAGGGCCGCATGGCCTGTAGTGCTATATATATTTTATATATATTAAAGCTGTCAAAAGAAGACAGTGAAAAATATTTTCAGATTTCCAAGATGGTCGCCAGGGGCGTAATCGGCATTTTAAACTTTTAAAGTGATTTTTCACTGAAATCCACCCAGTAAATGTTACCAAAAAATATATGCTTTTTAAAGCTAAGCTTTACTCGAGTAATTTTTATTCAACACTTTTTGACGTATCTATTAAAATAAAGTGGTGGGGGGTAATTAAATGTTTTTTTAAATAAACAGCTGTAAGTCCTAAACGACTGAACTAATTTTAACAAACTTGGTCTCTCATTGAAAAAAGCATTTATTGTTCCATCAAACAAATCTTGCCTGTGATATATCTATTTTCAGTGATGCCGCTAGAGCGCATTTTTTGATATAATAATAGAAAATTGCAAAATTCTCTAAAAATTTTTTTAGAGAATTGCATGCATCCCCACAATAAAAAATAAGACAAATATTTTTAATATTAAAAGCCGACCATCTGACCCAAAAAGGTTAAATTTTGTTTCGTCACTAAAAATAACACTTTTCCAAAATTCACTTGTTTTGTTAACATGTTCCCAGGCAAATTCTAATCGTTTTCTTCGAATTTTTTCTGAGATTAAAGGCTTTCTTCTGGTAATGCGATCGTTATAACCTACTCGATGCAATTTTTTATAGTTTGAGAGCAAACATTTTTTGAAAATTCATCCTTGAGTTTTTCTGCTGTGTGAGTGTTGGAGCACTTAGTTTAGGATTTATTTTAATTTTTCTCAACACAATTGATGTTCAAATCAAGCTTTTCAAATGACTTTCTTTGTGACAGACAATATTCTACTTAAATTTAAATAAAAGAACAAACCGATAAAATATATTGTAAAAAGAATAGTGTACGGAGACTTTTTTGACTGACTGTACGTATTACTCGTATAGTTCTAAAAAAAGGGAGCCAGCAAAACTTCATTTTTTTAAAGTTTATTTAATGAACTTTAACTTTGTAAACATTGGAACAACATTCAAAACTTCAATTCTGTACAAAAAGAAAGGGAAAGGAGGTTGGCAAAATTGTAGGAGCAATTTTTTTTTCGAGTACTTTGGGGGAAGGGAGAGAGGATACATACCTCAAACGTTTTTGTAGTTTTCGGTTCCAGATTGTTTTAGTTGTTTTCAACATTGTTTTGACTTTTTTTAATGAAATAATTGTAAGATAATATTAAAAATTAGTCGAGAAAAAAAAACGCATTCGATCAAGTGAAATATTAAGTTTTTTAATTTCATAAACATTCATAATTTCCAAAATTTCCACAAAAAAAAAGGAAGGAAAGGCTGGCAAAATTTTCATTTTTACCTTTGGTTTTGAAATCATGGCATTTGTTGCTTTTTTCGACTAGTTCTTAATATGTTTTAGTTTACAATTGTTTTATGATAAGAAGCCGAAACGCCCTCCATCTAAAAACCTTCTGACTAAAAAGGTTTTCGTCTCTAGCGTGGTTTACACGTCGAGTTATCGTGCGTTTCTGGCGATTCTCACCCAGTTTTTTGTGATCCAGAAGGGGACACTTACATATCTGGCGAAACGTTGAGTTTTAGTGACTTTTTGTACAAATTTTGTATTTTTATTTAATTTTTGCTTTTGTTTTATCAATGTTTTGTATGCACTTACTTTATTTTGACGCGGTCAAAAACCGCAAACCTTCATAATAGAACATATTTTCCAAAAAAAAAAAGGTGAGACTGACAAAATTTGATTTTATAACCATATCGTTGACACTATTCCAGGTTAGATTTCATAATTTTGGAAAAATGTTTGGAACACTTCTCAAAAGTTTAATTTTCGAAGATGCAGTTGAAGTGAGAGGACAGAGGGAGAAAGGGAGAGGGAAATTCAGTTCTTTTTCAATTTATTCCATAGTAGAAGGCTAAATTTTGGGGAACATATTCAGAATAATTACAACAGAGTTTAAGTTTTAAAAATTGCAATTAAAAAAAACTATTAGAAGGGGGTAGGCTGGTAAAATTTTATTTTTTCAGCATATGTTTAAAAACATTCAATTTTATCAAATTTTGAAAACGTGGGATCGTATATTTAGCAGAGCAATCCAAAGGAAGATTTGTTATTACAACAATAACAAGAATCTTGTGTTAAGTGATCAAAATATCTTCTATTTATCTCTGAATCTTCTATTATTGCTTATTGGTCGCAACTTCCACTTCTAATGCGACAAAGATGTCATCTCACTAACAATTTATTTTCGTGTTAATTAAAAAGTTAATTAACATAATTTAGAAACGCGGATATTACAGTTGGCTCGATAATCCATTTCGCGTTAGCAGAGAGCCACCACAGTAGTGGAATAAGTGTCGGTTACGAGCACCGCAACCGACCCTCGGATCGCCAAGCTCCTCCGGCAGGCTTTTGACCCGAATGGATGGACGAGACAGAGGCGCGCAGCCAAAGAAAAGCAACAGAAAGCTCCTCCGCGTCGGGCAAGCAGACGCGAGATCGGTTCGATGATCGTCTATGTCGTCTACCTTTTCTCCTTCGCTTTTCTTATTCTTCTTCCAGTTCGTACCCGACTTGCCAACCTCGTGGGAATAGAAGATTTATCGAAAACGACCTGCGTTATGAGTGTAGGCAGAGGTCTACTATACCAATATATATATATATCGGAGTAAAGGTCGGCAGATGCGTTGTTAAATCATCTAATAGTGGGTATTCTATCACCTCGTTTCTTCAAAAATCTACTCTAAGGATTGCGAAAGGAGCGAAATCTTCTATTACAGATTTATGTTTTTTTAGGTATATTGTACCAAAATATGTACTACAGATTGTGTTGTTTCCTACATTACCGACAGAACTAATGTTGTATGTAATGTTTAATCTATAATAATATTAGTGACTTTACTTTTTGGAAATTTTGGACCTTCACAACCTAAATTGTTTGGAAATAGAGATCATTACAACAATAAAGCACCTTTTAGGCAGAGCCATAAAATGCTTGGCATGCAAAACCCAGAAAACACGATTTTTTAAAACATTCATTCATTTGTTACTCATGCTATAAAGAAGCTTGACATTCTTTTCATTCGTAAATGTCAACGCATTACTACAAAACGCCAGGACACAAAACTTACTCGGGAAATCTTCTTCTGTGCTCGTTGCTGCCATGTTGGAAGATATTGGAAAAAGTGTTAGTGTTTGAACGGGAAGGAGAAGATTCATAGGTGCTTGTGGCTTGGAATGGGTTCTTCGATACCAATATTTCACCGAAGAGAGATTGGTGAAATGTTTTGGGATGCGGTGACTCCAAATTCGCGCATGAAACAATAATAAGTTCCATCTCATCTTGCCCTACTATCGAAAAAGTGATGGAAAAGTTTTGGAAACCGCTTTTTCCACTGTCTTACAAGTATTCGGAACACCTGGTGTGACCTTGGTGATGAATATAACCCAAATTGCATGAAACTTATTCTTAAACATGGGAAAGACAGCATTATGAGTTGGGACTGCATAGCTGTTGGATGGTATCAGCAAAATGATCGCCACATGAGTAGTCAACAGTTCATAAATGTGCAGGAAATTGCTTTCGTTAACGCTTGTTTTTGGTGACCCTGTTTTTGGGTAGAGTCAAAGATACAATCCTCTAAGATAAAATCTTAAAAAGATGCTCAAAATTGATCAACACATATGTCGATTCTGCGAATTGGGAACTGAAACAATCGAGCACATACTTTGCAAGTGCGAAGCATTGAGCCGGCAAAGATTTCAGCTTCTAGGACAGGCGATCTTAACACTTGAAGACATCAAAATCTTGACACCCAAACTAGTCCTAAGATTCGAAATAGATGGGTACTGATGGGATAGGGTAATCATAATAGATCAATAGGTCTAACAACAACAATACCATTCGCTTGTTAAATTTACTACTGTAGTGTCCAGATCTCAACGCCAGATGCTCACCAAAGCGTATTATCCAAAATAACGTTACCAACGCTTTGGTTCACGAAAACGCTAAATGCACCGTCTCTTAGCAAAAAATATTGGGATACGATGTTGCCTTAACCACTTCCAAAATTCTAAAATTTGCTGCAGTCCAATTACTTCATTATAGCTCCATTGACTTCAACGACTTTCTGTAATCTTTGTGCCATTGAAAAAATCAGTCGCTGCGCATAGTCTAGTTGTCATGCATCAGTAATTCGTTGCTTAAGCTGATTCACATTTTGAGGCCGAAAATCGTGCTTATACGAGGGCTAGCTATGAAGCAAAAGAGTGACGATGTCAAACAAATTATTGAAAAATGGTTGTCACTGTTCACTGACAAAAGAAGGCAATGGTCCAAAAGCAATTCATGAAATAATGGTTGCTGTGTATGGGGAAGATGCACCATCTTATTTTCGAGTAAAATATTGGTCTAAACTCTTTCCATGGGGCCGAGAGTCAATCAATGCTCAACTGAAGCTCGAACTGAAGACATTGTGCGAAAAGTCAAAAATTTGATACTGAAAGTTCGGCGTGCTCTCTGTCATTGCCAATGAAGTCTGTACATCCGAAGCAAGTGTCCTCAAAATTTTGCATGACGATTTGGGTATGAAGAAGGTATCTGCACGGTGGATACCGAGATTGCTTACACCTGAATAAAAACTGTATAGAAAAGAAGAAAATTTGGCCGAGTTGGAGAAGGACAAAACATTTTTATCTCGAATTATCACCGGGGATGAGACTTGGGTACATCATTGAGACCCTCCTACTAAACAAGAATCCATGCAGTGAGTTCATAAGGGCTCTCCACCACCAAAGAAGGCCAAAACAGAATTTTCTGAAAAAAAAAACTGATGGCAGTTTTCTCATTAATGGAGAGGCCTACGGAAACACTATTAAAAATTTAAAAACTGCTCTAGAGAAAAACGCTCTAAGGCAAACAAAGTTTAACAGATTATCAATGACTGTGGGTTTATAGAGTTAAGGCATCCACCTTATAGCTCCCAAAATTTAAAAAAGGATCTCAGGGGAAAGCGTTTTGTATCCGATGAACAACTCAAAGAAGCTGTTGAAGAATATTTTGCAGATTTTGAGATTTTGTAGATATAAACATACGCACTCGTAACTTAAATAAGGTTTTTTTCTCGTTTACGTTTAGAGATAGACTCATGGTGTATTAAATGTTTTTGTGCCAAAATTGTTATAGCTATCATACCTTGACTGCATGCATTGTATTTTGCGGACCCCTGTATATTTAGGTGTAAATATACACATATTTATAAATAAGACGCTTTTGAATAAATTTTATATTTATTTGTTTTGTTATTTCATCCAAATACAAGATTTAGATTTAGATATAAGGGTGATATTGCACCGCGACCGTGGGTCTATTGTGCCCCCTTACATGAGGTGTAAGCTGCTGGGTTTTGCCCGCAGTCACAGCTCCCCATCCAGCCTGAGAGCTTTAATAAACTGTAACAGATGTGATGGTTTCAGAGAGGGTATTTCTTCCTCGCCTATAACGCCTTTGCCAAGATAGTTGGCGCGAATTTCTTCAATTGCTGTGCAGTTGGATATCAGGTGTTCCGGACTTTCATCTTCCGCCCCGCAGAACCTGCAGTCGCTATTCTGTTTCAGACCTATTCTCTTCGTATGCTCCCCGAGGTGACAATGCCCTGTAAGGAAACCTGTGAGAATGCGTAATCTGTTCCTGTTTAGTTCTAGCATGGTTTTTGCTTTCTGCTTGTTGAAATTTCCAAGGAATACCTTGGAATGACTCAGACCAGGAAGATTGTGCCAGAGGGAAGCTCTGACGTCCTCTTCCTTGTCTTTAAGTTCTTTCTTATAGGTGCTCATCCCTATTCCACAGAATGGTTCTGGTCCCACAAACGATGTTGTGGCGGCCTCCTTTGCTAATAGATTAGCTTTCTCATTGCCACTGATTCCAGTGTGTCCTGATACCCAGCACAATGCAACTTTGTTTTCTTTGCCCAGGTCGTTTAGTTTATCCCGGCATTCCCAAACTAACTTGGAGCTGATGGTGTTAGAACTCAGCGCCAATAAGGCTGCCTGACTTTCGGAGAAGATTGCAATATTCTCCTTCCGATAGTTCCTGTCAAGATTCACCTGAGCACATCTTCCAATCGCATTAATCTCTGCCTGGAAGACACTGGGGTATATTCCCATCGGCTCTGAGTATTTGGTTCCTGGCCCGAATACCCCTACACCTGTTCCTTTTTCAGTTTTGGATCCATCCGTATACCATTGGATGGTGTTTGCTTTTAGAGAGTAGGTGGAGGATTCTCCTTCCCACTCTCTCTTGTTGCTCAACTTCGTTGAAAAGTTCTTTTCGAAGCTGTATTTCCTAACCATTTCATCGCTTGGCAGATCCGAAAGTGGGGAGAGTCCCGCCATGGATGACAAAGCTCCAAATACAAATTAATATATCTATTTTGTGACCTTTATGTACTTATCTTTCAGTTCCCGAAATATTTCCACTTATAGGTCAATAAAACAATTAATTAAATACCAATTTATTCCAGAACATATGATATTATGTTTTCGATAAAGACTTCTTCAGTGGAAGAAATTGACATTTAATATGTGTCAAAATATTATTTATTATAGTATTTAATTAATTGTTGGTTTATTGACCTATAAGTGGAAATATTTCAGGAACTGAAAGATACAAATACACATTTCTTCGTCTCCATCTTCCACGTCATAACGTTCATTCCAAGTATCTTTATTGATATAGCAATAATTAGGTGGAAGACAACATGCAACAATAATATTCACTGCTTTGATAACACTATTTAATACATTAATGTATTGCAAGATACGCCACCTTGATTTCATCAAACCAAATGTATGTTCAATTACTATTCTTGTATACAGGGTGCCCGGATTTTGGTAGGGACAACTTTTTTATTTAAAGACATAGAGAGACGGTTAAATAAGCAAAAAGGTTTAGATTCAAAAACTCACTAAGAATCCATTTTCAAATTTTACTTGTCATGCTTCATTTCTTTAATATTGAAGAAAAACTGAAATCTGCTAATTTCTTTTATTTGCCGTAACTTTTTGTTACTTGAGATATTAAGCTGCGGTTTGAAGCAATTCAAATTGTAATCTAAACACTTTCACTGAAGCTTAATAAAACAAATTTCTTTTGCACAGATTTTTAGTAATCTCACCTAACCTCAAAATTTTAAATTGGAACCGTGGCTCTTTTAAGAGGAGATTTTTTTCTATACCTTGTAATTTAATTGAATGCCTTAGCTTTCGATCAATATAACTGTTTTATTTATATCTTTATTATTGTAAAAACATAAATACATCGAACATACTTGTTTAAACTTAAGCTTACTACTTGTTCACTCCCATGTCCATTAACCTACTGTCTTCACATACAACATTTCCCTTTTCCCAAGCACTTACTTACTATCTGTTTAAAATTACTTAACTCTAATACAATTTATAGTCCCTAAACCTAGTTGGCAATTTAATACCTCTCTTTTCTCTCCCTCTGTTCCTTACAACTTCTTCTTGTTTGTCATTATTTGCTGATTCATGTGTTTCTATTTTATTGTTTTGTTTACTGCTATGTTTTTCATCACTTATCTCATCACTTGCTGATCTAAAGTGAGGTTCATTACTTGATTTCTTCAAGAATACACTATTTCTTCTATAGGTGTTGCAGTTTTCATCTTTAACAATGTACGATCTTGGTTCTTTTAATTTTTCCTCAATCTTTGCTGGAACCCATTCGTTTTCTTTTTTCAATATTACATTGTCACCTATCCTAAACTCTTCTCTTGCTTTTGCATTTTTGTCGTAATATTCCTTGTCTCTTTTCTTGAATGTTTTGTTGAATTTTTTTATTGTCGTGCTGCTGGGGTCTTAATTTATCATCACATATTGGAAGCTTTGTTCTCAAGACCCTTGACATTAACATCTGCGCTGGCGATAGCCCCGTATCTGATGTACGTGTATTTCTATATTCCAACAAACTCAACTGTATATCCTTTGATTTCCTTAAAAAGCTCTTCGCTATTCCCACAGCTTTTTCTGCAAGACCATTTGATTTAGGATACCTTGGACTACTCGTCGTTATTTTAAAGTTCCAATGTTCAGCAAACCTTCTACATTTAAAAGAATTGAATGGCATGTTATCCGATACTACTTCCTTTGGAATGCCATGGATCGCGAAAATACTTTTAAATTGTTCTATTACGTCCTCTGATGTTTAACTTCAAAATCCCAATCCACTTTGAAAAGTAATCCATGACTACTATGTAAGAACTACCTGCAACTTCTAAAATATCGCAAGCTATTTTTTCGAACGACGTGTCTGGTATATTATGTGGCATCATAGGTTCTTTTACATTTTGTCTCGAGTATTTTTCACATACTTTACATTTCTTTATGTAGTCTATTATGTGTTTATCCATGTTAGGCCAATACAAATTGCATTTAGCTCTTTTGATTGTTTTCGTCATTCCCATATGGGATTCATGTAGTAGTTTTAACATTGATGTAATTAACACATCAGGTACTATCAGTCTGTCATTCAGAAATAATAAATTATTTACACAACTCAAGTCATTTCTATACTGCCAATATACTTTTAAAGACTCCCTGATTTTGTCATAGTTAGGCCACGATGTCGTAACATATTTAACAAGCAAATTTAAGTCATTATCTTGAATAGTTGCTTGTTGAAATTCGTGTTTCTTATTGGATGTGATGCTTAAATTTTTCTCTATAATGTGGGCTAATTCACTAAACTCTGGATCTTCTTCTCCCTCACTTACTTCCTCGTCTTCTTGCACTTCTCTTACATTTCTGATACGGCATGCTCTTGCAAAATGATTTCGAATTCCACACTTTTTGCATTTTTGTCCATATGCAGGGCACTCTCTTGCTCTGTGTTCTGTTTTACACCTATAACAGCTGAATTTCTTCCCTTTGTTTTTTTCTTCTTTATTAAACTTCTTGGTATATTTGTCTTGTATTTGTTTATCGGTTTTATTGTTCTCTTTTAATTTTCTTATTGCATGCACATCCTCTGTTTGTACTTTTTCTACCTGCTTTTTCGTAATTTCTGCTGCTCTACACTCTTTCTCTGCTTTGTCCAAATCTAAATCATCTCTACGTAATAACCTTTCTTGCAAAATTTTATCACTTATACCTAGCACTATTCTGTCTCTTATTAATGACTCTTTTTGCTCACCAAACTCACAAGCTGTTAATAATTTCTTTAAATCGGTAACAAAATGATCAAACATTTCATTCTGTTCCTGTTTTCTACTAAAAAATTTAAATCTTTCATAGATAATATTCTTTTTGGGGTTCATATATTTCTCGAATGCTTCTATTACGGCATTATACTCGTTCTTTTTCTGCTCATCTAAGTTGAATGTGTTATAAATTTCCACTGCTTCTTCTCCAATTGCATTCAACAATAATGCTACCTTTACTGGTTCTGTGGATTTGTCCTTTCCCGATGCTACCAAAAATATTTCGAAATTTTGCTTAAATTTTTTAAAATTTTCTGCCAAGTTTCCCTCCAATTTCAACGACGCCGGTAGTTTTACATCCATTTTTTCTTTATAGGTTAGATTTCACTTTATATACTTTAATCGTAAAAACACTTTGTTGTGACTCCAACTTTTATACTTCAAACATTATTAACACTTCGTTGCGACTGCGCCATGTTTTATTTATATCTTTATTATTGTAAAAACATAAATACATCGAACATATTTGTTTAAACTTAAGCTTACTACTTGTTCACTCCCATGTCCATTAACCTACTGTCTTCACATACAACAATAACTTTCATGCTGATCAGCAGGTGGCTTAAATGATATGTTAAAAACATCAATGGCTTCAATGACACCTACAATTCAACATGAAGCAAGTAAAATTAATGAAATGCAAATATCCAACCTGGAAAGCCAGATCTTGCATGAAAATCTATTTTTTTAAGGCTACTAGCTTCATTAAGATAACTTCTAAACTTCTATGGACCTCTGATAAACACACGTTGAATTTGTTAGAAACTGATGTTAACAGTTCACCTTTACCTAACCACCACAAGGTCAGTATAAGCATTTTTTCATCTGTAATAGGTACTTCTTCTCCTGTAAATGCCTTATTTATTTCTGGACAATCTACATATATCACTAAGCAATATGTTAAATGAATCTCTTATCATTCTAAATAATTGAAGAAAATCATATTCCAGATATAAAGGTATCCATTCTTCACAATAACCTTCAATTCGGTAATGTGATACAGTAGTTTCGAATAACATTAATGCCATAAAATATACTTCATCAGTTTGATTTGTGTTCATTACAGGTCCCCATATATTAATTATTAATTTGAAACTATCAAACCAGCAGATCTTATAGAGTTACTGAAATCTCACGATCAGCCGATCGAGTGATGCTGATTTTCTTGAAATAGGCAAGCAGAAAGAGGTGATGCATGAACAGGAAAACACCTTTGAAGATATTGCATATTCCAACGATATTACAATCAACAAATTGAAAGTAGGAATCGCTAAAATAAAACTTTCGTGCTTTTAGAAAGCTGTATTCTTCAAGTTTCATTTTAAACATTTTTTTCGACATAAATGTCAAGTTAACCATCGTGTTTTTTTTTTTATTTTGGTGAAAAGAACCATTACGAACACCAGCTGTGTGTTGTATATTCTAAAACAATATGTTACAAAACACAATACGGCTTGAATATAAATTGGATACTTAGACTAAAGCAAACTTAACCAACAATGAACGCAATATAATATGATTGTAATTTTACGATTAACAAAGAAAGGTGAATCCGTGAATCGGAAGCTTTAAAGGTCTGAGATCAAGACAATATTTGGCAGGCTATAAAGGTATTTGATAAAGCCATAATACGTTCAGTTTAATGTAACTTTCTCTACCTATTGTTCTGCGTTATTGAGTTTATGTTTCCGACATTACCATAAAATTTATGTTTGGCAATTAATTTTAATTAATCTTTTTTAATACTTATTTCTCCTAATCAGCATTGCGAAATAACTACATACAGCTAACTTTTATTAAATGAAATTATTATGTGAGATACCAGATCTTAACATTCTTCCATAACGCAGGTCATCCAGAAGGGTCTCCAGGTACAAATATCTTAGCCCACACTGCTGTATAAAAAAGTTTGTACTACCTAAAGACAGGTTGTTTCGAATTCAGTAAAACCTGTTCAACTTTCCCTCGCGCAATTACAAAGGAGATCTTACTTACCCCTGATGGTGTTATATAAATATTTCATCGCCTTGAACCAGTGTTAAGGGACCTTAACTGGAGGAATAGGTATATTTACACGAATTGTTACATACATTGTTTATTAATAAACTTTAATATTACTATTTTTTCGTTAGGAATAAATGTAAAAAAATTCTATACAAACAGAATAAACTAGTAGGCCATAATAATCCCTTTTAGTGATTTAGGGTTGGCAATTGTATAACAAATAAGTGTTCTTTTTAATAGGCCAGTCATGCCAGAGGGGTGTCACATAATAACGCGTAAAAGCTGCCTGGGGTAAAATTTAACTGAAAGCCTTTGTTTAAGTAACCGTTGACTGTGTTTTCGGTCCTGAGCGCGGTAAAAAAGCAACATCAATTATGTTTTCCCGCTTTTTTTTTTATTCAACACTGATATTACCTGCATTAAACTAAATTCGTATAAGCTCGTATGCTTTTCGGTATTTCGTTCTTCTTTTTTTTTGCTCGCTGCATAATTTTGAATAATTAAACGTGATCTGCGGCTTTAAAAGCATATTCCCATACAAAGAGAGAGGAAGCAAAAAAACGGACGTTTGAATTTATGCTTGAAAAATTCATAAACAGGCCGGGCGAGATGTATTTAATCGGGTTTTTCTTTTACCATCGTTCTAAATTAACCCTGGTTCTATTTTATCTTTCTTAAAATCCGGGTTAATACGACCGAATTGGCTTGTCTATATCCGCAATAGTAATTCTCCTGTGTGTGGATGAACAGATATTTAGGATTCTATTCTTCTCGTAAATGCAAAGCGTTTATTATTTTAATTTATTCTTGTTTATTCAAAATTGGCGGTAATGATGGTATCGAAACGATTTCCTTTCGTTACCAATTTCAGTTTGGGAAAGAGCCAAAATTCGCACGGAGCCAAATCAGGTGAATACGGTAGATAATCGATAACAATGATACCATTTTTAGTCAAGAATTTACGTAACATGATGGCTTTGTGCGATAGTGGTCTTGCAACAAAAACCAACTGCTTGGATTTCGATGTTCCGGTCGAACTCGTTGAATTCTGGCCCAAAATCGTTGTAGAACCCCCAGTTAATATTCTGCGTTCATCGTCTGATCTTCTGGCACAAATTTACATCTTTTGTCCATATTAGTCCGGGCAAATAGGCATAGAGAGCAGCGGTCAACAAAATTGTGAACGTATAGAACCGATAAACAATCGAGAAGGAACCACATAGAAAAGAGACCAAACACACTCGACTAAAAATACCGACACTGTGAAGGATCCAAAAACAAACGCAAAAACAGATATGCATGGATTCTCTGAGGTAAAGCAACGCGGAAAAAACACTTCTACTACACTAGCCACCGTAGAAAATCGTAAATGGATATTTGTATCGAATTTTTTGAATACTACTACTAAAGGTCGTATAACGAAGTATTTACAGGAAAACTGGATATTAAAAATGCGGAAATCGCTGCTTTTAAGATCGCAGTTCCAGAAAAACATATCGAACAAATCTTTAATGAAAATTTGTGGCCTGAAAATGCCATACTGCGAAATTATAAAAATTTTCGGAAACTAGCCACGGTGGAAGCTCACAAGATTTAACGCAAAAAAATACAAAAACAGCAAATTCATTTACAATCCTCCATCAAAACATACAGGGTCTGTTAAATAAAACACATGAAATTGAAGTGTTCTTGAAAAGTATTGAAGATGTTCAAGTCATGGCATTTACAGAACATTGGCTTAGCGTTGATAAGACAAGGTTTGTCAAGCTGCATGGCTATGTAATGGGATCGTGCTACAGTAGGACGTCAAGAATTCAAGAAGAAAAAATAGAGAGAGAATGAGAGATATCTTGACATCCTTTAGTTTAGTTGATGCTATAAGGGAGCCTACCAGAGTTAATCGAAATAGTTCTACAACAATTGATAACATATTCACTACTAGAAAAGACTGGGGCATTTAACAATGCCACCACAAACTCAATTATCAAGGCTTCGCGCCGAAGCTTCTGCGGTGGATAAGAGCCAGCCTGGAAAGGAGGATAATTACATCCACAATTGGCGAGGCTACCATCGAAACGGAGGCGAGAGGAGGCTGCCTGCAGTGTGGAGTTTTATCTCCTCTTCTGTGGGTCGCCCTCGTTGACGACCTAATCCGAAAACTGACCAGAAAGGGCTTCTATTGCCTGGGATATGCTGACGACCTAACAATAGTCGTTGGAGGGCGATTTCCAAAAGTTCTGACGGAACAGATACAAAGAGCTCTAAACACGGTTGACAGCTGATGCAAACAAGAGCGACTAGTAGTCAATGCTCAGAAAACACAAGTTGTCACGTTCACAACAAAAAGATGATTAGAGGGTCTGCAACCACTAGTAATAGGTGGGGAAAGAATACCACAGGTCAAAGAGACGAAATACCTAGGGATACGGCTTGATCAAAGGCTCACGTAGAATACGCATATCCAAAAAATAACCAACAAAGCTACTATTGCCTTAAGGCAGGTGCAGGAGGTTATGTGGAAAAAAACTGGGGCCTTAGCCCCGAAATGACTCTGTGGCTATATACCAGGGTAATCAGACCCATGATAGCATACGGTGCTATAGCATGGTGATCAAAGGTGCGACAGGCGGGGGCGGCCAGAACGCTGGGTGGCGTACAAAGACTAGCTTGTCTGTGCGCCACAGGGGCAATGAGATCGACCCCCACAGCCGCAATGGAAGTCATTCTAAACCTGCCACCGCTACAAATCTTTACAAGGAAGCGCTAGATCTGCAGCTTACAGACTCATGCACAGTGAGGCACCGATAAGTAAATCGCACAGTGCAGAACATCAAAAACTACTGGATGAACTCAAGGCGGCGCCCCTAACGGGGACGCCAAGCGACGCCATGGTTCAGAAATTTAATCTAGATAGGAAATATCAGGTTATAATACCAGATAAGATGGGAATACGGCCCCTCAGTAAGAGCGGACTCAAGCTGGTATACTGGCGTAGGAGCTGGCATTTATAGAAAGAAGCCGTGCAAGGCCCTTTCATTGAGCTTCAGCAAGGACTCGACGATTTTCCAGGCTGAGGTTGCTGCGATTCACCACTGTGTCAGAAAAGTAGATGGAAGGGACCAGGAACAGATGGACCGAACCAGGAAAAAGCGTCGCTATTTACTCTGACAGTCAAGCAGCAGTTAAAGCGATTAGTTCCGCAAGTGCTGACTCAAAGCTGGTTTGGGACTGCGTAAGAGCTGGCCAGACGAGGTTCGTCAAGGCCCTTCATAGGAATGGCCTCTTCCTTCGGCATTACCAAATCTCAAATTAAGAGGTTCATCTACGAATGATCACAAAACAAGTCCAAGGAATAGTGGGAAAGATCATCAGGACAAAGACAGGCTAAGGAGTTCCTAAGGGAACAGAGGCCTAAGTTTACTGAAAACCTACTGAGTAAAGACAGGAAGACTGTCAAAATGATAGTAAGTCTGATGACCGGTCATTGCAGACTGAATAAGCATATGTTTAACATAGGCCTGGCAGAAAATGCTCTCTCCAGATTCTGTCAAGAGGAAGAAGAAACCCCAGTTCATGTTTTGTACCATTGTGACGGCCTAGCGGGGACAAGGTTTCTAGTAATGGGGATAGAGAACGCCACAGCCAACGGCTACACAAAAAAGCCGCTCTCAAAACTGCTAAGTCTGATTAAGAAGGCGAAACTAGAGAGCGTTCTCTAAGGTAAAGGGGATCACAATAGACCTGTAACGGTCGCGATGAAACAGGCCCGCATGCCACCCCACTCCTAACCTAACCTAACTATAAAAGACTTCGACAGTAATGTTGTTCTAACTACTCTGTTTGATCACAATGGTCGGAAACGCAGTTTTGGTATTGATAACGAAGTATCGAACTCTGATAGAGTATGAAAAGGACAGATTACCGATAAAAATTTACATGAGATTCTTGAATACCTAAACTCTATTACAATATGCAAAATCCGGAGACCGCATATGGTACTCTTCAGCAGCATATTATAAACATATTGGATGAGATATGTCCCTGGAAAAGAAAACCCAACAAAGAAAAAAATATCAAATGGATAATTGAGGAAATAAGGCAAAAATGTCGCATTGATGCTGAAACCTACAAAAGTTATTGCAATACTTTAAAAAATAATATAAAATTTCAAAAAAGAAAAGAGAATAATAATAAGAGATTATTAACAATTCGAAAAACAAAATTAAAGCTACCTGGCAATTATTCAAACGAATTACTACAGGAAATAAACAAAACCAACTGGATCTTGCAGATATAGATATAGTGGAAAATTACAAAGACAGAAGTGAACTGTTGCCACACATTAATAAATATTTAATATTTGCAATGACATGGAGCAACGAATGAACGGCTATGAACACATAGAGTATGTAGTACAATCAACACACTCTATACCTCCGACCAACAATAAGTTTCGAAATAGAAGATATTATATGTAGAAAACTTAAGGACCTCAAATTCGGTGGGTTTCGACGAGGTTCCCATCAAATTAATTAAATATTGTAAAACAACGCTGTCAACAGGTATCTTTCCAGATATGCTAAAACACTCGAGTTTCATTTCACACGTTTCATCACCAGTTACAATGGCTGATATGCTGGCTGGATTCCTTTGGGACATTTGTCTTTGCAATGTCGAGCTCTCAAATTTTTTTGGTCGTCTGTCAGAGTGTGTGGCTACAGACACTTTTCGTTTGCCCAAATCTTCGGTCAAAATTCGATAGACTGTGCTTTTTGGTATCCCAGTTTCCTCTTCAACAAGTCACGCGGACACACAGGGATCGCTTAGAAGAATTTCTTTGACATGCTCAATGTTTTCTTGATTGAGAGTGGTTTTTGGTATCGCTGCTCGTCAGTCGTCGCCACAAGATCCTCACGATCGTCACGAAATCGGCCAAACCAATGGGAAATTCGTGCACGGGAGATGCATTCATCCCCGTACACGTTTTTTTAGCGTTTCGTACGTTTCTGCACCACTTTTACCTAATTTAAAAGAACAGAATTTAATATTCGCTCGCTCTTTGTTTCGTGTTGGTTTTTCGACCGACGTATACAAAATCACTTTACATAAAATGGAGTAAAATTACAAAGTGTGTCAAGGAAACAGTAGTAAGAAACTGAAGAGCTTAAACCTGATGCGACACATAAAAGCACTCTTCAGCATCACGGGAATAAGAGATAAATTAGAATTAAAAATCAAAAGGGAAAGTCCGGCGAAGAATTGGAGCAAATTATAAAGCGTTGATACACGGCGTATGACATCATATAAAAGCAATTAAAATCGGGAAAATGTATGCACTGGACAAACAAGAGAAACGTCGTTACACATGCAACGCTTCATCGTCGGAAGTACAGAATAATTTTCACAAAGAAAAGCCTTAGTTTTATTATTTATGCATTCTCTTTTAAGTTTGACGATTTAAATCGATTAATAATGACAGAAATAACAAAAATCCGATCTATTCTAACAACTTGCGTAAGCTACACCATTAAAAACTTCCTGTTAAGTGATTCGCTTTTGACATAAATAACCGCTTTCGTAGAAGCTAGAAGCATGTCAATACCATCTTCTCGGCAACTTGTGCATTAGGTTAGTTTCAAGTTTCTCGCCGAGATTAATTTCAAGTGCGACTGGGGACTTGAATACTGTATTAGTATACAGGCTGTTACAAATTCGCGGGTTAAATTGGGGCAAAGTTGCGGTTTTTGCTGCTGAACAATAATCCGTTTTAAAAAATTCTCTATGATATGTAGTTTTTGAAATATTTCCGAAAAACACACTTTTCTTTTTTCTTCTGTTCTGAAGTTATTATTGCAGGGATGAAAACAAGATGAATACATTCTACAGGCACTTTTTTGAACTCTTTACGAAGGTGTTATTTGATTTTGCTCAAAGCGTTTCGTCTCGCTTTGACCACCATCAACTTCATTTTTTCTTATGGCCGCCATATTAGATCTTGGCATCATTAAATAGATCAATTTTTTCTGATATTTTTTCATGTATCACGTATCCTCATTAAAGAAAGTTAAATGGCTATAAATGCAGAAAATGTTAAAGATATCAGTGCTAAGAAAAATATGGTGTGCTGTGACGACAAAAATTAAACGTTTTGACATATCTCCGCATAGTTTAGTTTGTTTACTGTTAAACTCAAATGCAAAAACAACGCATAACAACGTGACATGTTACAACTTTATTATAATAATAACAACACAGTAACAGCGAGCGAAATTTACTTCCAACAGTATCCATAAAGACGTCAACCAAATAGAACATTGTTTGGTAAATTAGATAGAAACGTTGTTCTTTATGGATCTTTTAGTAAAATTCGAAGGAAGTAGGAATTTCAGACTTTTAATACAAATTCAGAAAACAACAGTCATATTAACAACTTTTAATATCCAGCTAATTGCTGAAAAATTAAGTAGGTATTATAACATTCACAAAAAGGCAAAAAACAAAATATGTATTACAATGTCGATACTGTAGTCTGTTTCTTTGAAATTCTGAATAAATTATAATACTCGTCACATTACTGTGATACCAAACGTGACTAACACGAACGAATTAAACTAGAAAAAATAACGGTGTACTCGACAGTTCTGAAAGTACCTACTTGATAGAGACATTCATAATTATTATAGTCTACAAATTTAATAGTTCACAGACAAAACAAAATTTTCAGAGTAGATATTCGAAATATCCTCCGTTCTTTGCTATACATAAATTTATTCTTCGTCGAACGTTATTAACAACACGTTGAACATCTCTTCTTCGTAACGAATTAAATGAAACCAAAATTTTATTGCGTAGCTCGGCATAAACTTTATTTTTCGGAATACCCCACAAACAAAATCTAATGGCGAGAGATCTGGTGCGGCCTTGCAGGCCAACGTACTACTCAACTATTCCCAATCCACTCATTTGGAAATTGTTCGTTTAAATGATCACACCATCGCCCTTGCATTGTGCGCTGGTGCACCATCATGTTGATACCATAATTCTGGAAGTCTCCTTAAATTTATATTGTCCAAATATTCGGCAAATGTAGTTCTCAGAAAATTTAGGTATCGTTCTGCGTTTAGGTTTTCCTCATAAATAAATGGGCCACTAACTTGTTCTCCCACAATTCCCGCCCAAACATTTAAGCCAAATCTAACTTGATTTCGAACTGGTCTATTGACTCTTGGATATTCAAGCGACCAGACGTGCTCATTATTTCGATTAAATAATCCACAATTTGTAAATTTACTTTTATGCGTCCAAATAATGTTATTTAAAAATTTGCCGTCTCTGTTGCTAAGCCAATGACACCATTTTAAACGTCTTTCGGTATCCCCAGGAAGTAAAGTGTGCGAAACGTGTATTTTGTAGCATTTGTAATTGTTCTTTCTCAAGAGTCTCCAAATTTTAACCTGATGCGCAGCATCGATAGTGTTTGCAATTTGTCGGGTAGAATTGGACGGGTTATTGTTCATCTAAAAGGAGAAATTATAAAAGAAAATTGAAACTGTTAAAACAGCTCTTGACTGGACTTTTATTTAAACTATACGTTTTTATAAATAAAGTAACAATTAAGAGAGTATTATGTATTCAAAAAATAAAAACTATTAATTACCTCTTCTAAAATTTGTTCATTCTCATAATATCATAAATTAGAGCGATCTCCATACTTCTTTCGAGTTTTACGAAAAGATCCATAAAGAGAAATGTTTCAATCTAATTTACTAGAGAATGTTCTATGTGGTTGTTGTATTTCTGGATATTGTTGAAAGTAAATTGCGCTCGCTATTACTGAATTGCTGTAATTAGCATAATAACACTTTAACATGTCGCGTTTTTCTTCATCGGAAAAATCCATTGTAATAAGTAAAACGATTTTCAGTAAGATTAAACAGTAAACAAACTAAACTATGCGGAGATATGTCAAAACGTTTAATTTTTGTGGTCACAGCACACCATATGTTTCTTAGGACTGATATTTTTAACATTTTCTGCATTTATAGCCATTTAACTTTCTTTAATGAGGATACGTGATACATGAAAAAATATTAGAAAAAATTGATCTATTTAATGATGACAAGATCTAATATGGCGGCCATAAGAAAAAATGAAGTTGATGGTGGTCAAAGCGAGACGAAACGCTTTCAGCAAAATCAAATAACACCTTCGTAAAGAGTTCAAAAAAGTGCCTTAGAATGTATTCATCTTGTTTTCATCCCTGCAATAATAACTTCTGAACAGAAGAAAAAAGAAAAGTGTGTTTTTCGGTTTTTCGGAAATATTTCAAAAACTACAAATCATAGAAATTTTTTTAAAACGGATTATTGTTCAGCAGCAAAAACCGCAACTTTGCCCCAGTTTAACCGACTTTGTATCTCTTACCGTTTTCGAGATCCCAATGGTGACCCGCGAATTTGTAACAGCCTGTATAGCGTTGTATGTATTTAATGGAACAGTCATGAATCCATGAAGATTTCTATTAAAGCTACATCAGGATTATATTTTTAAATTAGAAGCTGATTTTTCAGGTTTGAACTAAAATATTTTCGTAGATTTAAAAGGTTAAACAATTTAGAATTTCTTAGAAGTATTATGACTTATAATTAGCGCTAAGAATTAAATTAAATTGTTCTAATGATGAGCGGCAGTAATGTATATAGCACATATGATTCATTAGAAATATTACAGTTATTTCCGTACACAGCATGTCTAAAAATAATCTCTCATTATCGCCTTTAAAATGTTGGATCGTCCTTGAACCTCCTGTTGACCGTTATCAACTCAAGAGGCAACGTTGTAATGCTCATCCTTGGTGTAAAATCTTTACTGTTGATATAAATACGCATAAAAAAGATTTCTATAAGTAAGAAAATTTACTTTCTTACTAGTTGTTGTCATTTTACATACGAATATTGATAAATTACCTAAAAATTTGTGTTTTGTTAATGTTTACCCTTGTTAATATACTATTTATTTAGCAAAAATAACAAAACGTATTTGTTGTTAGTTTAACAGGGGAGATCAAAGTTGGAGTTTAAGTTAATCTTCTTTAATCCTTTAAATATTAATTGTTTGTCATTTGACATTTCAAATATTTTTAATAGTATCCTTTTCAAATTTGTGATTAAAAACCGTCTTCTAGACATTTAAAAACATGTTGTACATTTTGATTTCTATCTGACTGTAAGTACTTTCGAAGTTCTTCACTGGATCTCTTGGTGCAGAAGTAGAACACTTAACACTTTAACCCACTGAACACCAAACAAGTTTTAACGAAAACACCGACGCGTTTCAACAGCAATGCTGTCATTATCAAGGCGATAATAAAACTAAATTAAAATAAAATCTACAAAAACAGGTAACCTAAATGTTATGCACGGTCAATCCGATACGCATCATTAATTTCCGATTAACGAAAACAATGACGAATACGGTATAGGACCATTGTCAACAGTTCATTACACATGACCTATTTTTATATATTTCTAAACTTTCGAAAACATTTAGAAACTTACAATTATTTATTTGTCTAATTAATTTAACATTCGTATGATCGATGTTGTGATCTGTTTCAAAAATGTGTTGGGCAACGCTCGATTTCTCAATTCTATTAAATCTAAGATGAGCCATATGCTCTTTGAATCTAGTTGAGACTGCTCTCCTGGTTTGCCCAATATATTTTTGATTACAATCTTTACAATTGATTTCGTAAATACCTGACTTTTCTAGAGGTTGTATTTTATCTTTAGGGTTACCGATGAAACTTTGTAAACTAGTCCCAGAACTGTAAACTATTCTGAGATCTAGCTCTTTGAAGATTTTACTCAAACCTTTAGTGATAAAGGGAGCGTAAGGGAGGGTCACAACGGGTGAAGCTTTAACATCCTCTCGAAAAGTCGTAGATTCTTTCACAGTTTTCTTATAATTAAACTTCGTAATTAACTTATAGATATGCTGAGGCTGGAAACCATTACACTTGGCCGCATCTTTTATAATTTTAAGCTCTTTCTCATACCTCGCCTTGTTCAAGGGAAAAGTGAGAAGTCTGTGGACCAAAAAATTCAGGCTTGCCATTTTGTGTTGAACACAATGATGGGAGTCTGAAGGAATGTAGCGAAGTGTACTGGTTTCCTTTCTATACACGTCAAATTCTAATCTATTGTTATTTCTAATTACTAAAGTATCTAGAAAGGGTAGCTGACCGTTTCGATTGAAATAAACATGTTCCGTTGAAAATCACACCAATCGATAGGAAAGTTCAGAATAAGAAATTCTCTCATGATAGGAAATTAAGAAAGTTAGGTTGTTTTTTTAAAAATAAACATCATGTTCCGATGAATACCATTAACATAGTAGAAAATCATTCTTCGCAAACCTTTAGTGAACGGGAACTTAATCTTTTGAATAAAGGATTGAAATTTGGTTTGCAGACTCCTGAATCGAATGTTGAGTGGGTTATTGCCGGGATAGAATCCTCTATCCAGCGGCTTCCTGAGCCCACAAAGCAGTTTGTTAAGGAGGCCTGCAAACGTACTACTTCAAAAAATTTGAAATCCTATAAATCACCTCAGAAATCCGAAAACATTAAAATCATTAAAAATTTGCGGGAAACAGATTTTTTTTATTTGAAAGCTAACAAAGGGAACAATGTTGTTATTTTAGATAAAGAAGACTACTATGATCGGGTTAATGACCTGTTGAGTAGTGGCGCTTATAAGTCAATTTCAAAAAATCCTTTACCGAAAATGATTAGAGACGTCAACAATGTGTTTAAAACTTGTAACAACCTTGTTACTGCCGATATTAGACGTAAGCTACATGTTTCCAATCCTGTTGTCCCTAAATTATATTGTTTACCTAAAATCCACAAACCTGGCAAGTCGGTAAGGCCAATTGTTTCGGCAATTGACGCACTGACTTATAAGGTTTCCAAATGGCTGACCAATGAATTTAATAATTTGCCAATACAGCAACCTAGTTTTGCAGTAAGAAATTCGTTAGAATTTATTAAAGAAATTCAAAATATTCAGTTGCTGGAGGGTGAAATATTGATTTCATTTGATGTTAGTTCTCTCTTTCCTAGTGTACCGATTCCAGACACCTTGACAGACCTCGAGGACTTGTTGCTTCAAAATAGTTTGAGTCAACAATGTGTCCAGGAATATATTCGCTTAACTGACATCTGTATGAAACAGAACATTTTTCAATTCAACGGGGTTTTTATGAACAGCTGGAAGGAACGGCAATGGGTAACTCCTTGTCGCCCTTTTTGGCTAACCTTTTCATGAGCCGTTTTGAAAAGGACTTAGAATCTGAGAGCGAATACTTTCCTAGGGTTTGGTTGAGGTATGTGGATGACATTTTCGCTATATTTGACACTAAAAAATGTAATATTGACGATTTTCTCAATAGATTAAATAATCGGTTCGAAACCATAAAGTTCACTTGTGAAAGAGAAGAAAACGGTCAGCTACCCTTTCTAGATACTTTAGTAATTAGAAATAACAATAGATTAGAATTTGACGTGTATAGAAAGGAAACCAGTACACTTCGCTACATTCCTTCAGACTCCCATCATTGTGTTCAACACAAAATGGCAAGCCTGAATTTTTTGGTCCACAGACTTCTCACTTTTCCTTTGAACAAGGCGAGGTATGAGAAAGAGCTTAAAATTATAAGTGAGTGCGTCAATTGCCGAAACAATTGGCCTTACCGACTTGCCAGGTTTGTGGATTTTAGGTAAACAATATAATTTAGGGACAACAGGATTGGAAACATGTAGCTTACGTCTAACATCGGCAGTAACAAGGTTGTTACAAGTTTTAAACACATTGTTGACGTCTCTAATCATTTTCGGTAAAGGATTTTTTGAAATTGACTTATAAGCGCCACTACTCAACAGGTCATTAACCCGATCATAGTAGTCTTCTTTATCTAAAATAACAACCTTGTTCCCTTTGTCAGCTTTCAAATAAAAACAATCTTTTTCCCGCAAAGTTTTAATGATTTTAATGTTTTCGGATTTCTGAGGTGATTTATAGGATTTCAAATTTTTTGAAGTAGTATGTTTGCAGGCCTCCCTAACAAACTGCTTTGTGGGCTCAGGAAACCGCTGGATAGAGGATTCTATCCCGGCAATAACCCACTCAACATTCGATTCAGGAGTCTGCAAACCAAATTTCAATCCTTTATTCAAAAGATTAAGTTCCCGTTCACTAAAGATTTGCGAAGAATGATTTTCTACTATGTTAATGGTATTCATCGGAACATGATGTTTATTTTTAAAAAAACAACCTAACTTTCTTAATTACCTATCATGAGAGAATTTCTTATTCTGAACTTTCCTATCGATTGGTGTGATTTTCAACGGAACATGTTTATTTCAATCGAAACGGTCAGCTACCCTTTCTAGATACTTTAGTAATTAGAAATAACAATAGATTAGAATTTGACGTGTATAGAAAGGAAACCAGTACACTTCGCTACATTCCTTCAGACTCCCATCATTGTGTTCAACACAAAATGGCAAGCCTGAATTTTTTGGTCCACAGACTTCTCACTTTTCCCTTGAACCAGGCGAGGTATGAGAAAGAGCTTAAAATTATAAAAGATGCGGCCAAGTGTAATGGTTTCCAGCCTCAGCATATCTATAAGTTAATTAGGAAGTTTAATTATAAGAAAACTGTGAAAGAATCTACGACTTTTCGAGAGGATGTTAAAGCTTCACCCGTTGTGACCCTCCCTTACGCTCCCTTTATCACTAAAGGTTTGAGTATAATCTTCAAAGAGCTAGATCTCAGAATAGTTTACAGTTCTGGGACTAGTTTACGAAGTCTCATCGGCAACCCTAAAGATAAAATACAACCTCTAGAAAAGTCAGGTATTTACGAAATCAATTGTAAAGATTGTAATCAAAAATATATTGGGCAAACCAGGAGAGCAGTCTCAACTAGATTCAAAGAGCATATGGCTCATCTTAGATTTAATAAAATTGAGAAATCGAGCGTTGCCCAACACATTTTTGAAACAGATCACAACATCGATCATACGAATGTTAAATTAATTAGACAAATAAACAATTGTAAGTTTCTAAATGTTTTCGAAAGTTTAGAAATATATAAAAATAAGTCATGTGTAATGAACTGTGACAATGGACCTATCCCGCATTCGTCATTGTTTTCGTTAATCGGAAATTAATGATGCGTATCGGATTGACCGTGCATAACATTTAGGTTACCTGTTTTTGTAGATTTTATTTTAATTTAGTTTTATTATCGCCTTGATAATGACAGCATTGCTGTTGAAACGCGTCGGTGTTTTAGTTAAAACTTGTTTGGTGTTCTGTAAGTACTTTAATCATAATTTTTTAATTTACAAAAATTTTCTGAAATATAATTTGTAGATTCTAGACTGATGATGGCTAAATGCCGAAACATGTAACTCAAACTCCCAGCAAGGCACATTAACGCCTTATAGGGCTAAAATTTCATGGATATTTTCTCGAGAACCGTTTGATAAATCTACTTCGCTCTCGGCCAGATGGTTCATCTTGTTAATCTAAACGAGAGGACAAACCCCCAGGAAGGCACATTAACGCGTTTGAGCGCTGTAACCGTTCAAACTTTCATAAATTTTCTGGACAACTCTTTCATCATATAAATATTACCTAGCTCGATAACCGTTTGATGGATCTGCTTCCTCCTCGGCAAGTAGGTTCACCTCGTTAATCTAAATGAGAGGCCAAACTTCCAGCTAGGCACATTAAAGAAGAAATGACTACAATTGTGTATGTTTTATTTACGATAACCTTGTATATTTTTAACATATTTACCTTACCTTTCAACATTCAGCTGTGTAGTGCAATTTTAGGGAATAAAAACCGAAATGCGATTAAACCGTATCGCATTGGTGTTGAATGGATCAGAAACAAAAGAGGATTTTGCACAACAATAAAATGTGTTTTATATGTTTAAATCTGTTATCAGTTGAATGGTCTCTGGTTCCTCGCTGATACTTTGCGGAATTTATGCCGTTGTTTCCAGCTCTTCTCTGCGCTTTCAACGTATTATATTTATTGCTAGATATGCAATATATTTTACGTTTTTAAACACTAGTATTTACGTGTGCGTAATTTATTATTATACAGGGTTAGTTTAAAATAAAGTTCTATAATTTCTAATGCGTTCTGCGAGGAAAATAAAACTTATAGATATCGTTGCGTACAATGCAACTATTACTAACCATATTGAAACGATCATAAAATATGCAATATGTATTTTAATTTTATGGCCACGCGATAACGTAACAAACACCTACCTAACATATAAAATGCTAGTTTTGATACGGTATCTAAATATGATTTATCGTATTATTTACATGGAATTTAATTTTTTTTAATAAACCATGTATATTAACAAGAACGATTACGAACGAGGTAATTCGCAATATTTTAATCGGAAGAAACTAACTGAATCGCCATGTTAGATAAAACCGTATCGCGTGGGAACTTAACGTGATAGCTGCCACGTTTCTACCGTAACTTAACCTCAGAGAGCCATCACGTTTCCCTTGAAAACTCTCAAGATAAACATATACAACCACTATAAAGGAAAACGTAGTAAGCGATATTGCCCACGGAAAATCTGTTGCAGGTTCTTAAGGTCGGTTGGTAATTTAGAAAGATGAGACGAATTCCCAAGCGCGATATGGTGTATTGTTGTTTATGATTGTTAAATAAATTTTCACTAGAATAGTTTACCTTTAAAGTTACTATCATTTAAATGTTAGATTCTACTTATTACTATTACACAGGGTCATTTACGGAAGTGGTTCGTTAAAACTTCCACAAGAGGATTTAGTAAAATTAGCAAACAGCGAAATTGTTTTTAGTTGGCTTCAAAAATTTTGTCAAAATATTACAAAGAATTGTTGTAAATAAAAATATAGAATGTGTAAAGTTCTACAAAGTTTTGTGGATTTATCTAACTTGTGTTACGTTTTTTGTTAGTTATTTTGTTTAAGTCACAAATACATTTTGTAAAATCTTTAATTTTGATAGTTATTTGCATAACTCTTTCTTGCAAATGTACATTTCGAACTTTAGCTAAACATATTATATTTCCAACTTTCGCAACTCTTTTTGTTGACTTCAAAATTCAACTAACTTGTGCTTTTATTGTATTTATCTACACTTTATTATATACATAACAGCATCTAGTCTAAATAAAATAAACAAGTTGTAACAGGAACGTTAGGTCTATACATATGTTTACTAATATGCATTTTAATGTAATGAGAAATATACAGCGTTAGTAAAAAGTCCCGGAACGGTCGAATAACTTTGTTATTTGAAAATTATGATTTCTGAAACTTGGTATGGGGGTATAGTCAATATAAATGCATTTTATGCAATACAGTTTATATTTTTTTCACTTCCGGTTTAATCGGCAATACGTCCAACTTTTTTTTTTTAAACGGAACGTCCAGATTTTTTTAACACTTTTGAATGCAAAATAAAAAACTACGTTCAGGAAGTATTAAGATGTTTATTTTTATTCACAAGAAAACAGTTAAAAAATTAAAAAAAGTGTCCTAATACAGAAAAAACAAGGTACCTTTGAAAACAGTTGTTGTTTAGTGTTTGCATTCTTTTTGCCGTCACATTTGACAATTTTAAAAGCGTTTTAACTTTTGCATCGCTATAAATTTACTTATTTTAGACATTGACACATTTGAAAATGGCAGTAAAACTTGAAACTGAATCAGAACGAATTGAGATATTAATGATGCGTGGGTACGGTGATCGTCAACGTTCTTTTGAAGAGTTTCGTAATTTGTTTAATACTGTTTATCCGGATCGTCACATTAGTAAAAGTACGGTATGCCGAACAATTCAAAAGTTTGAAGTCTTTCGTCAGGTGAAGGATTTATTTAGAAGGGGACGTCCATTAACAGCAACAGATGAAGAAACTAGTTTGAATGTGTTACTTACAGTGGAAGAAAATCATCACGTGTCCACAACAGAATTAGGTCAAATTCATGAGATCTCTCAAAAATCTGCTCATAAGATTCTTAAATCAGCAAGAATGAAAGCTCCGTCCATGAGTTAACTGAAGATGATCCAGATCGTAGACTACATTTTTGCGAAACAATGACGGAATTGATCGAGCAGCAGCCTAATGTTTTAGATCACATCATTTTTTCTGATGAGGCAACGTTTTGTCTCAACGACACCGTGAACAGACATAATTGTCGCTACTGGTCAATTGAAAATCGGCATTGGATTGAAGAAGTCCATACACAGCGTCCTCAAAAGGAGAATGTCCGGGCTGGTCTTGTTGGAAACAACATCACAGGACAATTTTTTATAAGAGAAAATTTAACTGGCAACGTCTACTTAAATTTATTGCGAAATGAGGTTGTTCCAGCACTTGCGGCCCTCTTTCTTGATCACCCTAATGCACATTTTTGGTTTCAACAAGATTGAGCTCCCCCCATTTTGCCCATAATGTCAGGGTGTTCCATTTAACTTAAAAGAGGTACTGATGGTTTAAAAAATATAAACTATATAAATTGTTTTTCTTAATATCATGAAGCCAATATCAAAATACTCTACCACTTTACTGAAAGTACGCTTTGTCAAAATAACTTCTTACAAATGTAAATCGTCCAAGCCATACAATTTACCTGTTTTTAATTTTTTCGCGAAAGTCGACATTGTCATAAAAATCAAATTTTCTCGAAATTGGCAGCAGATAGGTATAAGGAACTATGAACAAAGTTATCCTAATTTATGACGTAGAATCCAAAAATGGCATTCAAGATAGGATGTTCCATTAAAAATAACCTAACTTTGATATGCTGTACTTGTTTGAATCACCCTGTATACTTGTAAATAATTTTAAAATGTGCTCCTTATCGTCCTACATATTTGACTAAAATTTGAAACTCATATCTTTTAGCGTTTAGTCACAAGAGACCGAGGGAATAGTCGTGACTCACCCTGTATACTAAATTACACAGTATTTAACAAAAAAAGTGATAATAAACATAAATATCAGCAAATTTACATATGGGGTTGGTAATGTAAATGTTGATATAAAGCGAGAGAACCGAGAAGGTGTATGAAAGTTAGGTTTCATCAACAAGTCACTACAGTCAATTGGCCGCCCATTTACTAATTTCCACGCAAATATTGCATAGGTAATGTTTTTGTCTACGCTTCGTAAGAGATTAAGTGACAACCTGATATTGACGTAGTTATGTTTAATTTTAGTTTATGCTCTAAGCACCACTGTGATAAGTAAATCATTCAAGTATAAAATAAATAAAGGTGGGCCTAAGTTAGAGCCCTGAGGTACTCCTGATGTTGATACAAATTTCCTTGAATGGTAGCCATTGTAGAAAACCTGATTAATCCTGTTACATAGATAACTTTCCATAAGTTTAAAAAATCCGGAAGACATTCCAAAATGATTCAATTTTTGTAACAATGCCATGATCACTTGAAAAATCTGTATACACGACATCTACTTGTCCTCGGGACCGACGAATCACCTTTTTTATAAACGGGTATCAATCTGGCTCTTTTCCAAAACTCAGGAAAGGTGTTGCGTTGAATCGATAGGTTAATAAGTATTGCTAATGGCTTCGCAAAGACAAATCTACCATCTCTAATAAGGAAGCTTGAAAGTTTGTCTTCACCAGTTGTGTGCTTGTTTGGAGCATTAGCCATTATCTTGATGAGCTCACCTTCTGTCACTGGTTGTAATGAAAACGATTCATGATTAGAAACTGCAGAAATATCCAAAGGAATGTTGCTTTGTGTTTGAGCAATTCAAAAACAAATCTGCGAACGCGTTCTAGAGGATTATGATGAATAGCCTCTTCAATGTCTCCTAAATAGGTTTTGGAGGAGGAAGTAATCATATTCTTGCAATCAGTTCGTATTCTTCTGAATTCTTGATAGTAAAATTGAATGCTTGTAGATTTCCATTTATTCCTGTAATATTTCTATAATTTTAGCATAGATATTATTGCAGTAGGGAACCATGATGGATAGGAAGATCGTTTGCTCGATGTTGTTGGTACAGATGCTGAGATGCTTGTACAATGTTGCATAAAAAGCAAACACAGCGTCATTTACATTGTGAAATTGGTACAGAAATGTCCAATCTTGAAGAACTAAATGCTCACACAATTAAATGAAATTTGAATGAGAGACAGAGGTTCCACGACGTACGGTACTAGATTCTCTTTTATGGTGGGTGCAATTGTAGCAGCTTTCTAAGCTGTATTGTTTGTCAAAACTATCGCTACAGCTTTTGCTAAGTTATTGCTAACGGTTTGCTGTGCTGCTGGTCGGTCACTCTTACCACTGCGACTGTTTACTCACAGTTATATTCATAGAATTATGATATCGAAGCAAGATGTTAAGTCCAGTAACTTGACTAGGTTCTTTTCTCTTGATTACAGATTATAAACTGACAAAAACGTAATGAATTGTGTTCTGGAATAAATTGATTTTTAGTTTATTCTTATTTTATATGTAAAGAATCTTGAATAAAGAAAACAATTGGATCTTACTAATTGTCAATGAAAAACAACGACGCTTTCGAATTGAACGTGAATCTACAATAACAGATCCACGGCACTTCCTACAAAGTTGCATACACACCCATCGAAATCGATATAACGCATTTCACACTGGAAATGCACGGAAGGTGGGTATAGTTTAGTTGTTGTCGTAGTAGAGCTAAAGTAATGGTACTTGCACGAGTTGGGTAACCGGCTGGCATCAGTAGTATAAACGGCGGTTGCTATAATGCTCCCCCCATAGCAACGCGCGTTCTTCTGTCGACGCTTAGGGGTGGGCCGATATAGAGAGGGTTTGTTTGGCCCGGGAGTTGGGGTAGGACATGGATTGTCGTCCTACGCATATAAACGTCCGCTTTATCGATCCGATGAGTCTATATCACCCTCACTCGCTCGCTAGCCGTCCCCCCACGACCCGAAAAAAGAAAATAATCAAAATGTTTGATTGGCAATCACTCGGCCGAAACAACTGTTGAGCTGACTGCGGTTCAAGTTCCGCTTATATATATATAATACGAGGCATGTTCTGAAAATAATGCGAGTGTATTTGTGTTTATTCAAGCGTAGCTTTATTATGCATTATGTCTCTTAGCGCAGTAACTCGAATGTTATTTTCAAATCTTGTGTTTGTAACAGTGTTTCGAGTGAAACGTTCCGATCGATTCCCGATATCCCGATTAAATGTTTTTTATTGTGTCGAATATATTGAATTTTGCAGTATATTTATTTACTTATTAAGAAGTATATGTAGATTAAACTCAACCGATCGAATTGCTATCACGTCCTTTCGCCCATCATCATTTCCGAAAGAGAAATCTCTCAAACAATTTAAAAAATATGAGGCGACGCAGGAATAGGAATACGGATGTGAAATTTCAACTCAAGCGACAGACAGGAAGAACCGATCGTATAACCGCAGGAAGTTTACATCTTCCGTGCAAAAACATTGAGCGTCTGTGATACATTTACTTACCACGATATTTAAATCTAAGTGTTTACATGTTATGAAAGGTACCTGTGCAGATAAGGAGGGCATCCATATACAAGGTGTCCCAAAAATACACCGACAAACTTTAAGGGCTCATAGAGGACATCGAAACAAACATTTATGTTTAATAACCATATGCCCGAAAATGAGTCGTTTTAGACTAAAAAAGGAAAACATTTTAAAAAATTTGGACAAGTAGCATTTTTAAACAACGAATTATTTCATGGCGTAAACATAATATCGAACAATGTTTATTTATTCACAGTGGTGCTGTTACTTCGTCCGGTGAACGAAGATTCACGGTTAAAATATACAGTATGTACTGTTGAATAAAACACAATTTTAGTTAGGAACTTGCTTACGGAACGGTTCATATTAAAACAACTTATTTGCGAACAAATGTTTATTAAACAGAAAATGTTTGTTTCGATGTCCTCTACCACCTCTTAAAGTTTGTCGGTATGTTTTTGGGACACCCTGTATATACAGGGGATGTGCGAAAAAACAATCTTTCAAGGACGGTAACACTTTTTCAGAGAGTTGAAATCCGGATCGACTTACCATTCGCTGTTGGCAGCAAAGTGATTAACAGCGCGGCATTATAAAAGGCGATGTAATGCTGTCACAAAGCCATTAGAACACAATTAGACACACACAAAAACTACACCGCGAGAGTTGCAGCGATAGCCAGACAAGCAATACAAGCTTACGGAGTCACTGACTCCAGTTGATTGACTTAATTTCATTTTGTTGAAGCCACGAAGCAAAGCAATTTAAAAAGTTCATAATATACAAGGTATTCCATTAAAGAAAACAACAATCACGGTGGCGCCGAGCATAACCATTTGAAAACAATGTTCAATATAGAAAATTGGAAATTTAATTTATAAAAATTCACTAAAGCAATAATTGTAAAATTGCAAAAATTAATTATAGTGCAGGTGTTGAGTAATTGTCCATTGTTATGGAGACTCAGATAAATGCCCGCGAGTTCGAAACTGCTACCATTGAAAATGAAAAAAAAAATTTGTACAGCTTACGCAGTTAGGTCCAAGCACATCTACGCCAGCTTAGCTGCAGGTGTTTATTAAAAGCCTGTCTCTGCTGATAAACATTTTCTTGCGAAATCTACCTCACTTGGACGAAAGTTTAGAGTTTGACAGATTCCTGGACAGACAGTCCAATCCAAGACAACTTTAATCCAGTAGGAGCAGTGACAAGCAGTCAAATCTAATCTGAAAAGAGTTCTGGCGTTGCTAGAGTTGATCCACTTCTAACGAGTGTACAGTCCATCTCAAAGTAAACAGGACTGTATCAATAAGGATGTTTCTTGTGGCGCCACCTATACGTGGCTGGAGGCATTGGAATGGTACATCCTTTGCCGACTTCTAGTTAAATATTAACTGGAAGCGGACTTATAGCAGCTCAACTGTCAGTATGTTTTTGTCATCGGTATAAAAATGAGCATCGAACAAAGTTTTGTTTCAAACTCGGGAAAACGTTTCAATTCATGCAACAAGTTTATGGTGATAATTGTTTATCCCATGGCAGAGTTTATGAGTGGTGTACGCGTTTTAAAAACGGTCGTGAAGATATCAATGACCCTCCCCCCCATCAAGTCGGCCAGTCGAAATTCGTGATTATGCCAGAGAGCATCGAAAAATTGCATAATTTTGTCAAAGTTCAGCCAAAATCATCGTTGCGTTTTATGGAAATGGAATTGGAAATGTTCAAAGATTCGATTTATCGCATTTTGACCGACCATTTGAGCTATCGGAAGGTGTGTGCTCACTTTGGGCTGACGACCAAAAATTGCTCAAAATCCAACATTGCAAGGCCAAAAAGGTCGAAAACTTCCTTTACAATATTGTTACTGGTGACGAGACGTGGTGTTTCCCATACGATCCGGAAACAAAGCGTCAAAGTTCCGAATGGAGGCCAAAAAACGAGTCGGCAACCAGAAAAATCTCGGTTTGAGAAGTCAAAAGTGAAGACACAACACCAACAAGCTTGCATTTTCTAGATAAGTCTTCACACCGAACTGCCATGTATTGGCTCTCCCTGTTGTTTGACATCTTTAATTTTCATGGTTATAACCAGCTGTACTCATAAGTTCTTTCCGGTTTTTTTGTGTTAATTTTCAATGAAAATTAATTTTTTTCTTCTTTCAAGCAATTGATGAATACCATGCCAGAAAAACTGCTCGTCTTTTGCAGCAAACCATTCGTCGAACCATTTTCCATCTTCCTCGAAATTGCTGAAGTGTTGCTCTGTAAGAGCGTGCGAAGAGGTGATAGTTGGATGTCTCATCCAAGATGTCTTTCACTGTTTTTGCCGAGTTGTCTCTTCTGCCCTTTTCCAGTCGTCTTTCGATTAATGCGTAGTTTAAATTAATCATCGAGCTTCAATAGTTCATACTACACAATACCAGTCTGGTACCACCAGACACAGAGCATGGTCTTCTTGGCGAAGCAATTTGGTCTTGGTGTTGAAGGATGGGATTCGCCAGGTGAAAGCCACAATTTTTTCCGCTTTGGGTTTTCAAAAGAAAAACCATTTCTTGTCGCCCCAAGAGACTTTGCGATTTTCTACTTAACATTCATTCTTCTCATGTGGGACCCATTTATCGAGTTTACTGATCTGTCCCATCGCTCGTAAACGTCTGCTGACCGTTTCTTGTCATACATGTAATGCTTCTGTTAATTGATGTTGAGTTTGCGTTGGATCATCATAATATAATAACTCCTGCAATTACTCGTTTTCGCATTTTTTGTGGCCTACCAGAGCGCTCTTTGTCTTTGTCACATTAAAATCACCATTTTTAAATTGTCAAAAGCATGTCTTACATGCTGCAATCGATGGAGCGTCTTCAGCATATGTTTCTACCAGCAAACGATGACTTTAAGGAGCCTTTTTTAACAAAATAAAAACGGTAGATTTTGGCGGGCTCAACTGCTGTGGTCTTCTGTTGGTAAAAGCCAAATTGGACGGTCCTATAAATTCTACGCATTTCTTCTTTATTGATATTACATTAATTTAGGTAAAATCTTGAAAATTACTTTATAGGATTTGTTGGTTTTGAGACAGCGTCAAACGAAGAGGAGGTTGATGATTAAAATCGTACTTCTGGTGACGTTGGTTTAAATTATGTAGGAGGCACAATAAAAGAACTAAATATTGTAAGCTGAAATATTAAGTTACTGTAAATACAGTTGTACCCAAGCTTTTATTTTTCAGCTACAAATGCCGTTAACCAACATTTCATTCCATCAAATTATAACTTGATTAATTTAAATTCCATTCAAGAGGAGGTGCTAGATTTTACATATTTTTATTTTAATGCATTACTCATACCAGAAGTTGAAAGAAGTGCATTTGAGCGCAAATGGAACGTACACATACAATATATAATGGATGTCAAATAGAACCTACATTACCGCAGTAGCTTGAAAGGGAAACAATTTGTACTGTAATTTCTGCACGTTCGGCTTACATTTCTAAATGCCTTTGAGACTCGTGTAATGCGGCAGAACATAATAACTCTCATATGAACGTTTTTATAACATTATAGCAGCTTTATAATTGAACACAATAACAAGAGGATTTCTTTAATTTTTATATAGATTCAAATCGAATAAAAACCATAATAAATAGAAAGTTGTTTGAATTAATTCGATGTTGTCCGATGTTAAATCCGTTGTCATTATTTTCTTAATTCGTTTGAATGTTCTGTTAAACAAACATAATTATTATTTTGCATAATTTCCTACAACTATCGCTATAGGCTTTTTAATCTGGAGGGAAAAAAAAGAAAGGACTGCCGCCGCCAGTGTGTCATATCACTAATAAATCATCTTGCGCTGGCAAGAGTTACCGCATTAAAATTAATAGCAGGAATGTCAAAACATGCGAACTACCATTATTAAAATGATGTATTAGATCGTCAGTTTTCTTATTGACGACGGTCTTTAAGAGATATTAGTGTCTGATCGGATGCTTTCGATAAAGATTGCATTGCGAAGACATGTTAAAAAAGTCCCAAAGCAATCCGGCAAACGTATCCGCCATTGTAACTGGTTATGAAATGTAGTGCTTCTAATACGATCCAAAAGCAAAACTGACAACTCGGAGTTTGAAAGCTGAAAGTTGGTTTTACGTTATTTGCGATAAAGACGACCCCCAAAAGGCAAACTTGGCCAAAAGAGAGACCGATTGTGCCCCTATGCCGTTTTAGTCCTCTCAACCAGGTTGCACTCAGACAAAGAAGTCCTCAACTAATCGATCGAACTTAAAGTGTATTCACCTCTCCCCGTCCACTGTTGGACCAGTCAGCAAAGAGATGGACTAGAATTTAAAGCGGTTAAAAACCCTGTGAGTAACCTCAGCCTGTTTCTGCTCATAAAGACTACCTCACGAAGTCTTTTCTCATTTAGACACCAACAAGTGCATTCCAGTAGGGAAAGTAATGCCTTGCATATCTTCATATACTTCTCCACTCATTTACCGAGTAGCTCCGAAACATCTGTGTGTCTGCGAAACTTATCGAAGAAGAAATTGGGATTGTAAAGCACAGTTTATCGAATTTTGACCCGGAAGTTTTGGGCAAACACAAAGTGTCTGTAGAAGCATCGTGCCACACTCTCTGACAGACGACCAAAAAGATTGGAGAGTTCAGTATGGCAAAGACATGTTAAAGATGTCCCATAAGAAACCGGCGAGCATGTCAGCCACTGTAACTGGTGATGAAACGTGTTTTCAATACGAGCCAAAAACAAATGGAAATTACCAGAAGAGCGAAGGAGCAAAATCAAGACAACGCTGACCCTTTTGCTTCGATTCAAAGGGTGAATTCATCCCAGAATATTATTTGGGAGTTCTACAACGATTGTGGGCCAGAATTCGATGAGTTCGACCGGAATATCGGAATTTATTGCACGACAATGGATCATCGCACATAGGGTTACCAGATCCAAAAATGAGTTTTCCTGGCAAAATTCCTGACTTTTCAATAAATTTCCTGACATTTTGTGTGAAAATATCAAAAAGCGCGCTTAATTTTAAAAACCGCGAGTGAACGTGATGCGTGCGCCTACTGTACGGTGCGAAGCGGGATGGGGCAAGGCGCTTGGGTGGCAGGGGTCATTGCGCAGTACGCGAAGTGTGCTTCACAGCTTTACAGTTTCGCGCGCTATTCGGTAAAGATATAACGAAAAAGCAGTGAAGTAAGTGATCGAAAAGGGTGAAATGGCTTCGAGTTCGAGTAGTAAACGTCAATGTACGTTCACAGACATTTTACGTGATAGATATCCTTTAATGAGACAGGGAAGAGAGCCGTCTGAAGTTCATTGTACAGTGTGTGATTGTTATATTTCCATAAAATACAAAGGTGCGTTTGATATCGACACACACATTAAAAGCAACAAACACAAGACGCAACTGTTGGTGGTGAATAAAAACCGCAAAATAGACACTATTTTTCAATCGGCGTCGTCTCAAAGTAAAGCAAAGGAATCAGCTGCTGAAGCTACACTGGCGTTTCATACTGTTAAGCACCACCAAACTTACAACTCCATGGACTGCACTGGGCGTTTGATGAAGGTAATTTTTTCTGATTCCAGTATTGCCAGGGACATTACCTGCCAAAGAACTAAAACAGAAGCCATCATAAATGGCGCGATAGCTCCATGGATAATTCAAAATATCAAGTCCTTGTTAAAAAATATAACATATATCGGGGTATCGACAGACGCAAGCAATCACGGCTCGACAAAAATATTTCCCATTATGATCCAGTTTTTCGATTCTCAAGGAAGGATACAGTCAAAGTTACTGGATGTCATTAACACACCAAACGAAACAGCAGAAACAATATCTGACATTATTATGAAGACCTTGCAAAAGTACAACTTAACTAAAAAATGTGTCTCCCTAACAGCGGATAATGCCAATGTAAATTTTGGAGGAATCAACAGGCAAGCAGGTAGAAATGTGCTGAACTATCTTAAGAATAAACTGAATAAAGAAATTGTTGGAGTTGGTTGCCCAGCGCACATTTTGCATAATTGTATTCAACATGGTACAGATGTACTAAAAATTGATATCGAGTCGCTGGTGATGAAGCTCTTTAATTTCTTCTCGGTATATACCGTGCGCACTGAAGCCTTAAAATCCGTTTGTGAATACATTGAAATTAATTACCAGAAGCTACTGTATCACAGTAAAACAAGGTGGTTGAGCCTTTTTCCAGCCGTTGAAAGAATATTGAAAATGTATCTGCCCCTGAAAGAATACTTTTTGACAACTCCGCAAGTGCCGACAACAATTAAAGCTTTTTTCGAAAATGAACTGGCGGAAAGTTATTTATTTTTTGTGCATTCTCTTATGTCGGTATTTCAGTCACAAATCGCAAAAATAGAAAGGGAAAATAACTCCGTCATGGATATTGTAGGAATATTAACTTCGACTTGTGTAACGTTGAAGGCAAGAGCCGAAGCTACATTTGTTCCCTTAAAAGTGCGAGAATTGCTGTTGAAGTGTACAGAAGATGCCAAAGAAAGATTTATGAAAGACGTGAAAGATGCCTACAATACTTGCCTTGACTATTTAAATAAATGGTTGCAGCCGTTAGACGAATTCAAGATCTTTGACTGGATGATACTGAAAGGTGTTGATGTTGATTACGAGAAAGTTGTTTCCTCTCTGCAGTTTTTGAATGGATATGGGGTGTGTTTAGATGACGTTGCACTTTTTGATGAAATTACGGCATTAAATTCTTTTGCAAGACAGCAAAGCACTGATTTTTTTGAAATGGTACCCGTTAAACAATGGGAAATTATTTTAAAATCCGTAAGCTTGGAGAGACTGCCAGAACTAAACAAAATTTGCGGTTTCGTATTTGCAATTCAAGCACAAAATGCGAACGTAGAGCGAGTGTTCTCATTAATGGGAGCGCAGTGGACTAAGGAGAGAAACAGATTGTCCATAGCTTCTGTTAAGGCTCTACTGTTGACACAGTATAATCTAAAGAACACATCTTGTGAAGAGTTTCATAAAATTGTTATGAAAGACCAGCAGTTGCTGAAAGCAATATCCAGCAATAAAAAATACGAGCCAGATCAGATTGAATGAAACTATTAATTTAGTTGTTAAGATTTGATGCCTTTGTTATTAGTTTTTGTGCAAAAACTGCTTAATAAATAGTTCAATTTTTATTTTTTACTCTTTCTGTTTAAAAAATCCTGACAATTTCAAATTTTCCCTATTTCCCTGATGGAGGGTTAAAATTCCGGACATGTCAGGAAAATTCCTGTCATCTGGTAACCCTAATCGCACAAAACCATCATGGGAGGTGAATTATTGACCAAAAAAGGCATCCTTGTTATCGATCATCCACCGTAATCACCCGATTTTGCTCCGTGCGACTAAACTGAAATTGGCGATGAAAGGAAATTGTTTCGTCCGCCATACTAAAGGCCATTCCAGCCGATGAGTATAAAAATTGTTTCGCTAAATTTATTGAACGTTTCTTGCGCTGTATTGACTCAGAAGGAGACTATTTTGAATCAACAAGAGTAAAAAATCGATATAATAAACGATTTGTATTGTTTTTAGATCATTCTTATTAGATCTGGGACTTTTTGCATAAAGTAAATATGAGCGAAAGGTGTGCATTTGCCATTTTTGGTTCCTCTTTGTAGCCTGTACGATTCTCAAATTTTGTTTTTATCCCAGTCGGTTTTTGTTCCAAACAATACTCAATAGGTGTGTAATTTGTAATCACAAACTGTTGCAATACTAGATTAAACATAACCTGTATTTTCTGCTATAAGATATGTTGATATGCTCTATAAAATGATTGATTTAAATAATGCTGATGAAAATGGTGACAGTACAAAGATCAAACGGATAAGTCCAACTGAATGGAGAGGAAATAAAAGAAGATTATTTTAGATCATGCGAAACTAATCTTGAAATGGTCACATCACACTCTTCATCATATCAAAATATTGGAGTTGGATGATTTTGCAAGATGGCCAAAAATTAAAAATTTGGTATGACCAGGAATAACGTAATAAATTTAGCAGCACAAAAAAAATCAAGTTTTTGTACGTGGAATGCCAGTAGAGGGCGCAGCCTATCCATGTTAACACATAAAGTGAAAAATTAGGTTTTCGATTAATTAACTGCCCTCCTTAGATGAGATTAATCTTCAATTTTGTCGGCAAAGGCAGAAACATTGCAGCAGGTCATATTTTAAGGTACAGCTTTGAACTAGAAGCTTATAGAGGGCGATCCTGATTCAGAACTATATTTGCTTCACGTCCTCGAGATTATTCGGTAACACAGTTTATGAAATTCATCCATCCGACTCACATCATTCGATCATCGATAAAATTTATCTATTCTGCCTACCACCCTATATGATGGAGGATAATCTCAGAGACAAAAGATTATGGATGCCCAGAAAGAAATCCTTGACTAGATATGATTTCTCTTTCGTTTTAAAACTAGCATGACTTGTGGCATTTTACCTGTAAACAGAGACATGATGCCGAAATAGGACCAACGACAAGAGTTGGAACACGTTGCGTCTACAAAATCGTCTCCAATTACTGCTGTTATTGAAGTGGTGTTTATTTGAATTGATGTCAGGCAGAACCAGACAGGTCTCTTCGATTTCTGGTCAGACATCCAAAAGTTTTGTGCACGTCGTGAGAGACACATCACTGTGCCCAACATAAAATTCCCAAAAGGAGACTCTTATTAAAACAATAATTTTAAATTAGAGACAGCAACATGAAAGGGCTTACAAGACTCGTAGTCTTTTTATAGTCCATAATGGTACCCATAATATATTCATATAATAAAACAATAGATCGATTTATTATACCGCATTAAACCGAATAAACAGCAACGCAATGACATTAGTAACAGGTAATACCATTTATCCTTGTCGTAGAAATCCGTAGGCTGCTTTGTCTTTATCCTTTCTTTTTAAGACTCCTTTTACATCATCCTATGTTAACGTAACTAGCGCTCCATAAATTTAAAACTTATTAAAAATAAAAATAATGCTTGATGCGTTTACGCGGTGATATTTTCATTACGGTAAAAGTAAGCGTTAAATTCGAAATCACTTTAAATGTCAAGATGTAACAATCTTCTCGTGAAAATTGAATTTTGCGCTGTCGCACCACGCGGATACTCTAATATAATTTTCGTACATGGTAACATGAAACACTATTAGATGTTAGACGAGTATTACATGAAAATTGCTAAATATAAAGGTTTTTATCCGGGCAAAGAATCGCAACGAAATGAACGATGAGAATTTAAATTATGGAAATTCTCTCTTCCTTTCGATACGAACCTTAATATTCTATAAAAATTTATGAACTGGGGAAATAGAGGCAACAACTTTTCACTTTGTAAAAAAGTACATCTTTATATTTCTTCCTAAATAGGTAGGTATTGTTTTATTTCGCGCTTGACAGATACATACAATGTTAGAGCTTATTCATCTTAAAGTAATCGTGAGAGTGAACAATGGAAGCTGTTGTGGAGATGTTGTACTTTGATCTATTGAGTCCTATGCAAATAAATACTTTTGAAATTAACGTGTAAATTGTAAGCAATAATGTACTTATGAGTAATGCGCGTGTATCTCGAGAATTTGTAGTTTTTTTTTAATTGATGTTGAAACAATCGAAGCTGGAGGTAATATAACAATTAGTAAAATCATACGTTATCAAGGTTAATACTAAAAAGCGAAGAGAGAGAATGCATATGCAGTCATTTGTTATGAAAATAAAGTTGACGATTGCAGTGTTGGATCCTGTAGTAATCAAATGTATAGCATGGCCTTTTTTTAAACTAAGATTTTTATAAGATAATACTTAAATAAACAATGAGATTTGCTACATAATTTAATGACAAATTCATTGACAGCTATTTTACATGATGATATAATTATGCACAATTAAATTGATAAAACAACTAATCCCCCATACAAATCACTATTTTGAAGATCTTCCTAAAGTCAACATTTTTTGATTGTACCTACATGCCAGGGTCACTATTTAAATTTTGAGCCTTGGCAACTCTGATCGTTGTCAGGTGTCATCTGACGTTTCCATGGGAAAGTTTGACATTATTAAACATAACCTACCTTAGATTTTTTGTCAAAAGAACGTTATTTGTGTTATTTATAGTGATTTGTAAATTGAGTAAATTGAAAAAAAATGGAATTAACGCGATGATTTATTACGACTTTCGGCATGGATTATCAAGACAAGAGTGCAACGATCAACTTATTTACACAGTTGGCGATGAAGCCCCTTCCTTTGCCACTGTAAAACGCTGGTACAATGATTTTAATCGTGACCATAGTTGTCTCACTGACGAAATTCGTGAAGGTCGTCCAAAATCAGTTGTTGCGCCAGAAAACATTGATGCTGTGCAAAAACTGATAATGCAAGATCGTCATGCGATATACTATAAGATTGAGGCAACCCTAGGCCTTAGTTCGACCAGCATATATAAAATATTGCGCGATCACTTAACCATGAGAAAGGTTGGTTTCGTTGGATCCCCCATAATTTGACAAAATCTCAAAAAGATGCTCGTGTCGATTGGTCCACACAAACGCTCAAGAAGTACAATGGCGGTGCTTCAAAAGACGTATATAAGATTGTAACAGGTGACCATGGATAGGGGTATTTCAAGATGAACCAAATCCAACAAAAGTTGATCGCGCTCGAAGCACTTCGACACAAATGGTCGCTTGTTTTTATCTGGAAAATTGGTCATGTGGCAACTATACCATTCGAGGAACGTAAAACGGTCAATTCCGAATGATATACAACCATTTGTTTAGGTACCGGAAGTCTGCAGTGAAGTGCTCACACATCTCGTCTAACAACCGACTATTTGAACATTCAAAAAATCGAATTGATGAGTCATCCGCGCAATGACTTCTTCTTGATCCCGAACGTCAAGAATAAATTGCGTAGACAACGACTTTTGTCGGCCGTAGAAGCCGTTGTTGCATTTAAAAACCATGTTTTGGTGGTGTCTGAAGAAGATTGGAAAAAATGCTTTGACAAATGGTTCGAACGCATGCAAAAGTGTATTAATCATAAAGGAGAATACTTCAAGAAACAATAAAGCAATTTTCAACGACCACTTAGTATTTTTTCGTTATTAGGCTCAAAATATAAATAGTGACCCTCGTATGTTTGATTTGGTTGAACTGTACATCTTGAGTATCAGCTTGGCTGTCGCTAAAGGTTTGAACAGCCACCTATAATGTAATTTCTTCTTTTTTACGATTTAAACGCTTTCTTCTCAGTTTAGTCACTGCTTCCATCAAGGAAGTCAAGTAATGCAATTTTATTGATTTTCCATCTTTATCGTGTAATCACCTAAAGTGTTTGTGATTAATTTAATCATATGACACATGTCATAATCTAAATATATTGCCGTTGCCAAATTCGATGTTTCACCATAAAAAGTTAACCAATCTAACGCGAACAAAATGCAGTACGATCGTAAATTAGTGAGGATAGTTTGTACTGAGGATTTAACTATTTATGATAAAAAAATTGTTAAATAAAAATTGTATTTTGAAGTGTGCAGAATTAACTTCGGCCAACAATCAACATAAAAGAACAAAAAATCTTTCTTGGTCTATATTATTAATTTCTTCTACAATGGCTGTAATTCTTCGAGATTATTGCGTCGATCTCTAAAGATTTTAGATTTTAAATAACCAAACAGTGGACATCTAATGGAGTTAAGTTGGGGAAGCGTGATGGCCAACGTTCTTTGCTAATTAGTCGATTGTCAAAAAATTGTTAATCAAATTTATATGTTGTCACACCAATACTACTCATCACTCTGCCAGAGCTTGAATTTTGAAATGTCGAAACACGTGTTACATTTAATTTATTGTATCAAAGAAAATTAATACCAAGTTTCAAGTAAATTTGACAAAAAAAAGACATTTCCACACAAACTTGGCTACCCCCTTTCATTTTCTTGGGGTGAAATTTCGAAAAATCCTGACGCTTGTAATATAAAATCAACATAATAATAAAATCTCCAAATTTTAAATTTCTACCGCCAAGAGCAAATTAAGATATGGCGACGTGAACTAAATCTCGAAAAATCTCCATTAATTCAAATGGATAACCCCCTTTATATTATTGGTCAGTACAAAAATGGGACACCCTGTACAGTCGGTATCATTTTAGGTCTGTAGATCTTGAGAAAACTAAACACATCAAATGAAAGAAGATTCAGCTATCTAATATATTGGCTTTATTACTGAATGAAGCCCCTCTGGATTGAACAAAAAAAAACAGAAAATATTCCTTGAAACGTGAGAAGATATCTCCTCGAAAAGTCTGACACATATATGACAACATTGTTGACAGACCCACGTGATTTCCGGGTAGTACCAACCTTCAAACAGTACGTGTCAAAATTTAGTTAGTTTAGAGGTTACAGTCGTTTTAGTGACCCCAGCTTTGTAACAGCGGATAAAAAGGAATTTCGTGTGATGATTTTTGATGGGGAAAAATACTGTTGGAAGCTTGATAAGCATTATGGGGACTCTGCATCAGGAAAATCAACGATTATTGACTGGTATGCTGAATTTAAATGCGGTCGTACAAGCATCGATCATGCTGAACGCTCTGGTCGCTCAAAATGGGTAGATATTCAGGAAAACAAAAAAATGTCCACAAAATAGTTTTAAAAGACCGTAAAATGGAAATTTGGGCATGCGCAAGTTTGGATTCAAAGCGCTGTTTGGAGCTATTCAAGTCAACTAAAAAGGATTTCTTGAGTCGGTATGTGACAATGGATATAACATGGATCACCACTACACGCCTAAATCAAAAAGATCATCAACTGAGTGGACAGCAGCCGGTGACGAAAGGGACGAAGAAAACAAGACGTGCAAAAGTGAAGACGAACTTCCTCTGTCTTGTGTACAGAAAACTGCTTAACAAACAAAAAAGAATTTAGTGAAAAAACAAATTCAAATATGCCCAATGAAATGAACCCTACAAACAAAAATAAAATTTTTTTTTTTTGTATTAACCTTGTAATGGGTTTAAAAATGCAGACTACTGGTTCTCAAGACCAGGAAAGCGAAATCATTTTTATATCTTCTGTTGTGTCTAGAGATCGATTTGCATGACTACTTGTTAGTAATATTCATCTTGCGGGTAATTCAGTGATACCAACCAAAAATTCATCTGATTTTGATAAATTATTAAGTTACGTTCCCTTATAGACTCGTTCATCCTCCTTGTCTGAAAAAAATTATCAGTGGACGAATTTATGATACGATTCGAGTACCATTCCTCACACTAAAGCAGTAGATGAAGCCTATAAAACGCGATTAAAAAGTCTGGATTCGAGTTGATCACTTGTCAGTTTCAAATTTATGCAGGGAATAAAAGGACTAACGAGAAGTCCTGTTAGGAAGGGACACCATCTCTGTTTTAGTAGTTATTTCAGCTCCATTCAATTTCAAAGACTTGGAAATGGCTCAGCATATTTAAAATAGAAAAATGGCAAAGCAAGAAGAGCTTCTAAATTTGTAGACTATGCTATGTTGAGAGACAAAAAAAGTGGTAGCAATCAAAACAATTCTACCAATCTTAGATATAGGATTTAAGATTTTGGCCACAATCTCTAATCAGCTGATTTCACTGGTCTACTAAAGAAGTGGTCCTTCCATCCATCACTGATGCCAGATACGCAATTTGTTGGTAAAAAAAAGAGAAAACATAAGCCAATATTTATAATATTCGCCCAAAAATTAGAAGTGACCAGGCGATGTATATTTATCGACAAATTTTTTCAATAATCAGGATCCATTCAGCAAAGTGGTAAACACAAACCGAATGCCGAATAAATTGGACAAATTGGATCGAATGACTAACGCGGAAAACATTCGTGTTATTACATCGAGATCAATGCACTTGTTCCTTCGTTTGGCTTTTGTATCATATTCACACACACACACACAGATGTACGTATGTTGTACATCGACGGCGATTTGTCCGCTGTTCAAGCGCATATCCGTTAATTATAATATCTGGTCGATGTTATAAATTTAGATTTTGTTGAAATCAATTAAGCTCCGATACGCGAAGTAGTCCCACGCAGAAAGACAACGTTATTGTTGAATGGATGAAATCAATGACCGAAGATATGTATGTGTATGAATTGATTTAGTCTTTTCAAAAATTTATTTATTATGAAATCTAAGTTAAATTGGAAATCAGTGTTAATAACCAGTTGAAAATCATATAATGAGAGGACCTACATACTTTGATATTTATTCGACAATAGCAATCCGAAAGATAATAACTCACAATTAGTTCTACAAGATGTTCTGGATTGGAATTTGTTTGGGTAACGACCGAGAAAAATAATTCTGCTATACAAATTATGATTGATGATGTTTTAAAATAGATTTGACCGACGTTTAGACGTTAGTCAACTTTCATAAATAATAATTATTCTTTAGCTAGGCGGTGTTTAAACAGAGGAAAAAATTATGTTTCGTTTTGTTAAATTACAAGTTTGTTACACGGATGTAATTAAGGAAAGCATAGGAGGATTAGATACTTGCGAAACAATTAATATAATATGTATTGTGTGTGTAATATTTAATAAATTCTATAACATTATAGAACAATTATTCGGGTGTGTAATAATGCGATAAAAAAAATTAATTAATTTAAAACCTATAATTCTGTATACAAACATATACACAGCGGTTAGTAGATTGCTTGTTATTTAAGAGAAAATTAGTTATTTTTTTATATTAACACCTTGGAAATGAATTGATAGATAAATCTGACATTGGACCTTCAATTCACCGTTGTTTAGAAGTGTTTTCGTAAGCGTTGAATAATGTTTACTGTTTTTTGGAGAAATAATTCATTAAACGACAGAAGGTTAAGCATACACTACTGTTCAAATTTATTTTCCAAATCTTGCCCTGTTATAAAAGTGTTTTAAATATAGTTGAATAACGTCATATTTAGTCTCAGGCAATAATGAATGATATATGACGTCTTCAAGACTTATACGAGGGCGTATTTTTATTTTATATACCTAGCTATGAAACAAAAGAGTGACGATGTCAAACAAATTATTGAAAAATTGCTTGTGTGTGCTTGAAAAATAGTTTGTGCTGTTTACAGAGATTTGATAAAATGAATGAAACTAAGCTTGAACATCGCAACCTAATAAAGTTCCTAACAAAAGAAGGCAATGGTCCAAAAGCAATTCATGAAAGAATGGTTGCTGTGTATGGGGAAGATGCACCATATCTTATTTTCAAGTAAAATATTGGTCTAAACTCTTTCCAAACGGAAGCTCGAACTGAAGACATTGTGCGAAAAGTCGAAAATTTCGTACTGAAAGATCAGCGTGGAAAGATCTCTGTCATTGCCAATGAAGTTTGTATACCCGAAGCAAGTGTCCTCAAAATTTTACATGACGTTTTGGGCATGAAGAAGCTGTCTCTTGGAAATCATGGGGTTGGTAGACGAAGAAATCCTCTCAAGGGTTTTCGTCATCCAACTTTATGACACAGGACCAGGCCAGTTTACCGTATGTGAGGATTGGCCTCAGAAAAAAAAAAGATTGAATTCGTTTGAATTTCGACATGATGTAGCACGATTTTAGCTGGGAAGTTAACCTGGTCTAAGAAATTAAGTTGAAAACTTACAGGTAGGTAAGAGAATTGAGTGAATGAAGAAGCTGTCTCCACGGTGGATACCCAGATTGCTTATACCTGAACAAAAACTGTACAGAAAAGAAGTTTCTCAAGAAAATTTAGCCGAGTTGGAGAGAGACAAAACATTTTTATCATGAATTATCACCGGGGATGAGACTTGGGTACATCATTGGGACCCTCCTACTAAACAAGAATCCATGCAGAGGGTTCATACCATCACCAAAAAAGGCCAAGACATAATTTTCTGGAAAAAAAAACTGACTGCAACTGTTTTCTGGGATGTTGAAGGAGTCTTGCTTATTGAATATATGCCAAGAGGGTCTACCATAAATGCACTTTCGTACTCTCTTTACCACGGCTAAGTTGGTTCCTCCTAAGTCCTCCAATCCTCATGGGGTAACCCTTACTGTCTACGAAATGCGATAGAAACTTACGGATGATGTTGTTCCCAGAGGTTTAAAGTTAATCTCCTGGTCTCTGTGCGATCACATCTTGGGCCCTTTTTAGCACAACTCGGGGGAGAGGGTCTCCGGCTCCGATCCAACTGCTTAGCATGTTGCTTGGAAATCATGGGGTTGGTAGACGTAGAGATCCTCTCAAGTGTTGCCGTCGCCGGTTAAAAGGCATATTGATGTAAGGAAGAGATGCCCAGATCGCGACAAAGATCGACGTTCCGGACGAACCAAAGGGCGCCGATAATCATGCCCAAAGTTTTGTTTTGTTGGGTTTCGAGTCGCCTTAGAGGCGACTTCGTGACACAGGACCAGGACAGTGTACCGTATGTGAGGATTGGCCTCTGAAAAAAATATTGAATTCGTTTGAATTTCGACATGATGTAGCACGATTTTAGCTGGGAAGTTAACCTGGTCTAAGAAATTAAATTAAAAACTTACAGGTAGGTAAGAGAACTAATCTCTCGCGGAGGTACAATGACGATGTTACTGTAGACTGATGCCTATACATCCAGTGCCAAATAACTAGTTGTAGTTGGGGTCTAAGCCAACCAATTTTATAAAAAAATTAATAAAACAAAATTGACTACCACACTACCACAATGAAGGTAAAATTCCTCTTCACAATCTTGGTTTTTTAGCTTCCTTTACTTACTAAATTGTAGTTTTTTTTGACGTTTAAAGTAACCGAAAAATTTTGACTGTTCCGGATCAGGAATGACCTTTAAATGATGATGATTTAAATGATAGATTCTGGCTTGTTTTATTTTCGTTTGTGTCTGTTTCCATTCTTCCATTTCTTCTCTTTTCCTTGTAAGTTCTAAATTTTCAGCGTGGACATAATCTTTTGCGCTGAAAATATAAGAAATAACAAAGAATATGATCGTCATCCCAATATTTACGATTCAAATCAGCAACGCCATTGGGCGTTACTTTTTCTCCTGTGTGGTTGCTCAGAAATTTGTATGCTGTCTTCAAAGGACTATAAAAAGACTTTAGTATTTACTGGTTGAATTCAATGCCAGCATAACAATTCATCCTTGTTTGCTCTTCCATCGAAATAGAAACATGCATTTCCCGGAAGCTCTGTATAGTATTAAGCAAAATATTTCTGGTTATCCATAATTGTGGAGGTTTTAAGCTCCGACTAACTCAAGACGTACTGGCGAGTTCTGTAGTGAAATATTTGAGGTATTCTTTTTATTTTATGTGTCAATTGCAGTTTAGTTTGTGCAATTCAGTTGAATAAAAAAATGAAATTATCTAGAGATAATGATTTTCTGTGATTTCAAGAAAGGCTTAAGCCAGTATGAGTGTGATGAATGTTTAAAATTAGCATTTGGGGATTTCGTACCATCATTGGCTACTGTTTATAGATGTTATAAAGGATTTGAACGAGGTTGCAAGGCGGTGGTACTCAGAAGAGGACAACCGTATTACCTATGAAGTGATAGAGTCCAATCTGAAGATTGGATCCTAGCAAGTGAGAGATCAATATTACATGAACATCTGTGTACATTTAAAAAAGGTTGTAACTCGGTTTGTACCCTGACAGATCTGACAGATTTACAAAAACCAGAACGTGTTAGAATTTGCCAACAAACTATTTTTTGAGCTCAAAAAACAGTTGAGAGGGTAAAAGTTCCAGTCAGAAGAAGAGATTGACATCGCCGTTAAGTGTTTTTTTGATAGTATCCCTAAAGACAGTTGGTTGAACGCTTTTAAACAATGGAAGGAGTGCATTATTGTAAATGGAAATTACTTTAAACATGTTTAAAATATAAACTTGTATCAATCTTGTCCCTTGTATTTGTGGTCTTTTAAAGGTTAAATTAATTTTAGACTTGAATCGGTTACATTAACAGTTGCTTCTTCTAATTCTTTCATCCGAAAACAAACTAATTTAGATTGATACATTCTAGTGTAGTAGATTATATCGAAACTCCCACACGGTTGGGCTCCAACCAACTCATTAATATTATTGAAATTATAAACCAATACGAGCCACCCCCAAACTGTCACATATACATACATACTATGTGCGTATATTTGTTTCCAATTTATCTAACATCCACAAACTTGTGTACTAAAAGCTTGCCAATATATAGGAGAGCCTTGTGTAAATTTGGTGCGAATACCACTGCTAAGCAAACAAATGTTTACATGCTGCGGTTTCTTTGTTGAAGGGTCTGCCGTTAGTCTGTGATAATAAATGATTTCGCTTTGATATTATGTGCGTGTTCCACGAACGCACAGCTTTAATTATAATGACTACACGCTTGTCTTCAAATTGTCTATCTTCAGCTTAAGTTGCCATATTACAGATATACGTATATTCGGTGTCGGAAGTTTAATGTACTAATACCTTCAAACATGAATGTTAAATTATTAAATTCAATCAAATATTTTAAATGCTGCTGAAACATATGTGCATACATATTTATGTCTTTAGTAAGTATAGAAGCATTCTACGCTAGTAGAAAAGAAAGATTACTTCCAACGAAGCAACGCTAAACAATAACAATATACTATAATTAATATGCCGGTTTGTGTATAGTAGGTACAGCTTGTTTGCTTTTGTAGTAGAGGCTAAACACGGAGCATCGTAATTCTCCCTAATTAGCCTAACGCTGAACAAACACAATTTTAATTAATCAACTCAGAAACGTCAATGACAAACGAAAAATCTTTGTTTAGTTCGGAGAATTCGCGAGATGCAACGTTCGAAGCCAAAATGTGCAATAATTCAGACGTTTTACCGGTTATTATAGAGAATATAAGACGTATGTCTCTAAACGGTTTTCGTCTTACCAAATTAACTGACTAGACAAAATTTTAATCATAAATGGGAATGTTACAATGTGCATCTAAATTCAGTAAAAGCGAAATAAATCTTTCTTAATAATAATAATAGTGTATTTGTCCAATGGCAAACCACTTATTACAGGACATTATAGACATTAAATAACAGGAATACAAACTAATAATACCTAAATTAAATCAAATACCCAGAAGAAAATACAACATCATAATAGAGGTAATCGTAATCATACATAAATGAGATTAATTATAATCGGTAACAAAGGTGTTTAAGTGTGTGTGAAGAGCCTTTAATGCAGATAAGCACGTTACAGATATATGATCTGAAAATGAAAGGTTAGAGTCAAATAGTATTCCCAAATCCCTTATACTAATAACCCTGGTAACGACTTCATCTCCCACTGTGTAATCATAATGGATCGGATTCGTACGCTTTGAATAGAATACTATAAAGCATTTGTTGACATTCAAAAATATCTTGTTGTCCGTACACCACTCATTAAGTTTTAAAAAATTAAGCTGCAGCTCAGTACACTCATCAAAAGAATTCACAACAGTACCTATATACGAGGGAGCGTTTTTATATTCGCGGAATGAGCGGGTTGTAGGGGGGTAATTAGGCGCATTGGGGGCGTGGCCTGTGCAGCGACTCATAATTAGTATAAATACGAAGTTTCATTGTTATTAGACAGTTTTTTTAAGATGACTTCTCGGGGGTAAATCCTAATTTGGTGAGGCTGGTCCAGTCATATCTTTCTGGGAGAACCTTCGCGACTCGATACGGCTCGGACATTTCATCGTTGAGACCAATGGAGGCGGGAGTACCGCAAGGATCATTGCTGGGCCCAAGTTTATTCTTGATCTTCATGAGCAACCTCCCTAGACACGTAGGCACGGATCTGGCGATATATGCGGACGACACGGCCATCTTTACAGCCTCTAGAGATGAAGACTTACTGCGGCGCAGATTACAACACTCGCTGGACGACATTTTGCAATGGGCAACAAGATGGCGGCTCAAAATCAATAACTCCAAATGCGGCGCAGTGAGATTCACCAGAAGAACTCGTCCTCCCCCCGACAACATCATGTTGGGAGGTTTCAGACTGCCATGGAGTCCGTCGGTAGTCTACTTGGGTATGAGGCTTGATTCCCGCATGATTTTTAAACAACATATAGAAAATACAATCAACAAATTTAACGCGGCCAGATCCTATCTATATCCGTTGCTGTGTCCTAAATCCACGCTGTCTCTGAGCTGAGGATCAAGATATTGATATATTTTTCTTTCATGAGGCCAATCATAACCTGCGGAGCCCTCACGTGGTCCAGCATGGCCAAAACTCACTTTCAGAGGTTAGAGTCCCTTCAAAGTCGCACCCTACGGCTAATTACCGGTGCGCCGTGGTTCGTGAGAAACACGCAGTTACGCGAAGATCTCGGTGTTCCCACACTTAAGCAACATGCGCTACACCTTGCGAACGGAACCCTCGAAGGGATCAGAAGATCAGCAAATCCTCTCATTGGCCACCTTGCGGAACTCGACCCGGACAGATCTCCACCTAGAACCCACGTTAGAAGAGGCCTAGCAATAGAAGATGCCTAAGCTTCGATGATGCTTAATCCTCTCCACATTTTATAATCACCGGAAGTTAAATATTACTAATCACTCTCCAGGCTAGAACGAAGCCTTTCACACGACGAATAAAGGGCCTATGAACAAAAGTTCGGCCTTAGCAGCGAACAAGAAGGACCACCGATTAGACAGTTAGTCTTTGAGCTATCGTCAACCAAGTAACATAATCAGGAGTGAAAAGTGAAATATGGAAAAGATCACGTGTTCGCGTGCATTTTTGGACCTCTGTAATTTTTTTTTTTTTTTTTTTTTTTTTTTATGTGTGGTGGGTGCTTAGTTGCAGTGACTCCGTAAGCTGTATTACTTGTCTGGCTATCACTGCAACTCTTGCGGTGTAGTTTTAGTGTGTGTAAGTTGTGTTTAAATGGCTTTGTGACAGCATCATATCGCCTTTTATGATGCCGCGCTGTTAATCACTTTGCTCCCAACAGCGAATGGCAAGTCGATCCGGGATTAAACTCTCTGAAAAAATGTCACCGTCCCTCCAGAGAATTGAACCCCGGCACCTATCGTTCTCTCACAACAATAGTCAGCCGCCTAACCACTGCGGCCATCGACCCGTTGAAGACAATGATGGTGTATTGAGTCGAATTGTTACTGAAGACGAATCTTGGGTTCATCATTATGAACCTGAGTCCAACAAGACTCCATGCAGTGGCATAAAAAGGGCACAGCACCCCCCAAGAAATTTAAAGTGTCACAATCAGCTGGAAAACTCATGGCAACGGTATTTTGGGACTCGGAAGGAATATTGTTGATTGATTATAAAGATAAAGGTGTTTCTATAACCGGAGAAGATTACGCTTCAATATTAGAGCGACTAAAAGAAGCCATTAAAGAGAAAAGACGGGGAAAATTGACGAAGGGTGTGCTGCATTTGCACGACAACGCGCCCGTCCACAAGAGCCGCGTTGCGTTAGCTGCCCTGCATAAGGTGGGCTTCGAAATTGTGAATCACCCACCCTACAGCCCAGACCTGGCCCCGAGTGATTATTACCTGTTTCCGAAAATGAAAAAAGAGCTGCGGGGTAAAAAATTTAGTGCCGATGATGAAGTCAAGGAGGCAGTTTCGGCGTATTATGCAGATAAAGAGAAATCATTTTTTATGAGGGTATAAATAAATTAATTGAAAGATGTGAAACATGTATCTGTCTTGCAGGTGAATATATTGAAAAAGAAAAATAATTAGGTTTTTTTTATTTCCACCCCTTATCCCCCATTCCGCGAATATAAAAACGCTCCCTCGTATCTTAAGATCATCTGCATATCCAAGGTAGTTACAGTTCAAATTCAATAACAAATCATTGATATAGATGTTGAAAAGCAGAGGTCCCAGATTTGATCCTTGGGGCACACCAGATTCTATAAACAACTGATCTGAAGTATGATGTCATCAATTGCAAAAACGAAGGGCAGAAGCCAATGTGATTTAACTTGCTAAGGAGCAATCCATGATCTATAGAGTCAAAGACCTTTGAAAAGTCCGTATACACAATATCAGTTTGACAACCCTCATCTATAGTAGTGCAGAGAAAATGGGTTATGCAGGCAAGATTTGTTGTTGTCGATCTACCAGATATAAATCCATGTTGACCACTGGAAAGGTCAGGTGGCTTTCTTAAATATTGGTATAATTTTGCTAATTTTCCATATATTCGGAAAAGTAGAAGTCTTGATTATTAGATTAAATACCATCACCCGATGTCATATCGTTCTTCAGGCGAAATGCACTGCCTATAATCTCCTCTTCGGTTATAACCCCAACACCAAATGCAAAGTTCCATTCCACCAAGAGACATGTGGCCAGGTATTCTAGTACCATTACGTTTATTGTTAATAAATGACCAAAATATTTTTGGATTCTGAATAATTTTATTTTCGGTTCTATGAAGATAAGAAGTGTAAGCTAGCTGTGTTTTTTGTTTTAGTAGTTCACGAACCAAGATTTCCATTTCCTGAAATATATTTCCTTCGCTTATACGTAAGCTGCTTGATGCTGTTTTTTAAGAACACTCGAACAGGCCGATATTAATTTGTAAAAATACACGTTTTTGCGTGAAGGATTTTGTGTCAATGACACAGTGAATCGTTAAAATTCCAGATATTAGAATCAAGTTCTCGTTACATCTTTGAGACACACACTCACCATGCGCAAAAATTAAATGTATGGACTGCAATAGTTCCAAATAACAATGATCCTGATGTCCAACATAATATCATATGGTTTCAGCAATTTAGCTCTTCCTCCCCTTCTCCCTCCTCACCCCGCATTATATGTATACTCCCTGTTAGAGATTTTTTGGACAATTATTATTTTGTTATAAGCTGAATGACAGGCGAGACAAATATATATACAAAAACTAGTCAGAATTAGTCCCAAAACGATGCAAAATGTCTAGGAAGCATTTCTCAACAAGCTTGCTTATTGTCAGAGTCTATCGAATTTTGATTGAAGATTTGGGAAGACAGAGTGTCTATGTCCGCTTCGTGCCACACACTCTAATAGACGACCAAAACGATTGGAGGGTTTAGCATTACGACTAAGGCAAACTCGGCCAAAAGAAAGACCCTATTGTGCCCCCATGCCGTTGCAAAGACATGTTAAAGATGTCCCAAAGAAATCCGGCAAGTATGTCAGTCATTGTAACTGGTGATGATAAAAAGTGGTGTTTTCAATACGAACCAAAAACAAAACGTCGAATGCGGTACGGAAATTACCAGAAGAGCCAAAAGAGAAAAGAGCAAAATCAAGACAATGCTGACCCTTTTGCTTCGATTCAAAGGGTGTGAATTCGTCCCAGAATATTATCTGGGAGTTCTACAACGATTGTGGGCCAGAATTCGATGAGTTCGATCGGAATATCGGAATTTGTTGCACGGCAATGCATCATCGCACAAAACTATCATGGGAGGTGAATTATTGACCAAAAAAAAGGCAGCATTGATATCGATCATCCACCGTATTCACCTGATTTGGCTCCGTGCGACCAAACTGAAATTGGCGATGAAAAGAAATCGTTTCGACCACCATATTGAACGTTTGCTGCGCTGTATTGACTTAGAAGGAGACTATTTTGAATAAACAAGAGTAAAAAATCGAAATAATAAACGCTTTGTATTGGTTTTAGATCATTATTAGATCTGGGACAGACTGTGTATCACTAATATTAAAACAAGTTTTTGCATAAGGCAAATATGAACGAAACGCCTGCATTTGCCATTTTTTGTTGCTCTTTGCAGCCTGTACGATTGTCAGACTTTATTTTTAAACGTCGATTTTTGTTTCAAACAATACTCAATAGGTGTGTATTATAATTTGTAATTACAAACTGTTGCAATACTAGACTAAACATAACCTGTATTTTCTGCTAAAAGATATGTTGACATGGTCGAAAAAAATTATAGACTTAAATAATGCTGATAAAAGTGGTGACAGTAAAAATATCAAACGGATAAGTCCAACTGAATGGAGAAGAAATAGAAGAAGATTATTTTAGTCCATGAGAAACCAATCTTGAAATAGTCACATCACACTCTAAGAAACGATTCATATGCAGTTCTATGCAGTCAGAAAGTCATTCACCACAATTTGGATGATTTTGCCAGATGGCCAAAAAGTTAAAATTGAATAAAATATGAATTTGGTAGGACCAGGAATGACGTAATAAATTTAGCAGCACAAAAAATCAAGATTTTGTCTGTGGAAAGCCAATAAACAGGCACACCCGAAAATCCTTCGGATTTTGGGTTAATTAACTGCTCCTCTTAGATGAGATTAATCTTAAATTTTGTCGGCTAAGGCAGAAACATTGCAGTAGACGCCCCACGGTCATATTTTAACCCATTGTAGTGCTAGTGTACTCAAGCAGGTACACTAATATTTTTAAGAAATGCAGACATCTAGTGGTAATTATTTTAAACTTTTAGAAGGAAATACATCTTTTAATACATAGAGATCACGTATATCTTGTCCTAATTGTGAATAGTGCGCAGGTATTTTTTCTATTGTTTAAAATTTCCGTTAATTTTATGACCAAGTGTTACCGTGTAGTAAGAATTACGAACAACACAAGAAATTGTTGGGATAGATTTTTATTTTTACAGCTAGGTAAGTACTTTTATGTGCATTATAACCTCTAGAAGTATTTATTATATTTGATAATTTTTTAACCCCGAAATAAAACATTGAAATTGCTTGTACTCGAACGGGTACAATACTTTGCAGATATGAGTGAGCATTTCTTTGATGATCCTGTATATATTCCACAGTTTCCTACCTGATGCACTGGAATACTTGAGGGGGAAAAAAATAGTTATTTTCCCTCCAGATGTCGATAATTTGACAGATGAAGAAGAATTGGATGAAGATGATTTATTGATTGTTGGTATACCCAATGACGTTGCTGGACGTATTCAAATTACGGAGAGTTTTCCTCATGAAGATCATTGGGATAGTAGTGATGATGAGCTGCTTAGCGAAAAGCGAAAACGGTTGAAAATGCAGAAAAAGCGAAAAACACAAAAGACTATTAGATGAGTTAGCTAATTCAAACCCTGTCCAGGTATTTGAAAAGTTTTTTGATGATTATATAATTCATTCATAGCCATTTTATTATTTTCCGGATATCACCCACTACCTCAAGAAAGAATGTATTGGTCCAACGACGAAGACACCGCTTATACCTAAGAACGGTGTCGTCAGCCATGGCAAGAAAGTAGTATGATCAAATAAAACAAAACATTCACTTCGCAGATAATTCAAACATTGATACTACCTCTGATGAATATTCTGAATAACAAATTCAAGCAGTGAGGTATTTTTCATACATATTTATCAATAGACGAAGCAATGGTCCGCTATTTCGGCCGTTAGCTAGTTCGACTGGATACTGCTACCATTTTGATACATATTGTGGAAAAAGCAATATGGAGAATTCATCCGACTCTCTTGGAGGCAATGTTGTTTCGAATTTGTTGAAAAATGTTCAAGACCCAACAAAGCATGTTGTTTTCTTTGACAATTATTTTTCGACTATTCATTTGATGTCAAGACTCACCCAAAACAGTGTGAGAGTAACAGCAAGTAACAGGTGTAGGGGTATTCGGGCCAGGAACCAAATACTCAGAGCCGATGGGAATATACCCCAGTGTCTTCCAGGCAGAGATTAATGCGATAGGAAGATGTGCTCAGGTGAATCTTGACAGGAACTATCGGAAGGAGAATATTGCAATCTTCTCCGACAGTCAGGCAGCCTTATTGGCGCTGAGTTCTAACACCATCAGCTCCAAGTTAGTTTGGGAATGCCGGGATAAACTAAACAACCAGGGCAAAGAAAACAACGTTGCATTGTGCTGGGTACCAGGACACACTGGCATCAGTGGCAATGAGAAAGCTAATCTATTAGCAAAGGAGGCCGCCACAACATCGTTTGTGGGACCGGAACCATTCTGTGGAATAGGGATGAGCACCTATAAGAAAGAACTTAAAGACAGGGAAGCGGACGTCAGAGCTTCCCTCTGGCACAATCTTCCTGGTCTGAGACATTCCAAGGTATTCCTTGGAAATTTCAACAAGCAGAGAGCAAAAACCATGCTAGAACTAAACAGGAACAGATTACGCATTCTCACAGGTTTCCTTACAGGGCATTGTCACCTCGGGGAGCACATGATGAGAATAGGTCTGAAACAGAATAGCGACTGCAGGTTCTGCGGAGCGGAAGATGAAAGTCCGGAACACCTGATATCCAACTGCACAGAAATTGAAGAAATTCGCGCCAACTATCTTGGCAAAGGCGTTATAGACGAGGAAGAAATACCCTCTTTGAAACCATCACATCTGTTACAGTTTATTAAAGGCCTCAGGCTGGATGGGGAGCTGTGACTGCGGGCAAAACCGAGCAGCTTACACCTCATGTAAGGGGGCACAATAGACCCACGGTCGCGGTGCAACATCACCCTTATATCTAAATCTAAATCTAAACAGCAACTATAAGAGAGAATCGCCTCGCAAAGAGGTACTTTTGATTACCAATTTGATAAATGTAATGATTTGTTAGTGGTCCGTTGAGTAGATAATTTTTTTTTTTTTTTTTAATATGTGGTGGGTGCTTAGTTGCAGTGACTCCGTAAACTGTATCGCTTGTCTGGCTATCACTGCAACTCTCGCGGTGTAGTTTTTGTGTGTGTATGTTGTGTTCAATGGCTTTGTGACAGCATCATATCGCCTTTTATGATGTCGCGCTGTTAATCACTTTGCTCCCAACAGCGAATGGCAAGTCGATCCGGGATTAAACTCTCTGAAAAAATGTCACCGTCCCTCCAGAGAATTGAACCCCGGCACCTATCGTCCTCTCACAACAATAGTCAGCCGCCTAACCACTGCGGCCATCGACCCAGTGTCGTATAATGTCGTAAATATTATATCTAATTACGATACAATAGAACCTCTGCAAAAGGTGAAGAGATGGTCGAAACTACAAAAACAATTTATAGATGTTTGACAGTCACTATTATATAAAACATATAACAACAGGATGGGAGGATGGAGAAAAATCGTTTTGAGACATATCATTCACAATGAATCCATATCCTTCCAGTGTACCTAGCTAGGAACACGCAGTTTTTCTTTGAATTTTTAGAAAAAATGTCATTTTTCTTTGGAATAAATATTAATATGTCAATAAACTTAAAGCTTTTTAAGAAAAAAAATGCTTTTCTGTTTTTTCTTTACGTTTGGGCAAAAATGGGTTGGTACTGCCTTGAACTAGAAGCTTATAGAAGGCGATCCTGATCCAGAACTATATTTGCTTCACGTCCTAGAGATTATACGGTGATGCCTACCACCCCTATACGACGCAGGATAATTTCAGAGATTTTGTCTGACAAAAGACTGTGGATGCCCAGAAAGAAAGCCTTGACTAGATATGATTTCTGTTCCGTTTTAAAACCAGCATGGCTTGTGACATTTTACCTGTAAGCAGAGACATGATTCCCAAATATGTAGAATCACATGGGTGATAACAATATCGAATCAAATACAGCAGGAAAAATGACACAAGAGTTGAAACAAACTGGGTCTACAAAATCGTCTTCAATTACTGATGTTATTGAAGTGGTGCTTATTTCAATTAATTTCAGTGAAAGTGGTGTAGTAAGGAAATACAATTTAATTTTGAAAAATCTTCAATTTTTCTACAAACAGCGTTGTATAGGTACGAGTACGTTTTTATAAAAAGATTCGAAGAAGCGATTCTTCATTTTTATAATACAATTTACAAATTAAAATCAGTAGACGGTAGAGACGGCGTATATTGTAAATTATACGCTACCGATTTTACGTAACAATCAAACAACAAAGAAATACCTCACGTATACATGCATTTCAAAATTATATACGGATTAGATATCGTTACGTTTTGTTTTATTAGATTTATACACACTATTATCTTAATTTATGCAATAATTTTAAACCGGGTAAAAAGGCCCGCTTCTTTTTCGTAATCCATAATGTCGCATATTGCCCAATGGAAATAATCTAGCTGATGCAACCGGTGTATTAATTCCTAGTTTATAATTTACCTGCACTGCTGTATAGACGTTCACATAGTGCAACAAGACCTATTAGTTGGCTATACCTTCCTTCAATAAAGCCACGTTTATACGGATAAATCTAGAATATTTTTGAAGCAAATTTATTAAAGTTTAAATTAAATCTCATAACGATACTATTATTATTATTATTATATATAATGTCGTGTATGTAATTAATCACAACTAAATTTTAATTTTAGTTTTAGATTCGACAAACTTTAACTTGAATGATAACGAACGATGTAAACGCAGTCTAAGTTAGCTGCCGGTTGCGGAGTGTGTATATCGCGTTTTTCAATATCTAACAACCGGTCTTCTATACTACCTATACTTACCATTATTTTCACTTTCATGGACTTTCTAACAGTAAGTGCAAGTTATATCGTATACTTTAAGTATATGTGTAACCGTCAGGTTGGATCCAGCGAAGCTGAAAGCGACACAAAAAAAAACACTTTAAGAACATGCGAACAGAGTTCACTGCTTTTGTATCAATGATATGGACGGTAAGAATGCCCGGTATGAGGCAATTAAGTTGCGCGAAGGAGAACAGGTCACGTGGTGCTATGTGACTGCACTTAACCCTGTGACTGTGTTGTAAACTACGGGCCAAGTATTCTGCTGACAATGTGTACGTTAGTACTTGCATTAAATAGAATCTATAATCATTCTAATTGAAAATCTATTTAATTCTATGTTGTAGACCTAATCCTGTTTTTATACGATAGATACGTTTGCGAAGAATTCATGTTACATCTATGGAAATATAGATTGATTCAAAAAATCCAAGAATGTTTCATACAACTATGAATTATGATTTGAAAAGGAACAAAGAAGCATCACTAAATCATGGCGCGATGAGAGGGAGTCTTGTCAGAAGAAATCAAGTGTCCCTTCTTGACTTTGGCCGGAGTTTGTACCACTTAGCAGCGACTGTCTTTTTATGTTTCTAAAACGACACGATTCACAATTCCATCATCATCATTTTACAATCTTTACCATTTTTTTGACAGACCGTAAAACCTGTACAACTTAAAGAATATGAACTATAGACTTTCTCCAAAAAGCAAGCGTTAATATTTTGCCGTGGCCAACCCGTTCCCCAGATTTAAACCTCATCGAACATGTGTGGGATATCATGGGGAGGAGACTGTCCACTTTGCACCATCCCCCACAAACTTCGACGCAGCTAATCAACGAAGTTCAAGTGGCTTGGAACGAGGTGCCACAACTAGATATTGACCATCTCATTTTGTCGATGCCTATACATGTGTAGGCGTGTATTCAGCTACGGAGTCGCCATATGTTTAAATGAGAATTATAATTTTTTGATTTATTTGATTACTAAAATTAACATCTACATCATACAACATGTAAATGAGTCCCTGATGTTTCTTTTTGCTATTTCTTAATTAAAATTTATGCAAATTTTTATTTAAATCTGTTGTTTCTTATCTATTTTAATTTCTCTGAAATTTTAATATCAATAATTTCTCGTTTGTTGTGGTTACGTCATTGATTTATATGGAAATGGGGTGGCGCTAGTAAAATTTGACATTAGTGACCCCGATCGGTCTTCAGCGTTAGCCGGCGGGTCCATTTTGCGTAAGACTTTCTCTGAAAGATAGGTTTTTAGACTTTCGTTGATTTAATTGGTGATTTAATATTTAAATTTTTCTAGTGGGTAGTACAACTATGAATTATGATTTGAAAAGAAACAAAGAAGCATCACTAAATCATGAACAGAAAAATTAGGCGAAATATGTAGTAGAAAAGTTTTGCAATGCAGTAGTACTAGTAGTAGTAGATCCCTTTTCCTCCTCTAGGAGTATGGGACATCCGAGGATGTTATTGACAATTGAAAGGAAGATTAGATCGTCTGCCTAACGCAGTACACTTCTATTCTTGAGATGCAGCAGAGATTTCGATTTAGTGGACGAAAAAGTAATAAATCGTTTTGATTGTCTTAAGCTTTGGAGTTTTGATTTAATAAGAGACTTCTTGCTCAGTCTTCCATTGTTAAAGATGTGTCTAAGCCAATAAGTCTTTGGTAGCAAAGCCTTCGGCAGTTTCGTTATCGTCACATCCTCAGCAATCGGGTACCCACATCAGTGTAATTGCGTTTCTTTGGGTCAGGGCTTTGATGATGAACAAACACTCCCATGGTTAAAAGGGTTAGCAGACGATATAGGGAAAAGCAGGTGTTAACAACTGGTAAATCTTTAGATCGTTCCAGGTCTTATTTATTCGGTCGTGTTGTGATTGCGTACTTCTTTTCCAGGTCATATGGGGGGGGGAAGGAGGGAGGAGGGGCTCTGCGCCTTTTTGCTTTTTAATACTATAGTCTAGACTTTGTTTCGTAATATCTGAATTGTCTTTCCTAAGTGTGTGTCCTATCCATTTCCTATAATAATTCGTCCATAATTCTTCTGAAACATTTATTGATGAAAAACCTGGATACTTTGCACGTCTCCCTTGTTTAAAACCCATGGGTCACATCCATAAAGCAGTACACTTTTGAGCTTTCGATGCCCACAGTTTCCTCGGCATGTTGTACGCCAACTGTGCCTTGCTTATTCTGGTTTGTATATCTTTGTGACTGCTGCTTTTCTTTTTCATGACGCTTCCCAGATATGTGAAATCGTTTACTTTTCCATTGTTATGTCAGTTTAGCTTTTGTTATTAATAGTCATACTTTTAGTTTTGTCTGGGTTGATTGTTAAACCAATTTCTTTAAACTTTTCTGTCAGTGTGTTTATTTTTTTCTGCATGTGGTTCAGCTTCTCCGTTATTAGACATGTCATTCGAAATCTCAAGGTCTTCTAGATATTGTCTATTTTTATTTTCAATGGTATTTTTCATTACAGCACACAACCTTGTCTTACTTCGCATCTAATGTTGATCTTTTCTGATGACTGTTCATTTATTCTCATTTTTATTCTATAGTCTTGGTATAACAATCTAATAATACGTATTATTTTCTGTAGAATTTCCCAGAGCTTTTTTGGGTCTATTTTATCAAACGCCTTTCTATAATCTATAAAAATGAGGTGAGCTTGGGCGCAGGGTGCATATCTGGTCAACACATGACCGACCAGTTCTGAAACCAGCTTGGTTATTTCTAAGTGTTCAATCGATTGCAATTCTTATCCTATTTAATATAATTTGTGCTATTATTTTGCTAGTATTGTTTAATAGTGTAATTGTTCTTCAATTTTCACACTTTGTTCTGTCTTCCTTTATTGGTATTGTGATGATATTACCCTCTTTCCATTCGTATGGAATTATTTCTTCTTTCCATTTTTTTTGTATTAGCTTTCATTTGTTCGTTGTGGATTTTGTCTGGTCCTGTAACTTTGTTGTTTTTTAGACGTTAGATAATGTTTTCTATTTCGATTTTATTTGGTTCTGTTATATCTATATCCAGTTCTTCGTATATTGTTTCTTCGTTTCTTTTTGTTGATTGGTTTCGGTCCTTATCAATTCTTGCCATCTTTTTAATATATCTGAGTTGGGCCCATCCTCCAAAACCAATCCTTAATCTAGCTCTGCCAAGTTTCATTAAGGAGTAAGGCACACTAGTTATCCCACGCCCTCAGAAATTCCTGGAAAACTGCTTCCATTTCAGCTTCATTTTTACATTTAGGAACAACCCAAAGACGCAGAAAGCAACTTTTGGACAATAAAGAGGATGCCGAAAAAGTTTCAGTCCTGTAGTGCTCAAATATTTATAGCGCGATGGGAGGGATTCTTGTCAGAAGGAATCAACTGTCCCTTCTTGACTTTGGCCGGAGTGTGTACCACTTAGCAGCGACTGTTTTCTTATGTTTCTAAAACGACACGATTCACAATTCCATCATCATCATTTTACAATCTTTACAATTTTTTTGACAGACCGTAAAACCTGTTCAACTTAAAGAATATGAACTATAGACTTTCTCCAAGAAGCAAGCGTTAATATTTTGCCGTGGCCAACCCGTTCCCCAGATTTAAACCTCATCGAACATGTGTGGGATATCATGGAGAGGAGACTGTCCACTTTGCACCATCCCCCACAAACTTCGACGCAGCTAATCAACGAAGTTCAAGTGGCTTGGAACGAGGTGCCACAACTAGATATTGACCATCTCATTTTGTCGATGCCTATACATGTGTAGGCGTGTATTCAGCTACGGAGTCGCCATATGTTTAAATGAGAATTATAATTTTTTGATTTATTTGATTACTAAAATTAACATCTACATCATACAACATGTAAATGAATCCCTGATGTTTCTTTTTGCTATTTCTTAATTAAAATTTATGCAAATTTTTATTTAAATCTGTTGTTTCTTATCTATTTTAATTTCTCTGAAATTTTAATATCAATAATTTCTCGTTTGTTGTGGTTACGTCATTGATTTATATGGAAATGGGGTGGCGCTAGTAAAATTTGACATTAGTGACCCCGATCGGTCTTCAGCGTTAGCCGGCGGGTCCATTTTGCGTAAGACTTTCTCTGAAAGATAGGTTTTTAGACTTTCGTTGATTTAATTGGTGATTTAATATTTAAATTTTTCTAGTGGGTAGTACAACTATGAATTATGATTTGAAAAGAAACAAAGAAGCATCACTAAATCATGAACAGAAAAATTAGGCGAAATATGTAGTAGAAAAGTTCTGCAAGACAGTAATACTAGTAGTAGTAGATCCTTTTTCCTCCTCTAGGAGTATGGGACATCCGAGGATGTTATTGACAATTGAAAGGAAGATTAGATCGTCAGCCTAACGCAGTACACTTCTATTCTTGAGATGCAGCAGAGATTTCGATTTAGTGGGCGAAAAAGTAATAAATCGTTTTGATTGTCTTAAGCTTTGGAGTGTCGATTTAATAAGAGACTTCTTGCTCAGTCTTCCATTGTTAAAGATGTGTCTAAGCCAATAAGTCTTTGGTAGCAAAGCCTTCGGCAGTTTCGTTATCGTCACATCCTCAGCAATCGGGTACCCACATCAGTGTAATTGCGTTTCTTTGGGCCAGGGCTTTGACGATGAACAAACACTCCCATGGTTAAAAGGGTTAGCAGAAGATATAGGGAAAAGCAGGTGTTAACAACTGGTAAATCTTCAGATCGTTTCAGGTCTTATTTATTCGGTCGTATTGTGATTGCGTACTTCTTTTCCAGGTCATATGGGAGGGGGGGGCCTCTGCGTCTTTTTCCTTTTTAATACTATAGTCTAGACTTTGTTTCGTAATATATGAATTGTCTTTCCTAAGTGTGTGTTGGATAGGACACACTCCATTTCCTATAATAATTCCTCCATAATTCTTCTTAAACATTTATTGATGAAAAACCTGTATACTTTGCACGTCTCCCTTGTTTAAAACCCATGGGTCACATCCATAAAGCAGTACACTTTTGACCTTTCGATGCCCACAGTTTCCTCAGCATGTTGTACGTCGACTGTGCCTTGCTTATTCTGGTTTGTATATCTTTGTGACTGCTGCTTTTCTTTTTCATGACGCTTCCCAGATATGTGAAATCGTTTACTTTTCCATTGTGGGTATCACTCATTGTTATGTCAGCTTAGCTTTTGTTATTAATAGTCATAATTTTAGTTTTGTCTGGGTTGATTGTTAAACCAACTTCTTTAAACTTTTCTGTCAGTTTTTTTTTCTGCATGTGGTTTAGCTTCTCGGTTATTATATAGACATGTCATTCGAAAATTCAAGGTCTTCTAGATATTGTCTATTTTTATTTTCCATGGTATTTTTCATTACCCAATCTATTGCTATTAGGAAGAGGAGGGGAAACAGCACACAACCTTGTCGGACTTCGCATCTAATGTTGATCTTTTCTGATGACTGTTCATTTATTCTCATTTTTATTCCATAGTCTTGGTATAGCAATCTAATAATACGTATTATTTTCTGCAGAATTTCCCAGAGCTTTTTGGGTCTATTTTATCAAACGCCTTTCGATAATCTATAAAAATGAGGTGAGCTTGGGCGCAGGGTGCATATCTGGTCAACACATGACCGACCAGTTCTGAAACCAGCTTGGTTATTTCTAAGTGTTCGATCGATTGCAATTCTTATCCTATTTAATATAATTTGTGCTATTATTTTGCTAGTATTGTTTAATAGTGTAATTGTTCTTCAATTTTCACACTTTGTTCTGTCTTCCTTTATTGGTATTGTGATGATATTACCCTCTTTCCATTCGTATGGAATTATTTCTTCTTTCCAATTTTTTTGTATTAGCGTTCATTTGTTCGTTGTGGATTTTGTCTGGTCCTGTAACTTTGTTGTTTTTTAGACGTTAGATAATGTTTTCTATTTCGATTTTATTTGGTTCTGTTATATCTATATCCAGTTCTTCGTATATTGTTTCTTCGTTTCTTATTATTGATTGGTTTCGGTCCTCATCAATTCTTGCCATCTTTTTAATATATCTGAGTTGGGCCCATCCTCCAAAACCAATCCTTAATCTAGCTCTGCCAAGTTTCATTAAGGAGTAAGGCACACTCGTTATCCCACGCCCTCAGAAATTCCTCGTCACTGGAAAACTGCTTCCATTTCAGCTTCATTTTTACATTTAGGAACAACCCTAAGACGCAGAAAGCAACTTTTGGACAATAAAGAGGATGCCGAAAAAGTTTCAGTCCTGTAGTGCTCAAATATTTATTGCAATCTTTGGCGCGAGGGAGTCTTGTCAGAAGAAATCAAGTGTCCCTTCTTGACTTTGGCCGGAGTGTGTACCACTTAGCAGCGACTGTTTTTTTATGTTTCTAAAACGACACGATTCACAATTCCATCATTATCATTTTACAATCTTTACAATTTTTTTGACAGACCGTAAAACCTGTTCAACTTAAAGAATATGAACTATAGACTTTCTCCAAGAAGCAAGCGTTAATATTTTGCCGTGGCCAACCCGTTCCCCAGATTTAAACCCCATCGAACATGTGTGGGATATCATGGGGAGGAGACTGTCCACTTTGCACCATCCCCCACAAACTTTGACGCAGCTAATCAACGAAGTTCAAGTGGCTTGGAACGAGGTGCCACAACCAGATATTGACCATCTCATTTTGTCGATGCTTATAAATATGTGCAGGCGTGTACTCAGCTATGGAGTCGCCAAATGTTTAAAAGAATTATAATTTTTTGATTTATTTGATTACTAAAATTAACATCTACAACATACAACATGTAAATGAATCCCTGATGTTTCTTTTTGCTGTTTCTTAATTAAAATTTATGCACATTTTTATTTAAATCTGTTGTTTCTCATCTATTTTAATTTCTCTGAAATTTTAATATCAATAATTTCTCGTTTGTTGTGGTTACGTCATAGATTTATATGGAAATGGGGTGGCGCTAGTAAAATTTGACATTAGTGACCCCGATCGGTCTTCAGCGTTAGCCGGCGGGTCCATTTTGCGTTAGACTTTCTCCGAAAGATAGGTTTTGAGACTTTCGTTGACTTAATTGGTGATTTAATATTTAAATTTTCTTAGTGGGTAGCATCCAAGTTGTTTAATTCAAGAATTTTGGATTTGTTTATTTAATTGAATAATGCGTAACAAAGTTTCGTTCCTTGTTGCAATGTCATACGAGTATTTTGAAGTTTGTCAATCAAATATTAAATATTCATGTCAACTGTCAATGACGCCATCGAGTGGTCAATCATAATTAATCATTTTTTTGATCTTGTTTTCAGATAAAAAGAAAATCATAATTAACCAAGAATTTCCGACATGAATGTTCATCTTGACATTTTCAGAAGATCGAGCTCGCAAATACGAGGATGATACCATCGAAACGGCATCAATCGATGAAAACCATCTTCGCGACTTCAGAAATCAAGTGGAGGCTGAAGATCAATAAATCAAATGTGTGCCAATAACTTCAGGCTTCCTTCCGACATGAGGCTATTCCCGTCTCACCATGCGCCTTCACGTCGGACGAAATGTTTAATGCGGCTAAAAGTTGTGTTCTAAAAGCAACCTGTCACTGAGAACTAAGCTGCTTATTTACTATTCATTTCTGCGACCAAGTGTCACCTATGGGGCTTTGTCGTGGTCGAGCCACGATAAGTCACGCTTAAAAAAAAGCTTGAAACATTGCAGAATCGCACTTTCAGACTCATCACCGGAGCTTCCTGGTACGTGCGAAACCAGCAGCTCAGCGACGATCTAGGAGTTCCGTCTCTCAAGCAGTAACGAAATCCTTGAAAGGATGGAAAGATCCAGCAACTCATTCGCAGACTCGCTGGTCTTCGGCAGACCACCCTCCAAGTTAAGCAGTCAGAAGGATTCTCGCGATGGACCACTAATTCCACCATCAGACTCAGTCATTAAAGGACAGTGAAGACACATCGGACATAATATGTCCAACCTAGAGCTTTCATGGAGGAATAAAGAGCTTGAGAACATCTGTTCGGTCCTGGAAACGAGAATGACGACCAACGCTTAACAATATGTCGGTCTTGGCGATGTCACTTGCGTAACATAATCTTCATTGGCTCCATTTCACGCATCAATGTCAATTTTTTAAATCCCCGTTATTGATAACACATCTTCAGAGACCTCTTTGTAACTAATAGTCTTCTTAAAGACTGGCTGCTCTTCGGTTCTCACTTCACTTCTGAAGAAGATCACGACAAGATGATTGAAACGTCAAGTACCACAACCTTTTTACACGGCAGAGAACTCGAGAACCGAAGAGCAGTCATCAACAGCGGCCGTGAAAGCCTGAAGACTACATGAAGTATTTGAATGTTCTCTTCGACAAGAGGAGATGCTTTAGACGCCATATTGACAGAGTAATCAAAACGGCGGAATCAAGAGCTGAAGCTAGAAGTATTGCTCTAAATGTTTGGCAGAATAGATGGAGGAAATATTAAAATCTGGATAGATTGTCGACACCGTAGGTTGAATAACCACCGCTACCTCGTCTCGAGATGAAGAAAGGGCCATTCAAAGGAGGAAAAACCTCAGTGGCTAGACAACGGGCCACATAAAAAGAGATAAGAAGGCTTTAGGGGCAATTTGTCCAGCCTAAAAAAAATGAAGCCTTTGTTGAACAACCACTTCCGTTAAGCACTCACTGGACACATCTGGGGAGGATAGAAGTATGGATTCAGAGAATGGATCAATGAAATGATAGGACAGCTACCAGTTGACACGGTGGTGCAGAAGATGCTTGAAATTGTACAGAATTGTAGAATGGACGAATGGAAAAGACAAAGGAATTGTTAGTTGGAAATCGAATCCAACCCCCTTGTGAGTTTCGAGACATTAATATCAGAGTATTTTGTAATCAATTCAGATATGACCTTGTAGGAATGTATTCCTCAAGCATCTTAATATTATAATTGCAGAGGTGTTTGGCTGTTAAACAATCAATGTAAAAGAAGGCAATGGAGATCATTCTCCTTCGTTTCCAATGATTAGAAACTGAGTTATGGCAACTGTTTTTTTTTTTTTGGGATTTTGAAGGAATTATTTTGGTCGACAACTTCGAAAAAGGGAGAACAATGAATGGGGACTATTATGCCAATTTGTTACAATAATTAAGCGACAAAATCAAAAGAAATTGGCCTCATTCAGCAATGAAGAAAGTGCTTTTTCCTCAGGATAACACACCTCTCTCCAATTCTGCGATTGATAGATTTGAATGAATGTTTCATAAGGCATATTTCGCAGATTTGGCACCCAACGATTATCATCTCTTTCAGCAGCTCTTTAGCATTTTTTTTGCTAAGCCTAATCTGATCCAAAAATTTTGGGTATCAAACCAACAAAATCTAGCATGTGGAGGAGATTTTCTGATACCCATACCTTCGAAGAAGTAACAAAACTAACCTGTTTAACTTGGTGATAGAATGTGGTTTTGTAGATGCTTTGCAAACGTCTCAAGAGAGGGAGAACCGAATCAATTCAAGGAACTTCTTTTTCATTATTCAGATTGAAGTGATTGCCATCCATCCAGATTATTGCTACAACAAACATTCTTGTACCTCAATTAATGTGTATGATTTCATTTCTGTGTTGGAGTTTCAAATTCAGTACTACACAAATAATTAATTAAGTTGTTTTGGAATTACTCGCACAAAATAGCTTTTTATTTAAACGATGGTAGGGCTGTGATCGTAGCTAATGAACTGTAATTATAGTCTTGCAACATCGATAACCGAGATCATCTCTAATTAAACTCCCCAAACTTAAACAACTAAATCAAGTTACAGACTCCTTTGTTTATTATACTTGCCCATTTAAGTACTGAAAAGTAATATCTTTCAGAAGTTTAATTTTAATTGATTATAGATAAATCTCATTACAAAGTTTATTTTAAAATTTCCATCCTTTTAAACTCTATTAAACAAATTAATTCGCGAATAAAAGAAGGTAAATAAGTTACAACTACGTTTATCTAACGCCGCCAGATTTTATACTAAAGTATATTAAATTCAAATTCAGTTGGTATGTTTTAGTTAACAGAGTAATTTAACTTTTGAGCGAACATTAAAACTTTATATCAACATCGTGTAGGTACCTTTCCAGAGAGCGGGCAAAGAAAATTCTCCAATATCAACCGAGATTGTTAATGGTCATCGCATGTTAGTAACGTTAGCGGTCTCTGGAGTGTTTCCTCGATCCATCCGTTTGATTATGGTGATGCTCTCACGGGATCCACGACGTATTTAAATTGGGTGCTCGTCTCGTATCATCTCAGACTATGTATTTATTACGATCAACCCTTTGAAGTATGTAATACGAGCGCTTGTATCGACGCATGATATAATATAGATTTAATTGTGGTAATTATGCTTGCGAAAAAAAATTGTCCCTGCTCGGGCGCCAATTAATTACGTACAAGTCATTCCAAATAAGTTTTAAAATTATTGTGGCTACCAATTCATCAAAGATTCATTCGTAAAACTAGCAAAACGGGGGTACCCCAACCACCGAAGGACACATTCGAATTTAGAGAGGAAGTTAGTGGTGGTGGTGGGGGAGAGTCACCGATGATGATGTGAAATGTATTGATTTTATACATAAACTGCCCGGCTAACTTAATTAACAAACCATTTCGTTCTGTATACACGTTGTATAAACGCAAATTAATCTTTACGAGCAGAGTGTTCAATTATATTCCGGGACTGAATGCCGGGGTAGACATCATCTCCGCAGATGATATTGTAGTATATTGGATGTCCTGCAGGGTTGTAGCTTGGGGCCGTTATCGTTTATATAATACAAATATACGTTAATTGGGATCAAGATTGTCGCGATTGTGTCGATAAACACGTTGCATAATCTATCAAATTCTCTCTCGCTATTATTTATCGTTAATAACAGCGACTTAAATACGTATTTAGTCGCTGAGTTAATTACACGTTGACTCGAAAAAAATGGATGTCAAGGAAAGTGTTTCAACTTTTAAAGAGACAAGGTTACGCGGCCGGCAGTTATTTTAATTAATTTTATGATTTATTTTTTCATTGTTTTACGGATCTTTACCTATAATGGCTACCATTGAACTTTATTTTAATATTGACTTAATCGAATTGTAATAGTTACAGTATAATATTTACTGACTCAATATTGCGTTGTGATTTTTTTTATTAACCATTTACCGTGGTTAATTTTTTGCGACTAAAACTTAATTAGAAATAGGTGTGGGACATTAATGTCCTTTTAATTTTCATTTGGAACGCTTGCCGCTGTTATAAATTTTCTGAAAGCTGCCAAAATATGAACTCCGTTAGTATTTTCGATTTTAACAGGTATACTAAAAGAAAAAAGAACTGGGACAGTTACAATACTGCTATGTATTATAACTGTCCCACTTCTGTTTTCTTTGATTGATTCTACCACCTATCATATTGTATCAAAATATTTCTGACAGCTGTGCACTTGTACGCACTTAATTCTTCACAGTTTCAATACCTACTTGAACGTACTAGACTTCAAGATAGCTGTCAAATGATAAAAACGTCTTTAACGTGTTAGGAGTAACATGTGAAGATATTTTTGCCGGTTGAAAAATTGAAGAAACAAGCAGTTTCCTCAGAATTAACAGTTGTAGCTGTAAAAATGACTTCTGATATCTGTCAAACTTTAAATGCTATAGCCAACAGACAAATTTGTAACAATATGACAGTTGTAACTTTGTGAAATCTTCTCGTTACGATTGCGAATGTCGTAGCTATTGAAATATTTCTGACAGTCAAGTTTGGAGGAGTTTCTGTTTTTCGATTATTTTATAATCTGTCATGTTATTATTTTTGATTTTAACGCTTGTCAAATTTGACCACTGCTGGTCCCAAAATACATCTGACAACACTGTAATAGCGTTTATATTTTATCGTTCGGATACGGAGTGAGCAATTTTCAACGAAAAAAGTTGATTTTCACTTGATAACATCGAGTTAATCCTAACATAACCTAACACCTTGCTGTCAAATAGTTATACAAACATAGTGACAATACAGTGTCTTAAACTGTCTGTGATTTTCTTATTATTTTGATAATTGTAACTGTCAAAATAGTCGTAATAGCTGTCAAATATTGTAAAGTAATAATTTCTGCTGATTTTTCACAGATTTAAACATGCAGGCGTAATATTGTAATTTGCGCGAAAATTATTATTAGTAAGATTGTAAAAAAATCTTTAAATTTATAAAACATTGCACAGTTTCAATCAACCCAACGGCTATTAAACTGTAAAAACTCGTTTTAAGGTTATTACAGGGTGAAACCCCTCAAAACATTTCTGACAGGTGTCAAATTCTGAAAACAGTATCTTTTCGCATTTGAGAAAGGTGGCTACTAAGATACATTTGACAGCTGTTTGGATATGTAGAATTTATAAAAACAGACTTGTCTATAGTTTTATAGCCGCAAGATTTAACACATTTCTGACAGCTGTCAAACTGGAAAAAGCTGTCATTTTGTTATGGTTTAAGACGTTTTTTTTTCTCAACTTCAACGCTGGTAGGTTTGATTAATTTCCCTAAAATCTGTCACACTATAAAAGCGCAGACCTGTCAAAACACTATTTTGATGGTTCTAACTCTCAAATTGTAAAGTATCTGTTTAAATATGACCGTCGACCACAACATTGAGCCACGGTAGGGATTTTTATGGAGCCAACCTCCTTCAGTTGGAATTGCTGAAATGATAGTAAGTAGTAACAGTCAAAATATTTCTGACAGCTGTCAAATTGTAGAAAGAATTACTTTTTATAATTAAAACATTTACACGTATTACATTTTTTTCAAAACTGTTAACCTGTAAAAGCACTGATTTTCTGATTATTTTGATGATTGTAACTGTCAAAATAGTTGTAATAACTGTCAAATAATATATAATATTAATTTCTGCTGATTTTTCACAGATTCAAACATGTGATTTATGTGAAAACTATTATTTGTAAGATTGTAGAAAAGAAAGCTGCTAAAGTATCGATGCACTTAATTTCTTATTGTTTCGGAGGGTGTAACAGGAAAATTATTTCCAACAGTTGTTTAACTGTAAAACCTTTTTAGGGCTACAACATAGTGAAACTCGTCGAAACATTTTTGACAGGTGTCAAATTCTGAAAACAGTATCTTTTCGGATTTGACAAAGGTAGCTACTAAAATACATTTGACAGCGGTTTGGATGTGTAGCGTTTATAAAAACAGTAATTTCTTGCCGTTTTAACATGTGCAGGCGTTATAATATTTTCTATAGTTTTATAGCCGCAAGATTTAACACATTTCTGACAGCTGTCAAACTGGAAAAAGCTGTCATTTTGTTATGGTTTAAGAACTTTTGTTTCTCAATTTCAACGCTGGTAGGTTTGATTAATTTCCTTAAAATCTGTCACACTATAAGAGCGCAGACCTGTCAAAACACTATTTTGATAGTTCTAACTCTCAAATTGTAAAATATCTGTTTAAATATGACCGTCGATCAAGAAATTGAGCCACGGCAGGGATTTTTATGGAACCAACCTCCATCAGTTAAAATTGCTGAAATGGTAGTAAGTAGTAACAGTCAAACTATTTCTGACAGCTGTCAAATTGTAGAAAGAATTACTTTTTATAATTAAAACATTTACATGTATTATATTATTTTTTCCAAAACTGTTAACCTGTAAAAGCACTGATTTTCTTATTATTTTGATGATTGTAGCTGTCAAAATAATTGTAATAACTGTCAAATATTGTAAAATATTAATTTCGTCCGATTTTTCACAGATTCAAACATACAGACGTGATTTATGTGAAAACTATTATTTGTAAGATTGTAAAAAAGAAAGCTGTTAAAGTATCGATGCACTTAATTTCTTATTGTTTCGGAGGGTGTAACAGGAAAATTACTTCCAACAGCTGTTAAACTGTAAAACCTTTTTAGGGTTATAACAGGGTGAAACCCGTCAAAACATTTTTGACAGGTGTCAAATTCTGAAAACAGAATCTTTTCGGATTTGACAAAGGTTAGCTAGTAAAATACATTTGACAGTTGTTTAGATGTGTAGAGTTTATAAAAACCGTAATTTCTTGCCCTTTTAACATGTCCAGGCGTTATCATATTGTCTACAAGCTATCAATCAAACTGTAAAAACACAAATTGCATTATTGTTTTGTATTGAATGTAACAATTAAATATTTTTGATCGCCCTGAAAATATAAGAACAGTATCTTTTTAGATTTGACTATTTTAGCGTTCAAAAAAATCAGTTATTGTGATAAATGTAATAGTCAACATATTTTTGACAGCTATAAAATTGTAAGCACAGTAATTGTTTACGGTTTTAACTTCTGTAACACGTCAAAATGTTTAAGCCAAATGCTAAATTGTAAAGAAGAAGAAATTTTTAAGATTTGACAGTTACAACCGTCAAAATATGTATGACACAAATTAGAAAGTTATTATAACAAATTAGATTGTTATAGTTTAAGAACTTTTTTTTCTCAATTTCAACGCTGGTAGGCTTGATAATTTCTCTAAAATCTGTCACACTATAAAAGCTCATACCTGTCAAAACACTATTTTGATGGTTCTAACTCTCAAATTGTAAAATTTCTGTTTAAATATGACAGTTTATACTACGAATCTCATCTATATTAAGCTATTTTATAGCGTTTATTTTTTTTCTTTATTACATACTTCCTGCCATTATTTTGGTTTTTTTTTCTACAGTTGAAACGGCTAAGAATCATTGAACTAGACCTTGTAAGAGAGGTCGTCCATATCTTTTGTACTAGCAGATCGGTGGTATCGGAAATATTAATTGAAAAAAGTATTATATTCCCTGCGAAGCACATATATCTTCTGACCAAAGGATGTAACCGACGAAAGTTAATAATAAACTTCAATGTAATTTGAACTTCTGCCGTGTCAGTGTGTAGAAACCATGTGCTCTATATTAATGTTCCGAACGGCATATGGAACGGTTGCATGTTACCTAAAATTCCAGATGTCTAGGTCACTGTGAAACCGAAAATATGCGTGCGGTCAGCCGACTGTTTTAAAACCATATGAATTTTAATAACGTGTTTTATACGCACCTTCCAAGTACCGCTCGATCTACGGAAACAATGTTTAAGAGGGAATATGTTCGGTATTTTAAAAATAAATTCGACGTTTCGTCAGTAAAACGTGAACATCTCTTCTTGACGTCGCGTCGGTCGTAAGTTAAATAGAAGACAAAAAAGGTACTCGACCAGTAGTATTACTATTTCAAGTTTCCGGTGTGCCTTTAGGCGTTCACCTTGAACCTCATCTTTTGTATAGAAAGCGCGTCAACAAACCAACAGGTATTTTCTTTAACACACGAGTTATAAAACGTTTCAATAACCTTTTTTTTTATATATTGTATCTGTATGTATGTAGGTACATGCACGATTTGTTTTATGTAGATGTAAGAACATTGTGTAAGAAATATTTCTCCGAATACTGCATGCTCGTTATAATTTGGTCGAATCTAAAAAGGAGCCGTCCAATAACAGGTATGAAAAAAATGTGACAGAAAATAAAAGATTCTACGAAACTCTAAAAACATCATTTTAAACAATAGTTTTGACAACTATCCAACTGCAAGTACGCCATGTTTACGGTTTTGACAGATGTAAGACAAAGCAAACTTTTTTCAGATTTGACAATTATTTGTCAAACAACTTTTTTGTCTCAATTTCAACGCTGGTAGGTTTGATAATTTTTCTAAAATTTGTCACACTATAAAAGCGCAGACCTGTCAAAATACTATTTTGATGATTCTAACTCTCAAATTGTAAAATATCTGTTTAAATATGACTGACTGGCAGGGATTTTTATGGAACCAACCTCCTTCAGTTGAAATTGCTCAAATGGTAGTAAGTAGTAACAGTCAAAATACATCTGACAGCTGTCAAATTGTGAAAACAGTTGTTTGTGATGGTTTTAACAGGTCTAACACGTTAAAATGTCTCTAATAGCTACCGAATTAGAAAAACATTTCAGTTTCTATGGTAACGCTTGTTAAAATATTTTAAACAATTGTAAACACGTAAAAACTTGTCACCTGTCAAATATTCAACACTGGTAGTGATTATAATTCCGGTTTTACTGTACAAGTGTACAGTAAAAACAGCTAAAATACTTCTATTGCTATATAGTTTTAGCAGACATAACTGTCATCATATTTGTTATAGTTATTAAATTAAAAAATAGTTTTTCTCAATTTTGACAATTGCAGATGTCAAAACACATACGATGTAAAAATGAAAAATGAATTATTTTTTGACAAAACCAATAAAAATGCCTATAATAGATCCATTCCATCTCCGACAATAGACTAGTTCCAATCCCATGCCCTCTAGCGGACAAAGTCGGAAGTATCACCGTCGGACATTACACAACACTGGTCAGTAACAGCAGACACCGATCTAGCTCGGAAAATTCGTGGATTGTCAGTCCTGCTAGATTAAGCAGTCTTAATGGCCTTTTAGTGATTTTGCTAGTAGGTATGGCTTTTGCAATTGCACGATGAGCGCTTATTATTGGAACTTTTTGGATTATTGTGTTGTGGCAATAATTTGTATGCATACAAACCAGTAGACGCTGATGGATTGACTGTTACTGAAAAAGACTAGGATGGTGATTTTGCTAGTAGGTATGGCTTTTGCAATTGCACGATGAGCGCTTATTATTGGAACTTTTTGGATTATTGTGTTGTGGCAATAATTTGTATGCACACAAACCAGTAGACGCTGATGGATTGACTGTTACTGAAAAAGCCTAGGATGGTGGCTTGATAGACATTGTCATTGGTCAAAAGCAGAAATATATGAAAATTGTTCGGATGGAGAAATCTTACAAGCTTCTTATTAAGGAATCAACAAAGTATGACTTGCTTTGCAATCAATTGGATCCTCGAATTTCTGAAGAAGAAAAGAAGTGTTAATATATGAAAGTTACGACGCCTTATGGATCTGTCTGTCTGGAAAAAGGAATAAACAAAATTGGATTCCAAGCATAATCAACTGGAAAGCAAACTCCATATGGTGATTCTTAATATGACGTCAATGTTAGAAAATGTGCTTCTCCTTTAATGTTAATAATTATGATGGAACAGGAACCTGAAAAAAGAAAGGATTCCCAAGTATTGTACCACACTCCTCAAAAAAACTACCACCCTATCATTCTAATTAACCAAATCTGAAGGTACTCTCTTGTTCAGAGGAAAAAACATTCAAGTCGCGTAACCAAAAATTAAGAATAAACAGGATCCAAGCTACATTCAGAATTTCTATTTGCTGAAAAAATAGGGTGGTGGTCCAGTTTTGGGCATGTCTAGCTCCAAAAGCTCCAGGAAAAACTAAGTGAAAAGAGCTTTTTCTGAAGCTAGTTTATTTTTATCTTGTCTTAATACCCTGTTCATAAACTAATTTTTAGTATGAAAACGTAGTTTTTTTTTAATTCTTTAAAGAGAATCCTTTTCGAATTTCTTCGTGAGTGTTGGAAAATGTACTGCTCGTTTAATGTTAATGATTACGATGGAACAGCAACTTTAAAAGAAACTAGGATTCCCACACCCCCAAAAAAATACTGTCCTATCATTCTAATTATCCAAATTTGAAGGTACTCTCTTGTTCGGAGGAAAAATATTTAAGTCGCGTAAGCAAAAATTACGAACAGATAAAATCCAAGCCACGTTCAGAATTTCTATTTGCTGAACAAAGGGGTGGTGGTTCATTTTTAGGCATGTCTAGCTCCAAAAACTCCAGGAAGAACTAAATCAAAAGAGCTTTTTTTCTGAAGCTCGTTTATTTTTATCTTGTCTTAATAGCCTGTTCATAAACCAATTTTTAGTATGAAAACGTAGTTTTTTTTTAATTCTTTAAATAGAATTCTTTTAGAATTATTTAAAGGTTTAAGGAAGACTGATAACAAAATAGAAATAGCAACAATCTACAGAAACTCTTTTTTGACTCTATTCGAAATTGCAAAAGAAAAATCAAGTTGTGTACTATATTCAAAAAGTTAAACAAAGAAGTAGTGTAACAAAAGAAAGCCGAGGAGGTAGATTAGATTAGATTAGATATGTGGGCAGTGACACTGCTGCCTTTTGTCATCGCAACCTGCATGGATCTATTGTAGCATTGCCCTTCTGGTTATTAGACTAGTTGAAGGCTTTTCATGAACCTTAGAATTAGTCTGGGATTTTCTTGACAGAGACGGCAGATTTGATCTTCAGCCTTTTCCGGACCACATGACCTGTCAGAAACCCTGCCAGCAGTCTAAGGTCCCTTTTGCTGAAAGATAGCAACGACTGTGCTGTTTTAGGCAGACCTGATAACAGTGCCTACGCCTGCTTTTGTCCTGGCATATTTTGCTAGTGTGAGGCTTTCTGTTGACCTCACATTTGTTAACTGCTTGTTTTAAGTGGCTCTTTTGCAGCCCCCAATAGGGATAAGACCCAATGAAAGGGATTTTCGCTGCTTCTTTCGCAAGCTTATCTGCCTTTTTGTTCCCTTCGATGGCTTGATGGCTTGGGACTTTAGCCTTGAATTCGTTTCCCCATCTGCAATGTTTGCAGAAAATGTAAAGGCAGTTATCATTTTTTTTTCTAGTAAGTGAAAGAATGTAATGGAGAATTAGGCAAAGATTGAAGCCTGTATAAAATCAAAAAACTAAGATTTTCGTCAAATTATAACGAACATACTGTACTAACCAATCAAGGAAACAATGTCGTAATGTTAGAGAAGAATATTTAGTGAAACGATTCTCTTTTATAGCCTCTCTTAGATTTGTTTAAGTTAAGTTTATTATGCAGTCAATTTGCCTTTAAGTTTCTAATTTTATAATTAAACTGCGATGCACGCTTTTACGTCGTAGCTAACAATATATTATGTAAATATGTACCTATATGAATAAAATTCTTAAATAATAACGAATAGAGTTCTTACCAAATTATTTTTTCATAGTAGAAAGTTTGAAACAAACGTTTTATTGGTGGTTATTACAGAATTTTCGGTTGTTGAGTTGCTTCTTAAAGTATTACATAAATCGAATATGTTTTAGACTCAATGAACCAGTATTTTAACAGGCGTGATTATAACCCGTATTTCCGCAATTCTCTTTAATTACAGTGTGACTAAATTCCCTATTGGAGACTTAAATGACACGCATTATCTATACCAAAATTTTGACAAACAAAAACACATTCTTAAATATGGAATAGAAGAGCTCAACATGTATTCTTTAATTTTTTCATCCGTCTATACCTAACTAAATTAAATGGTATGTAAAACGAAAAAAAATAATTAATACATTTATTTACCTTTCTTATTTTATTTATTTGCTATCTGTTTCTTTCCTTTCACCGTTGGAAGATTCTGCAAGATGTGCTGTACACATCAAACACTTATAAATCTGTATCTAAATTGCATGATAACGTTATTAAATTGAAAGTTGTATACTTTCAGATGTATTCCTCTAGACTTGTGGAACAGTAGTTAATAAATAGCCGAGCATGTCTCTTTTATGATTCTGTGCAATCTTCTTTTGATGACGGAAAATTTTTACACCTTCATTTTTGTTGATGATAAAAGGATTGCTTTTAAATTAGCAGTTCCTGAAAACGAAGCTAGTAAAAGTCGTAGTACTGTACACTCAGGAACATAAATTAGCTTGCGTGTTCTAATCCTTTCAAATTTAGTAAAATATCGAAATATAAATACATATTGATGTTTTAATTCTCCTCATTGAACGCAAAGTTACTTTTAGTTAGTTCTTTTAGTAGTATACTATGTTTTGAAGTAGAAATAATACATACTCTATAACCCCAATTGACGAGATAACGTTTGAAACTTAATAAAAATTATGTATCTTAAATTTTATTATTTTAGTCATCAAATTATGTCATATTGCCTGGATTATACAGGGTGTTTCAGAATAAGATGCTGATCGTTAAGGATGTCAATCCTTACGTGATTTTAAGAAGAAAAGTACAAATAAACCTATGTCCTAAACCTCGTTTAAAAAATCGTTTTTTTATCATAACTTTAATAAAATTTGGCATATGCCTTCTAAGCAACAACAGCTATTTTTTGATATAATTTTTTTTTATTCAGTGGCGATCGTACATGATGTGGACTAGATATTTTTAGAGAAATATTATGTACGCCACTGCTTTTTCTTGAAATAAAAATTATTTTTAAAATCTCCATTTATTTTAAGGTAAATTTGATTTCCTGTTTTTTTTTTTCGTCCGACGAACGGTTTCCGATCAAAAAATAAAGATCATTAAATGAGCATAATTATTGCTATGTACCTATCATCATTTTGGAAAAGGAGGCTATGAGCTTTGTTGTCAAAGAAACAATTGCAATGACGAAATAATTAGATAATGCCAAACAGTTTTGACAGATAGTTATTTAAGTACACGAAAATTGCACTTAAATTAAATTTTAAAATCGTAAAACGTATAAGTATCATGGAAAATTTGACAAATGCTGAGTTTGCTGATATGCACTACTTGAACAGGCGTGCTGACGGCAATGCATATGAAGGCAGACGATTATACCAGGAGCGGTATCCAAATGGAATAGTTCCGGATGCCCGAACGATATCCGGAACAAAACATGAAGCATGCCCCTGTAACGAAGAACTGTTTTAAATTTAGTGGAAGAAAACCCCGGTCTACCCCTACTCATATCCTAGTCTGGAGAATTCTTCATGATTTGTTGTTATATCCCTATCATACTCAACGGGTGCTCGGGATTTTCCATTACGTATAAATTTCTGCCAACGGTTTCTTCAAATGGTTACCGAAAATCCTGGATTTGACGCAACAATTTTATTCACGGACGAAGCTAATTTTTCCAGGAACGCAATGAGAAATTTTCATAACAATCATTTTTGGGCTGAAGAAAACCCACATGCAGAATCCCGCCACCAAAACCAATTTTTTATAAATGTTAGGGCGGGAATTATTGGTGATTATTTAATTGGGCCTTATTTTCTACCAGGCAGATTGGACGGAAACGCTTATCGTCAGTTTCTTGAACAGAGTTTACCAAATTTGCTGGACGACGTTCCTATTTTAATCCGCACTGAAGCGGAGTTGAGAAATCGCATAATACTTTGTTGTGATACTATCAGGAATTCTCCAGGAATTATTCAAAGAGTACGAGACTCAATGAGGAAAAGAGGTGAAGCATGCATACTTGCAGGTGGTGGTCACTTTCAACAGCTAATCTAAATTATAAAAAATATCTAGGAAGATATTAAAGTTATGATAAAAAAACGATTTTTTTCTTTTGATTCTTAACATGGAGAAAAGATCAATAATCACTCGTATGGATTTGCGTAATAAGATGATGAAATTACCATACGCATCGACTGAATGTCAAAAACTCGAAAAGAACATTTCGGAACAGATGGCGATGAAGTTGCTACGAAAACTCTTATACAGTTCACGAGAGAATAGTTTTTTGCACCTTATTATCGTAATTGGAGAAGTGTAGACAGAAAAAGTGATCTCTTCCTGGCAAAATTTAAGTTTTCGTTGTAAGAAGAAATTAATTTTCCCGATGAAGTTCTTCGGTGCCTTTCACATTCTTCGTCAATAGAACCAAGACGTGTTGGCAGGTCTTCTAGAGCCTTTGAAGATTGCTCTCAAAGATATTGTCGGCCATTAAGACTGCAGTGGATACCTGAAACGCGCCAGTTGGGCCAATAAACTTTCATTTATCCTTAACAATGGTAGATGGCAAGGTCTGCAATGCATTGACAAAAACGTCCAGTATGACGTGTGACATATGTAAAGCTAGAATTTCACAAATGAATGATATTGTATCTGTTTGTAAACGACCATTTGAAAATGATACATTAAAATTTGGCGTTTCTGTGTTGCATTCCTATATTAGATGTTTTGAATGCTTATTACATGTAGCATATATAGGGTTGATTTTAAAACATGGAAAATATCCACAAATAATAGAGAAAAGTTTGAGACACAAAAAGGGCTTTTGCAAATCCAATTCCGGCAAAAAATGGGACTTTTAATAAGTCTGGCTTTGGAAACACAAATGATGGCAACACAGTGAGACGTTTTTTTGCAAAATTTGTCAGCAGAGTTTGGAGCAATTTTAAGAACAATTAATAGTGGTTATGAAATAGAACTTGAACAGTTCGAGCAATACTGTCTAAAAACAGCCCAACACTACACGTTATTGAACAGATGGTATTATATGGCACGTTAAAACAAACGAACATTAACTACAACCTGAAGATTTTGCATAGTTGAGGAATTGTTAGAACATTAAACCGTTTCAAGACGTTAAATATATCCAAAGTTTGAGTGGTTCAAATCTTGGATTTTAAGAAACGTAGCACGGGGAGAGGCTCAACGCTAAATATTCGTCTATTAGTAATAATATTATTTGACAGAAATTGTTAAATACCGATTACACTTGTTAACACACGAGTCCGCTGAAGAGTTTAGACCATTTGAATAGTTTTGATAATTCGAAAGTGTTACCAGCTTTATTTTAGTTGCAAGGTGGGAGATCAGGACAAAAGTGAACCCCCATTTTTGTTCTTACTTGTTTAAAACTTTTAACGAGGTGTTTCCAATAGTTTTGAATTTAAAGTCCACATCAAACTTTCACTACAGTAAAGATCAGAATCAAAACATCGGCTGGAAAGCTGTCTTCTTTCATAATGAGAAACCAATATCCATGAATTAACTCTTAGTCTAATTTCAATTGTTATCCAAACAATTGCGTTTCCGATTTGGGTTTTAAATATCCAGGGTGTAATAGATATTGACGCCGCCACCAATAACTTTTTCTTTGTGCGATTTAAAATCGATTTACTCTCAACTAGAACTGTCAGTATTGTTTGTAAAAAAGTGGATTAAAAGATTTCTTCTGCCACTCGATTTTGCAACCAGTTTTACATTTGATTGACCCCATGTTTGTACACACATTTAAGCAGTAGTAGACCAACATTTATAATTCTATAGAATCTAGTTTCAACATATCATTCACACTAGTGCTGCATTATTATGTCGATTACATACAATGCGCATAAAGTTTACCTCGATTCGGGCAATTCTCTCCCAATACTACCTGTATCGAAACAAGGAGAGAGAGAGAGAACAGGAGAGAATTGAGAACGTTAGAAACATGAATGCATTTTACTGTCAATGCTTTTGTTATAGTTCTCTTGCACAATAACCGCGTCGATGCTCTAAGGCAATCAGTCACAATTTCCTTGCAATCCTCCGAGAATCATTCAGCGAATTATTAGATTATTCTGCAACTCTGTGCAATAAATAGGTGACTGTTAACAGGTATAAAGAGCGATTCTGAAATATCGAATTGAAAGGAATATTAAATTTATATATATATATCTATATGTATGTATATTATAGAGGTAAGTACATAGTAGATATATAAAAGCTTGCATCATAGATTCGATACGTTCGGCGCGATCTAGAACGCTTTTATTGTTGATGCATTGCTGATTGAAATAATCAGAAACGAGGTTGGTTGTTACCAATAGTTACACAAGTTGCATATTGCAGATGCATAAATGACATATGTGTGTGCCTGTGTGTATGTATATAAATACACTTTATCTTCATAAAATGTCGACAGCTGCTTACTTTGCTCATTCAATTTTATTAAATTAAAGATGGAATCTGCAGTTCAAGCGAGATACATAATACGTTAAGGACAGATGACGAGTTTCGCAAAAGTTTAGTGAAGGTTTCTTAGTGCAACTAAATGGAATGTTTGTAATATTTCTGTGTTGCATTTTATATTTTTCCGATTAATACCTATGCTTTACCAAACAACTAGAGCTTCCAGTTTTGCTAGAAAATCCATCGGATTAGTAATTTAAATGGAACACTCTGTATGCTCTTACATTTTTGCGTTCTCTCTAGAATTTTATTAAACTAAGAAAAACCGAGTAGCAATTATGCGTGCATCTAAAACGAAACAATTGATTAACTTCAACTTGGTGTGAGGTTAGAACACTAGATTAAAAAATATAAATTTTGGTAGCCATGGCAACTAAATTTGACAGAACTATATGTTTGTGTACAAAACCGCTACAGGCCGATAAGACTTCTATCAAACCTTTCTAAGATAACTGATTTTTGTCTGCTTTTCGGCCGATCTCCAGCTACTCCGGACGTTCTTATAAATACCGAACTGTATTAGATTCACCACGTGCAGAGGACAGCCTTTTTGTTACCTCTTTGGTACCTCTTAAGCTTATAGATGTAAATTCAGAAGAAATTGTATGGAAAAACCCTCGACCTTCTTCTAAAAGATATTGTCGGCCATTACGACTGCAGTGGATACCTGAAACTTCAGCAATATCAATGCCTTACCAATCGCCAGTCGGGCCAATAAACTTTCATTTATCCTTAACAATGGTTGATGGCAAGGTCCTCTCTGTGTTGTATTTCTATATTAGATGTTCTGAATGCTTATAAGCATATTCTTATATGCTTGCAAATCCTTCCCTCCAATTCCGGCAAAAAATGCGACTTTTAGTAGACATCCCAAAAACTGGCTTTGGAAACACAAATGATGGCAACACAGCAAGACGTTTTTTTGCAAATCCAAATTTGTCAGAAGAGGTAACTGGAGTGGACAAAGAATTATGAACCGGTTTAAAGTAATTTTGTGAACAATTAATAGTGGTTATGAAATAGAACTTGAACAGTTCGAGCAACACTGTCTAAAAACAGCGCAACACTGCACGTTATTGTACAGGCTGTCCCATTTCAACGTGGATCTTAGATATCTGGCATATTTGTGAAAATAGAAAGAAAAGTTATCTCAATATTTCAGTAAGAGATAAAGGCATGATTTCTAACATTTATTATAATTCCTTTTTGTTTTTAATGATTGATAAACATTTTGTATGCATACTCTTTTGTTTTTGAAATATTTTCAAGGTTACCTCGAAATTGGAGACAACATTTTTGTAGCTTGCGTAAAAACTATGAAATATCTTGAAAAGTATAAAAGAAAACATAGTACTTCATATACATGAATGGAAAGGTATTAGAATAAGGAATCTATGGATCTAACAAAATATATTAGAGTGCCATTTAAAAAAATTAGTTGGAAAAAGTTATCTGGAGACGAAGTTACGGAAATGTGTTAAATTATTTCTGACAACCGGAAGTAGGTATTCATCTTGTGTTGATGTCATTGTCTATACCGGACTATATAGTTTACCTATTCTTGATTTCATTTCAATACCTATTTTCAGGATCAACTATTCAAAAATGCCAAAATATATAGAGTGTCTCGTTTAAAATAACGGAGCTGTGTAACGGAGTGTCTACCTACTTTTGAGACACTCTGTATAGTTAAAAATATATTTGGGTGAAGCAGAATATAAATTGAGATAACTTTTCTTTATAACTTTAGAAGAAAGAAAGAAACTTTAAGAATAAAGATATAAGAATATATCACCAGAGCCACCCAAGAAAGAGTAGTCCAACGAGAGTTAACGAAGATTTGTTTCATCGATTAACCCTTAGTTCTGATCCATATTTGAGCTCAATTTGTTATCAGCCGTAAAAAACGTACACAAGTGAGCGGAGAGATGTTAGAATTGATAAATCTCAATAAAGAAGATCAAGACATTTTTCACAGGACGATAGCGAAGAAGAAGAAGAAGGAATGGAAGAAGAGCAAGTTTCCTGACGAAAAATTTTAAATATTACGTATGTTTATATACGAGGTAGCGTTTTTATATTCGCGGAATGGGGGATAAGGGGTGGAAATAAAAAAACCAAATTATTTTTCTTTTTCAATATATTCACCTGCAAGACGGATACATTTTTCACATCTTTCAATTAATTTATTTATACCCTCATAAAAAAATGATTTCTCTTTATCTGCAAAATACGCCGAAACTGCCTCCTTGACTTCATCATCGGCAGTAAATTTTTTACCCCGCAGCTCTTTTTTCATTTTCGGAAACAGGTAATAATCACTCGGGGCCAGGTCTGGGCTGTAGGGTGGGTGATTCACAATTTCGAAGCCCACCTTATGCAGGGCAGCTAACGCAACGCGGCTCTTGTGGACGGGCGCGTTGTCGTGCAAAAGCAGCACACCTTTCGCCAATTTTTCCCGTCTTTTCTCTTTAACGGTTTCTTTTAGTCGCTCTAATATTGAAGCGTAATATTCTCCGGTTATAGAAACACCTTTATCTTTATAATCAATCAACAATATTCCTTCCGAGTCGTAAAATACCGTTGCCATGAGTTTCCCAGCTGATTGTGACACTTTAAATTTCTTGGGAGGTGCTGTGCCCTTTCTATGCCACTGCATGGCGTCTTGTTTGGACTCAGGTTCATAATGATGAACCCAAGTTTCGTCTCCAGTAACAATTCGATTCAATACACCATCCTTGTCTTCATTACAGAGGTCCAAAAGTGCACGCGAACACTCTACGCGCTGTTGTTTTTGCGGCGGCGTGAGCATTCTCGGCACCCATCTTGCGCTGACCTTAGACATGCCGAGATGATCGTGTAGGATTTTAAAAATTGTTGTATCGGATACTCCAACCATTTCTGCGAGTTGTTTCTTCTTTAGTCGAGCATCTTCGAGTACAATTTTTTCAACTTTTTGGATAAGTGCTGGCGTGGTCACCTCAATGCTCCTGCCCGGCCTCGGGTCGTCTTCAAGCGATTCCCTTCCTTGTTTAAATAAACTATGCCACTTGTACACCATGGTTTTTCCTGGACAAGAGTCGCCGTAAACCAATGACATCTCATTCATTATGGTCGCGACTGATTTTCCTTGCCTGGTAAGGAACTTTATAACGGCACGATATTCGATTTATTCCATATTTCACTTTTCACTCCTGATTATGTTACTTGGTTGACGATAGCTCAAAGACTAACTGTCTAATAACAATGAAACTTCATATTTATACTAATTATGAGTCGCTGCACAGGCCACGTCCCCAATGCGCCTAATCACCCCCCTACAACCCGCTCATTCCGCGAATATAAAAACGCTCCCTCGTACATATAAATAACTCCTATTTTATGCAAATAGTAAATTTTTACAATAGTTTTTTTTCCTCATAAAGTCATCAATCGTAGGGGCTTGAAACAGAAACGCTCACCAATTATGTTTCATAACCTGCATATACCAAGCCCCTATATACCCCCCTATATATATACATATATTGGATAGAATTGGGTAATTACTTTGAAAGTTATGAATTTCGATCGCGTTTTACCGATTTTAAACCACTGTGGCATCGGTGTGAGAATCCTTTAATCTAACACCTTGGGGAGTTGGATCCTGATAGAGCTCCATCACTAGTGAATACGCGACGCCTACTGGATGAATCATAAGAGCGCAAAGCCGAGATTTAGTCTCCATCTACGCAGCTGCTCCCAACAGCGAATGGTAAGTCGATCCGGATTTCAACTCGCTGAAAAAATGTCACCGTCCCTCCAGAGAATTGAAATCCGGCACATAAAGGGATCAAATTCTTGTAAACGACTAGAAACTAACGACCTCGGGTCTTCCCATGCAAAAATTACACCACTCCACATTAGGTATGTAACCTTAAACAAGAATTTTCGACCATTCGGATTAAATGTTTCGAGCTTCATCGGCAGATTAACACTCTATAGCAGTACACTCGGATTAATTTTTATTTAACTGTAGTTAGTGCTATTTGTAACAGCTGTGTAATTTGTGTGTGTAATCGTCTTCAATTGCTTTGTCACAGTACTACATATCTCATTACCTATAATGCTCAATAACTGCAGTGGAATTGTCATGAACTTCATTGGTATTACAGATTTTTATCTGTTGTTAACTGTAATTAATTTTATATATAAGTTTCTCAAGTTGAGAACATTCTTTTGGCCTCATCCTGTTTACGTCCTGAATTTATAAATAAATAAATAATGCAATGATGACACTTTAACTTCCTCTTGTTAAATCGTAATAACAACAAATGGAGCAGTACACTTTCGCGAACAGACAAGCAACACATCTAACTTTCACTTTCGCATTGGCATTGTGATTATAAAATTTTAGGTTTTACTTTTCATCCGTTATGTAACCAGTTCCCATACGAGTAAGCACAGGCAGAATTTCACTCGGAATTTATGCAACCTTCACGCATATAACGGCATAAACTTATATGCGAATACCAAGTTTGATTTTACGAGATTACATTTTATACAGTACCAACTAGGAAATGGTTAGGTAGTACTTACTACTTCGGAACAAAAAAATGAAAATAAATGAATCTTAACTCTCACATTATTTCTCGTTGCGTAACGTAATTAGAGTAAACTTGACTTCGGGTTAATTAGTGTAGAAAAAGAAGTCTACACACGCACAGACCAGTTTCCGATATGGAATATTTAGATTTGATATTGAATCTTGCTTGCCTACTACTCATTAAAATATGCAAATCGCTGTGACAATTTCGGATCTGGTTCTAGATTTGTGGTCTTAACTTGATGTGGAATGGCTGCCATGACCGATAAATACGCACTTTCTATTGATTTTAACTGCGAAGAGAGATTAATTCTTATATTTAAATTTTTTGCGTGTGTTGCGTTTGATTATTATATAAAAGGAAAATAACTAATGAAGCTCATTCTTGTTCATAAAATGTTTATATAAGAAGGTACAAAAGTGTTTCGATAATTGAGCATCCGTAAGCCTTCCAAACTCTTAATTGAGAGCTTCGATCTTTCCGCGAAACGAGAGGATTTATTAGTCTGCGGAGGTGGAGACTATATCGTGGCTTTGTGCCGTTGTGATTCTTCTAGTAGGTGTCCCAAGGTGTTAGATTAAAGGATTTTCACTCCGATGAGTCTTTTCTAATTTAGGATTTGGCCAACGTCCTCGCATCGTCGGTCATAACACGCAGACTACCGCTTGAAATAAGTTGAAACTTCACACTTAACTTCACTTCTGAAGATCACCACAACACCACAACTTTTCTACACGGCAGAGAACCGAAGAGCAGCCATCAACAGCGGCCGTGAAAGCCTGAAGACTTCATTACTTTTGATACAAAGCTATTAACATCCTTATTTTCAAACATCTGACTTCCTGTCATAAATAAATTCTAACTTCACCCACATGTCATTAGCACTACAACACTACATTACATGTGACGGTGGTCCTTCTAACCAATGCCTTTTGTGCCTTCGCATCTTTCAACTTCCAAGCGGTTTTTAATCATTATTTTCTGGTTCCTTTTCCACACCACTTGTAATGTCAAATAGTCCTTTTGCCATTAAAATGACTTTTATTTGAAATTTGCACCACATTCCACTTTGTGATGTCTCCATGCTTTTATTTTTACGTGTATCTGGGCTCATAACCTGTTGCAGAGGATTTTATTTTAAAAAGACATTTAACAATAATAATCGTGTAAATAACAACTTGTTTTATAATTAAACTAACTACGCACACTTTTAAAATATAATAGTGACAGACATACATACAGCTTTAGTAAAAAGTCCCGGAACGGTCGAATAACTTTGTTATTTGAAAATTATGATTTCTGAAATTTGGTATGGTTTTGAATGCAAAATAAAAAACTATGTTCAGGAAGTATTAAGATGTTTATTTTTATTCACAAGAAAACAGTTAAAAAATTAAAAAAAAAGTGTCCTAATACAGAAAAAACAAGGTACCTTTGAAAAAAGTTGTTGGTTAGTGTTTGCATTCTTTTTGCCGTCACATTTGACAATTTTAAAAGCGTTTTAACTTTTGCATCGCTATAAATTTACTTATTTTTGACATTGACACATTTGAAAATGGCAGTAAAACTTACTGAATCAGAACGAATTGAGATATTAATGAGGCGTGGGTACGGAGTTCGTCAACGTTCCTTTGAAGAGGTTCGTATTTTGTTTAACACTGTTTATCCGGATCGTCACATTAGTAAAAGTACGGTATGCCGAACAATTCAAAAGTTTGAAGTCTTTCGTCAGGTGAAGGATTTACCTAGAAGGGGACGTCTATTAACAGCAACAGATGAAGAAACTAGTTTGAATGTGTTACTTAGAGTGGAAGAAAATCATCACGTGTCCACAACAGAATTAGGTCAAATTCATGAGATCTCTCAAAAATCTGTTCATAAGATTCTTAAATCAGCAAGAATGAAAGCCTATAAAATGTATCCCGTCCATGAGTTAACTGAAGATGATCCAGATCGTAGACTACATTTTTGCGAAACAATGAAGGAATTGATCGAGCAGCAGCCTAATGTTTTAGATCACATCATTTTTTCAGATGAGGCAACGTTTTGTCTCAACGGCACTGTGAACAGACATAATTGTCGCTACTGGTCAATTGAAAATCCGCATTGCATTGAAGAAGTCCATACACAGCGTCCTCAAAAGGTGAATGTCTGGGCTGGTCTTGTTGGAAACAACATCATAGGACCATAGGAGGTTGTTCCAGCACTTGCGGCCCTCTTTCCAAATGCAAACATAGGTGATCACCCTAATGCACATTTTTGGTTTCAACAAGATGGAGCTCACCCCCATTTTGCCCATAATGTCCGCGATTATTTGAATGAAATTTTGTCGGAACGTTGGATCGGACGTAGAGGAGCAATCGAATGGCCAGCACGTTCGCCAGATCTCTCGCCATTAGATTTTTTCTTTTGGGGTCACTTGAAATGTCAAGTGTACAAAAATCGTCCCCATAATCTTGAACAATTGGAAGAGAGAATAGTTCAAGAAGCCAATCGCATCACTCCAGAACAAATACAAAATTCAATAAGAAATTTTACTGACCGTTTACATTTTTGTCAAATTGTAAATGGAGAGCATTTTGAACAATTATTGTAATCGCAACCTGAATAGACAGGTATCTTGATTTTTCTGTATTAGGACACTTTTTAATTTTTTAACTGTTTTCTTGTGAATAAAAATAAACATGTTAATACTTCCTGAACGTAGTTTTTTATTTTGCATTCAAAAGTGTTAAAAAAATCTGGGCGTTCCGTTTAAAAAAAAAAAAATTGGACGTATTGCCGATTAAACTGGAAGTGAAAAAAATATAAACTGTATTGCATAAAATGCATTTATATTAACTATACCCCCATACCAAATTTCAGAAATCATAATTTTCAAATAACAAAGTTATTCGACCGTTCCGGGACTTTTTACTAACGCTGTATATAGTTTTTGATTGATGTCATAACTTTAACAGATACATTGGCCACAGACATCTGAAGTTCTTCCTTAAATCATAGGTCTATGCTTAGATCGCAAACAATTGATACACAGTCAATGTTGCGAACGTTATCTAGCAAATTCAGCCATATTTAGGTGACAAAATTATGGTAAACTGAACCTTTCGAATACATACAATTTAAAAATCAAGCCAAGTGCGTCAAGTTGTGTCCCAAATTCATGAATCTTATTTCTCTCAATAAAAGATACTTTGCAATGTGCATCTTTGCATTACATTACGAAAAAGACTCTGTATAAGAAACAAGCAAGACGATGAGAGATAATAATCTTAAATTCAAAAGTTTATGTAGTAGGTAGCAGGAGAAAAAAGTATCCGGACAGTGCGCGAAAGAAGGAGGCTTCTTACTCAAACCCTACTGGAACTTTATTGTCCTAGAGTGCATACAAATAATGTCTGTGCCACAGACAGTCCATACTAAGTCAATAAAGTACCCGTGCATTTTGAGTGAAGGGCGTCTTTCTTACATGCACTGGCAGGATACTTTTTCTCCTGCTGTACAAGTTTTCGATTGTACAATAAAGTTGCAGTTCATAAATAAACAATGGTGTAACATCCTTGAACGGTACACATGTTGAACCGGTTGAGAGTAAAATGCATATTTTTACAGGTTTAGAGCGAATTATGTAGGTTAATTAATTCCTATATTATATACTTGTATATATTAGGTATACAGTATAATTTATTGGATCGATGTGGATATTGAGTTGTAGTTACAGCAATTAGAAATCTTCAGCGAAACGTAATTTCTCTCTCTAGCATAACAATTAATTATATAATCGAATTGCAGCTATATGCGTATCAATCAAGTTACAAAATTACCAACAATATTAAATGAACGTATATGGCTATATACTTATTCATTGGATCAGGAACAAGATTTTTTTTTATTCAACGACGTATATCGCTATAATTATTATACATTCAACGTGGAAGTGAGTCGATTTCATTAAAAACTATAAACGCAAACAGCATAATAACTTATTTTCTACCTATGTACAGTAGATGATATTGATTGTTACGTTCACAATGAACGACCATCGCTTCAAACAAATGAGATTATTATACGAGAGACAATGATATTTTCAATCGGGGATACATTTCAAACGAACGTCTCTTCCTCTTATTTTTTTTTTGTATCTGCTTCTTGCAAACTAATTGCAATTATCCGTTCATCGTCTATTGGGAAAAAAATGAGGTAACAGGATACATTCATTTCACGTAAGGCGATTCCTAGACTCTCTTCGTTAATGATGGTAACTTTCGTGCGAAACTCGGTTTCAACTTTAGCATAAAACTTTTATCGTTACATAATAAATTCGTGATTCGTAAAATGTGTACAAACAGAGTTCGATGATTCCTTAATGCCTTGTTAAAGTTTAAAACTGTCAGTCACAAAAATAAATGCATGTTTCTTTTTCTTAAAAAAAAATGATTAATATAACTTTAACCGTTGTAATAGTACTGCAGAATACTCTATATAAGAAAGAAGGTCTAGTCAGCAACTACAAATGCAAGATCTCATTGCCAAACTCACGCCCTTTAGTTGACAAGAGCAGAACCTTGCGCTGACGAGACCTGAGAGGTCGAAACCACGTAATCCGTTTCTAAGACTTGATCTATTTTTATTGCACTCTTTCGTAGGGTGATCTCCAATACACCATGGCATTCTTTAAATTCAGACATATCTATACATACTTCACCACATACATACATTCAGACAAATATTCTTTTAAACATTAAAAGTTAGCTGAAGTTGTTGATGAGGAGTCTGAGTGGATGCATGCTATTCCGAAGAATTTGCTTTCTGAATGATCTTTTAGGTGCATGTAAGACTAGACATTGTGTTTTGGAAACATATTTTTGACCAGAGCGTAGATCAGAGCAATATGGGATTATTTCAGTAAATATCCCTCGTTTTTCCATTGGCAAAACCACTACTCAATCAGTATGGCGACCAATCTTCCTACTTCCTCTTATCTTTGGATTTTTTCCTTTCTCATTCAAACTTTTCCCTTTCAGTTCTTCGGAGAGTGGTATATGAGAGGCTTGCTCTTAGCAACTCTGCGATCATTTATCTTGTCTTCTTCCCATTGTGTACTGTTAGGTGTGTTCAGGAATTCTTCACTTTTGGCTGTGTTGAAATATTCCACCATTTTAGTTTGTGTTTGCTTCTTTATGCGAAAGAGACATGCTTTTTTGTCGTTTGATTTAATTGTGGGAAATATTCTGGTTTTGATTTTCATTGCACCTTAACTCAGAAGAAATTTTGCGCTGGAAAATTTTATTTATTTAAACTTAGAGTGAGCTGTTGTTGCCCTTTTTTTGGGCTCATACGTATTAGGACGTGGAACGTTAGCACTTGTAGCAACTTGCATTGTAGGTACTTTTGCACATCTAGTGGTCAGAGTAAGGGAGAGTCACCGAAGACGGTACGGTAGCATAAGATGAGACTTTTAAATTATAAGGACAAAAATTAATACAGCTGACATCTGTGTGTGAATTGTGGTACTTCGTCATACCACCCACCTTCCCTCACAGACTGGACTGCCCCGCATTTCTTGTCTGTATTCGGGAGGGTGAACAAAATTTCGAAATTATTCCTTAAAATATTTGATAATCTACTAATTAATTACACTTTGCAAACTAGCAAAGTTTCCTAAGTCGGGACAGGCAAAGTTACCCAAGATGGTTCCTGTCACATCTTAGGAACCCTTGCAAAAATGGTTTTAATTGCATTAAAACTACGAACAGTTACCAAAGTGATCTTCTTTTTAGATGTCTTATAATCCTAATAAATACAAATATCTAAGAAAAAGCAGCAGAGGTTCGTGGTCTGTTTCGGACATGCAACTGGTTATTGAAAATGTGCGAAATCAAGAATTAACACTAAGAAGTGCAGCAGTCCCCAGAAGTACTTTAGCCCGTCGTGTATCGGGAAAAAATTAAATTATTCAAGAGAATGAACAGAACCTGGGTCGTTATCGACCAATTTTTTCGCAAGAAGAAGAACAAGAAGTAGTTGATTATCTATTGGAGATGGAAGTAAATTTTTTTGGCACAACATTCAAAGAATTGCGTAAATTAGCCTCTGATTTTGCTAAAGCCAATTATTCAAATTCGCACAATTTCAGTGAGACAACTAAAATGGCCTCCAAAAAATTACTTTATGGTTTTCTAGCTAGACATCCTAACATTTCTTTAAGAAAACCAGAAGCGACATCGTTTGCTAGGGCTACTGGCTTTAATAAGACTGCAATGGCTTCTTTCTTCCAAAATCTTGCCTTGGTTTATACGAAATACAACCTAACACCAGACAGGATTTGGAATGTGGACGAGACTGGTGTGACAATAGTCAAAAACTTTCTAAAATTTTAGTCCGAAGAGGAAGGTGCTAAGTGGCCGGCCTGACAAGTGCGAAAAGACGAACTAATTTCACATTAGTATGTGGAATGAATGCTGTAGGAAATTATATGATGGATGGTGCTCCAAATGGAAGCGTTGCTTTTACTCAAGACAAAGGTTGGATGGATAAAGATGTATTTTTGAAATTCCTATCCTTCTTGGACCAAACTCGCCCATCAGCAGACAGTCCAGTATTAACTATATTAGATGCGGATGTATCACATACTAGAAGTCTAGCAGTAATAAGTTTTGTCCGTGAAAATCACGTAATATTCTTATCCCTACCTATCTTTTAATTCCTGATTTATTTCCACTTAGAGGTCAATAAAACAATAAATAATTAAATACCAATTTATTCCAACACAAAAAATTAAGTTAGACTCATTTGAGTTGTCCCTCTCCACGGAAATCTTTAGTAAAAGGCGAAAGATTTATTCGCATTGAAGAGAGACCACCTCACTGCACGCACAAGTTGCAACCGTTAAACGTCGAATTTTTTAAGCCCTTTATGACCTACTATGACGCCTACATAACAAAATGGTTGAGAGATCACTGTGGACGAACATTTGGCCTGTACCAAATTAGGACGATTGACCGCCCTTTAGAAAAAAATCTAGAACCAGCGACAATTCCGATCACTTCAAATACAACTTTTCCTGAAGATGAATTATCGACCAACGACAATGTACAACCTCCAGATTCTGAAGATGTGCAACCTACAGATTCTGAAGAAGTTACCGATTTATATTTTAACCCTCAACCGTCTACGTCAACAATTATTGGAAAATCTCGAGAAGATGGAAATCAGAAGAGTAGTTCTCCAGATTCGAAAGTGAAAGTAGCAGTATTGGACATCAGTCCGATTCCTACATCGACGTTTTATAGAAAACTAAGAAACGCTCGAAGCTCCCTACCATCTACAGTATTAACTGAATCTCCATATAAGAACGAGATGGAATCGAAAGACTCTGTCCAGAACAAGCAACAGCAAGTCAAGACTAACAAGGAACCACAAAAAATACAAATGAGAAGAAAATAAAACACAAGAAGATTGCACAAATCAACACATCAACTATGGAAGAGTGTTCAGCATGTGGTCGGGAGTTTGGCAATAGCAACGAAGACTGGTACCAGTGCCACGTCTGTTCCATGTGGGCACACGAATCTTGTGGAATCGTGGATTACCTCTATTTCACGTGCCAAACTTGCCAAATTCAAACGTGGTTTCATTTAGTATGTTCATAAAGCTCCATATAGCCCCTCTAAAAAAAAAGTAACCCTAACTTTAAAGATTGCATATTACTTTGATCACAATTCATTATTTACTAAATGTCCGTATGGATATCCAAAATCAAGATCTACTAAAGTTCAAGTGTTTCAAGTTTTGCAGCAGATTTACAACTTGCTGGCGGATTAATTCCTGGTAACCACCCTAATGTTTGATTTGTCTCATGTTTTTGACCTGCTGTTAAAGTTAGAGCGATATGGAGGTATATAGAGACTGGATAGCATCGTATTTGAGGGATCGGAGTCACGTTGGGTTTCTGTTTTTAATGAATAAAATTGTTTACTGTAAAAATGACACAAAGTTTCAATCGACGCATAAGGCTATTTAGCCAGAAAATGTTTCAACCAGTAAATCACTGTTGATGAGGAGATGCTAACGAGGAAGAGTCGATCAAGAGGAAAACTCCAAAAAGTACCATAATAAATAAAGAAACTCAGTGGAACCAATCTTGCAGCATGTGAAAGTCTGGGACAAGAATATCCCTGAAGGGTTTCAAAAGAAATCCTTTAAAATTGTCGCTCAAGAATTAACATGGTGTGGTAACATTTCAAGACAGAAACTGAGACTTCTAGAAATACAATCTACACCAACCAAAACGAATCAAGAACGAGACAAAAGTTGCTGTGCTAGCTGGTTAATTAATTTTGTTCTAATTCATTTTTGTAAAGCTTCTGGAAGCTTGACAAATAGAAAATAAAAAATCTTTGTAACATTCTTTGTTCCATTTCAAGATCCTCATTTGTCTCCTTCATACAACATTCTACTTTGTCTTTATCATTTTCGCACGACTATTTCTTTTAAAACGTAAAGGATTTTTGCACATCGATTCAGCTTTATTACCTTCAAGTAAAAAAGATAGTATCTTGCCTCTTTTAAAACGGAAATTTTCAAACCGCCCAACTGATCTAACGTTTTATCTTAGCGAAGTGACTCCATCCGTACATCTCGGATAGAATAAGTACGAACCGAACCTTGATATATCCGGATTCAATTTATTATAGAAATCCTTGTGTCTATCGACTTAAGAGTCAATATTTGAACCTGCGAACAAAGTGTAATTGGACGCGATTGTATTCTTCGATCAGCGTTCTCTAGTTCCAAGGCTTTTATTTGCTTCGTTTTTTTTTGTTCCTCTGTTTGTTAACGTTATACACGTACTCCGTGGCAAGTAAATATGAGAAAGGGATCATCAAAACATGAAGCTCTCTTTCTCGAACAAAGAAAGGGAAAACGCTGGATTAAACTGAAAGCGAATCGGCAGGATCAATGCGAAAAAAAAAACAAAAACGTTTGGATTATTAAATTTGAAAATACTAATTCGGAAGTTTGCATCAATTGAAAATAAATCGGACGAAACAGTAGGTACAATTTTACCAAGTTTAAATTGATGATGAAATGAACTTTGAACGAAACAAAATGTGTAAGTGGTGAACAGTCGAGTCGGCAAAAACAGGCAGGTGTTCAGCGAAGCGTTTTATAAACTCGGCTTTTTCGTTTTCAGCAGGTGGTTTACACATACGCAAACAAAATGATTTAACCGCCGCATAAGTAATACCGTTGAGATATTTGTATTTCACATATTATGTGTATTACTTTTTAGAAAGTCCAGATTTGTATCGAGTTTACGAATCGAAGGGTACATATTATAAAACGAGGGAAAAAAATTTAGCTTGCAAGCAAATGCATGCGTTATAAATGTCATTTCTTATATTCGAATAATCAATGTGTTAATGTAAATGTATATACAGTCATAATATAATCATACTGTACGATTTTAGTCGCTCTCGACAGACCCGGTTCTACAAATATGATTTCCAGAATACGTAATGACGCTTGACTTGATTGTGAAGCGTGAACATTGTGTAACGTTGTTCAGTGTGCGATTACAAAAACGTATCATGTTCTGTCGTTTAGATGTAAATAATTGAATGCTATTTTACACGTTTCCCAGTTAAAATATCTACTTACATAGGTTAAACGCAAATAAAATACCGATGCATCAGTTTATGTTATGATTTATACTTAAAAAATGGGGGGGGATAGGATGGGGGAGGATCTGCAATTAGACTTTCAAAGAAGAATATGACATCTATATATCACGCAACTCACTTTGCCGCAATTTCAAAAGAATTATTGCGATGATGGCAATTTGAAACATTGCCATTAAACTTTAAATAGTTGAAGAGTTTTGAATCTCTAGTAAATCTAATGAGAAATTGTGAAGCAATTTTGAACCTAAAAGAACGGACACTGATAGTGAGAAACCAATTGAACACAAAGAAATTAAAGACAAGAAGGAATGGAGCTAATTTTCTATAGTAGGTATCACCCTGGTTAAATTGAAATGAGGAAAACAGTTCAACATGAGTATCTTCAAAGACCTCAGTGCAAGTATAAACAGGGCAAAGGAAAGAGAAGTGGAAGTAGAAGTCTCGTCTGAGAGGATATACATCAATTACGGAGATAGTACGTTAGAAAGTCTTGGATTACGCAGGATAAAATGTCTTCCCTGCAAATACAATCCCGAAATTGATACAATTTTGTTCTTTATCGAAGATGTTCAAATCCAATTGCGATTTGGGAGTGAAACCAAAAAGAGTGATTTCTGGAAACTGGTATGTCCCTATTGGAAATACCAGGAACGAAATATAATGCCCCTCCCCCCCAATCCGCCAGCTGGAACACCTTCACCTTCTAAATAAATATTGAACGAATAGGATGAAAATTTGCAGGTTTAATAATTGCTTCTAAAGGGTTTTCCAATAAGAATGATATGATTTTGTAATGATGTAGTAACCATGATAATAAAATAATACCTGTCACCAGTTGTCATTTATGTTCACTAAACTCTAATAATTTATTATGGCTAAATACTCGCTCCAAGAACGTTTGGTTATTGTCCAAAAATTTTACGAAAATCGTCGTTCTTATGTGAACACTTTTCGCACACTTCGTGAAAACTTTGGTCTAAATAATCGCCCTTCTGTGCTTGCCATTCGTCGCATCGCACAGTGTATTATTTTCACAATCTAGTGGAACTTAATAGGTAAAGAGCAACTTCTTAGATATTTGAAATTATAGATGTTTCAGGTAGATAATACCTGCGTACACTGAAAGTAGTCGAAATTTTTACAAATGTTCCACCATTTGTTGCGTATCAGTCCTCTACCCGTAACCATTTTTAGTTTATCATAATAACACACCTCCAAAACTAGTTCTAACTTGTCCTTTATATGATAGCAAGTGGCGTTTTTCGGTCGCCTGGTGTTTTTCGTAATATAAGTAAATATATTTAAACTGGAACTTATTATGTCAGGTAAATATAAAAAACATTGTATTAATAAATAGTTGTTTATGCACACTTTAAATCAAAAATAGGGCAAAAAAAACATTGTTGAGTCTATTTGAAATGTGATTTAAAAAATCACAAACGATAATCATTCTACTAATAAAAAAAAGAATATTAACTGCGGAAACGTGCGGATTTAGCAGTTACTAATTTTTTCAGAAAGCGGTCGTGTTACTAATGGGTTCATATATGAGGTTTGGCGTAACTGCAAACAACGTAATTTTATAGAAACCATCACGGACAGTTTATTTCAATTTTGTGGTGTTCTTGATTCTAATGAATGAGTCAGAAATATCTTACATCGGTTTTTAGTTAATTTTTGGTCCAATTTGAAAACGCGATGGAATAAAGTATCTAGAAATCATAGTCACTTCATAAAACAGAACTCATCGTGGCTTCATAAACAAACACAACTGCCTGAAGAGTTTGTGAAATATCTTGCCAGCACTTTCAGAAAAGAAAAAAAAAAAGTCATCTGAAAATAAAGTTGGGCGCCCTAAGAAGCAGTTTGAAGTTTGTCATAAGAAGGTTCAACAACGAAAAGCTAAAGAAATTCTCAAAGAAAGAACTTCGGAGGAAATTTTAAAAGCCGCTGAAATTGTAGTTAGGGCGAGTTGAAGCCGTGACGGTGATAATTTGATTAGAGAAATCTGTACTTCACCGGAAAGTGCAACTGAAATAAAACATTCGAGGAAAATATCATTGGCAAAACCTATGTGCGCTGAAAGGGCTCTTGCAATGATGATTACCAACAAGCTAACAACGCAGCAGTATATAAATATAAGACGAACATCAAAAGAATCGGGCCATTCCGCATTTCCTGCCTATCATCTGGTAAAACAAAAGAAAATAGAAAGCTACCCCCCCCCCCCCCCGAAAACTCGATTCATATTACTGACACATCTGCAGAAATAAATTTGCAGGATTTACTTAACTTAACAGTAAATCGGCTGATAATTCTTCAGCAAGAAGTGATATCATCTATAGACAATTTAAAGGAAAAAACATTTGTTTTTATTTCTAAATGGGGTTGTGATGGCAGCTCCTCACAGAGCCGCTATAAGCAAGGACTGCCATCTAATGTTAGTGACGAGTATTTATTTGCTATTTCATTTGTGCCCTTACGGCTAACAGCAACAAATAATAAAGGAAAGACAGAAATTGTGTGGAAAAACGATCGACCCTCTTCTACTCGCTTTTGTAGACTTATTAAGTTTGCCTTCAAAAAAGAAACAAAAGAAACCATACAAGAAGAAGTCCATTTAATGAATGAAAAAATAAACAGTCTTCAATCAGCAAAGATTGAAGTAAACAAACTAGAAATTGACATCAATTATAAAATGATTCTGTTACGGTCCAATTGTTTTATTGAACCTAGCTGCTGGAGAAATACTACTAGTGTAAGGGTTTTTCACAATAAACGAGTGAGTTTATTTTAATACATATATTGTAATAAAGAAATAAAAATAAAACATAACTTCCAGTTCTTTGTACATGAAAGACACAAAATAATAATTCTCATATAATGTATAAGCATATAAAATAATATTTACAAATAATGTCTCTCTTTCCTGCGTATTGAACGCTATTTGAAATGTGTACTTTATGTACTTCTTGTATTTAACGAGCCAAAAGGATATATTTATCGGAGCGATTCCTGAACTAGGGAGAAAGTGAATAATCAGTTCAATAGTTTATCACTACCGCGTAAAACACGATACAACTCAAAACTACGTCCAGGAATATCGAATTTCTCGTATATATTTTCATATGCGTCTATTTGCGCCTTTTACTATGCTCCATCCACTGACCCCTTATAATAGTGACGATTCCACGAACCACGGTTCGTGCGCTAAACGCAATGAATCCGACGAGCACACACTCGTATGCGTATCGCGATCAGCGCAGGCAAGTCCGTGGGCGGCTATACCATTAACAAACCGCGCAAAGTCAAATAGCACGTCATCTCTGTAATACGGGTTGGCGCGCGCTTCTTTTCATCGCTACGACGTAGTTTCGGATTTACCTCCGAAGCTTAGCATTTTTGGAATTATATCCTATCGGTGGCTCTTGTTTCTATTAATTCGTTATCATGATTTTGCTTATTTATATTATATTACATTAAGCGTGAGATTTAGACATATTAATTTAATAAAATACGGAATATATAGCAAATATAGGTAAAAATAAAAAGAATGCTTGTTTTAAATGTTTTTGAGTCCTTAACAGATTCTTTCAATAAGCTAATAGTAGAACAAAGGCAGAAAGATATCCCAGAAAAATTTCGTAGATCACTGGGATTACTTGTGGATATGCCAAAATCATCAGCAGGTAATACAAATGACGGGAATACCACCAGGCGATTCTTTGAAGACCCGGAATTATCTGCGAGCATCACTGGGGTGGATAAGGAAATAATACACCGCTTCAGAATTATTTTTCAAACTTTGGCTAGTGGATTTTCTATAGATGCTAACACATTTTCTGATTATGCTATGGAAACAAGAGATTTATATTTAAAGAAATATTCATGGTATTATTTTCCAGCAAGTATACACAAAATACTTCAACATAGCAAAGAAATTATTAACACATGCATAGTGCCTCTCGGAGAACTATCCGAGGAAGCACAAGAGAGTCGAAATAAAGACTACAGGAGGTTTCGCGAAAACTTTACACGGAAAACCTCCAGAAAAGATACGAATCGGGATTTACTGAATAATTTTATTTTGTCATCAGATCCTGTGTTATCTAGCTATAACCAATACAGACGTTCAAAATCAAAACAGTTTCATCCTGACACCATTAAGTTGCTAAAATGTGATTCGGATCCCAACATTGTTTCTAAGGAAAATAATAGCGACTCCAGTCATGAAAGCGATTGTGATTAATTGGTAATAGAATTGTGGACGTAACAAAAATTTATTTATTGTGGTGCAGGTTGTTAATATCTTGTAAATGGTATTTAGTTGTATTGTAAATTTTTTTTATATTGTTATGTTATTCATTTTGTGCATTATATTGACAGGATATTAAATTGTGTCATGTTTTTGGGCTTTCTTTAAACAATACTTTAGGGTTTGTTAGCTTATTTATATAATGCGTTACAGGTAAAATAGCACTTCATCTGATTACTCTATTGCTATGAAACTCGGCATTTTATATGTCCTTAGTAATGTGAACCTCTATGTAAAATTTTATTTGTGCACCTTCATAGTAGAATAAAGTTCCTCTAGATATAGGAAATACCACACTGTGATCGTTAAGAAATTTGAAAGTAATTTTACTCTTCACTATGTAAAAACACCAGTAAGACGCCGAAATGCCAGAACTGCTGAGATCATTGCTGCTGTAAGAGCTAGTATTGCAGAAGATCCAAATTTATCAATTCCTCGTCGTGCTCAAGAGTTAGGACTTAAAATAATAACAACTTGGCGAATTTTGCGAAAAGATTTAAATTTACGCCCGTATAAGATTGTTTTGACCCGAAAACTTAAGCCACTGGACTATCGTCGGCGCCGCAAATTTGCTGCTTGGACTTTAGAACGACTTGAAAGTTCAGATGAAGCTCATTTTTGGTTAAGTGGTTACGTAAATAAGCATAATTGCCGTTTTTTGGTGTGAAAACAATCCACAACAGATTTACGAGAAGCCCTTGCATCCCCTGAAGGTAACTGTATGGTGTGGTTTATGGTAGGGGGGTCTCGTTGGACCATTTTTTTTCCAAAATGAGGTTGGAGATTCAGTGAATTGTGAACGATACCGACAGATGTTGACACATTTTTTATGGCCAAATTTGGATGCGCCTGATTTAGAAGATATGTGATTCCAACAAGACGACGCTCATGAAACTATCGCCATACTGCAAGAAAAGTTTGGAGGAAGGATAATTTCGAGGAATTCAACTGTTCCCTGGCTTCCAAGAAGCTGTGATTTGTCTCCTTTAGATTACTTTTTGTGGGGTTACTTAAAAAAAGGTTTATGCAAACAGGCCACAAACACTTGATGCTTTGAGATTAAACATTGAACGCTGCATTCGTAAGATTACGCCCGATTTATTGCACAAAGTCGTTGAAAATTGAATTCGTCGAATTCACTCGTGTACACGAAGCCGAGGTGGACATCTAAACGAAGTGCTATTCAAAACATAAACGTTATCGATTATATTATAAGATAATATAAAGAGGGTGGTTATATCTGAAATCATTTCTATTTTATTTCATTCTAAAATCATATCGTTCTTGAGGTTCGTCAAGGCCTTTCATAGGAGCGGCCCCTTCCTTCGGCATTACCAAATCACAAATTAGGAGGCCCATCTACGAATGGTCACAAAACAAGTTCAAGGAATGGTGGGAAAGATCACCAGGACAAAGACAGGTTAAGGAGTTCCTAAGGGAACAGAGGTCTAAGTTTACTGAAGACCTACTGAGTAAAGACAGGAAGACTGTCAAAACGATAGTAAGTCTGATGACCGGTCATTGCAGGCATATGTTTAACAGAAAATGCTCTCTGCAGATTCTGTCAAGAGGAAGAAGAAACCCCAGTTCATGTTTTGTGCCACTGTGACGACCTAGCGAGGACAAGGTTTCTAGTAATGGGAGTAGAGAACCTCACAGCCAACGGCTACACAAAAGAGCCGCTCTCAAAAATGATAAGTCTGATTAAGAAGGCGAAACTAGAGAGCGTTCTCTAAGGTAAAGGGGAACACAATAGACCTGTAAAGATTTCGGTGAAACAGGCTCGCATGCCACCCCACTCCTAACCTAACCTAACCTAAGGTTAAAAAAAATTACACAAAACCTATCGTTGAAGCAGAAGATGGCTTATTTTTATGCTCATCCCCGGAGTTCGATAGTTTCAGCTTTTATTGAAATGGGTATCTCTTCAATGTCATTTTAAAACTCATCATATGCATCCCTACAAGGAAACATTAGTGCAAGCCTTCCGCCCTGGGGACGAACAGAAAAGAGTAGCAAACTGTGAAATGATTTTATTAAAAATTCAAGAAGACGACAATGATTTATGTAAAATTATTTGAAGCGATGAATCGAAGATGGGCAAGAAAAAATCCTTAAGTTTTACTCTTTGTTCGAACTTTCCTCCAAATATAAGGCAAGACTGTTGGTATCAGATGGATGGTGCACCTGCCCACAATAATAATAATAATAATAATAATAATAATAATAATAATAATAGCCTTTTATTTTTTTCCACGATTATAAACAAAGAAATATATGTATACTACATCAAATGAGATCTACATACCGTTAGAAAAAAACCAGGCGGAGTTCAGGTTACTACAAATTGTAGCGCCTGCTCTTCCACTCAACCAATATACCAGTGAGGTGCATGGGTAATTGACAGAAATGTTCGAAGATCGTTGATTTGGTTCAAATGGGTTTTGGACTTGGCCGTTGTATATTTTACTATTCCAAAATGATTATAATGGACATCATTTAAAAACCGTCGCGTCGGAAGCGTTTCGGTTCAATTTACAATCAGCAATTAAAATTCCAGCAAATACATAGCGTGTTAACCGAATATTAATCAATGTAGATCACCTATTCAAGTTAAGAAGCAGCAATAATTTATGGTAATATAAACGAACCGACTAAATAAATCTTTTCATCTAAGTCCTGTTCGCGTATTTATTGAATAAATTTGAAAGTGGATCTCGATCAAGTTTTTTTTTTATTTTTATTATTATTCTCAAAAGAGTTAGCGGTTCATTTAAAGTTCAACTGCGGAAATTTTCTAATTTCCGAACTCCGCTACTCACGTATTAATAATCGAAGTTTATTTATATATTTATTGGACTGAAAATAGAGTTTTGCAAAACTGTTTACGTAACCTACTTCGTCGAATATAATGACCGCGCAAGTATGCATGTTCAATCTTATATCGCGAACCGATTTATTACACATATCTGTTACATTAATACAAAACAAAAAAAAAATGACGGAATTTAATATACTACACATTATAAAATATCCTTTCTATATATGTATGTATATTATTTATATATGTTAATATAATCTTGTTCGTATATATGACAAAACGCTAATCATGCATAGCCTTAACCTAAAATTTCGTCCGTGGAAAAAAATACGGAAGTGTGCCTTCTCACCTAGATAGAGAATATTGCAACACGTTATTGCACGACCGCAATGTAATCATTAGAAAATGAAAGTGTGTATAGTAGACAAGACGTTCACTTAAGACATCTCCCCAGTTTAGAGTTTCTACACATAACGTTATATAGGAATGGTAGATACTATACTATGACGTACCCATAATCATCTTGAGAGTTATTTTATAATTTCACCGCGACGATTCGAAATTATTTAATTCCTTTTTCGAGTGAAAACGCCAATCTTGTGTAATTTAATGCTCCTAGTTTACATTTCTTTCCACCTTTTTTTTTCTGCAATCGATAAACTCCATATTGCCATGCCTCACGACCGTTCACTGCTCAAGGACTTGAAAAAGAATACATGACCAAATTCAGGTGTTAAGTTGTATTATTGAAACTGATAGAACGCATTTGTTTTAATAACAGACTCTATACCAGCGATTCCCAAACTGTGGGGCGTGAAGGCGAGTCATAGGGAGCGCGAGACCAGTTGAAATTTTAATAAGTACACAATTTACTAAACCATGATGTTTAGAAAATTAAAACAATCCACTTGAATGAAACGTGTACATTTATTAAACAAATATATATTCATGCAAATTTTGTAAACTTGAAATTAAAACAGACAGCTTATTGCCGTTCAATATGGCAACAGCACATTTACTATCGCTCGCTATGACAAGAAATAGGAGCCGAACGTTTCCGAGGGCTCCTCCCTCCACCACACGCCATTGCTAAATGCCAATGACCAGTGACAGCTAGAGAGAAGATATTGGTCAATATGAGCTCAGGAAAGAAACGCAAGTATAATGATGATTATATCAAATATGAGTTTATTTCTTCTTATTTCACCCTAAGTGTGTTATTTGCTATGAAGTATTAAGCAATGATGCCATGAGGCCTAATCGTCTTCAAAGACATTTGTCAACGAAACATGTCTCTTTAAAGGACAAACCAAAGGGGTTTTTGCTGCAAAATCTAAAAACTTAAAACGCATCTTAAAACATCTGAAAAAGCGCTTGAGGCTTCATATTGCTAAGGATAAGAAAAGCCACATTATTGGACAGACACTTGTTAAACCGTGTCTGTTGAAGGCAGCTGATATTATTCTTGGAACAGACAGTAGGCAAAAATTATCACAAATACCACTTTCAAAGAACACCGTAAAACGTCGCATTGATGATATGGCCGAAGACAAAAAAAACCAGGTAGTTGATGCAACAAAACAATCACCGCTTTTTGCTATTCAGCTAGACGAGAGTGCTGACACTGCATGAATGTTCTCACTTAATACTGTATGTTCGATATATTGAAAACGAAAGAATGAAAGACGAGCTACTGTTTTCTACGGAGTTGGTGACCACTACAAAAACTGTTGATGTGATGAAAGCAGTGTCAGACTTTTTTGACAAATATAAACTCTCGCGGCAAAAACAATTCAATGCTGATTCATTGTTTTATACATCGTCAAGTCTTGACAGCCAAAACGCTTCCAAACGAACTCAATACTGTCTTAAAATTATGTATTAAAGTAGTGAATTACATAAAAACAGTGCATTAAATACTCGACTCTTTTTAAAACTCTTTGTGAAGATTATTTAGGAAGTTATCACAAAACACTGCTATATCATACAGAAGTACGCTGGCTCTCCAAAGAAAACATGTTGGCAAGATTATTTGGGCTCCGAGATGAAGTAATCACCTTCTTAGAATATCAGAAGCAAAATGAGCTATGCGTGGACTTCAAAAAACCAAGTGCTCAAGTAATACAGGGTGGAGATTCAAATATAGTTACTCATCGTGATGCCATCAAGATGTATATTGAGAAATTGCAACTTTGGAGACGTAAAGTATCGGCTAACCCCTGCAGTTATTCAAATTTCACAAAAGCAGTGTCAATCTCAGAAGAAACACGCTTCAAAGAAGTTGAAGGATTACATTTCAAAAGCCAAATCTCAAACCATTTGGAGAACCTCACTGAAAAGTTCAGGAAATACTTCCCAAACACTTGTGACGAGAATATTTACAGAATGCCAGGAGGCCTGCAAGAAGAAGGGTTTGGAAATAAAAAATGATTCCTCTGCCAAATATGACTTTGACAAAATGGACAAATCATCCCAGTGTATCACAGGAAGCTCTTCGATTATATTTGCCTGTTTTAAGCACCTACTTGTGCGAAAAAGCATTTTCAACACTTGTGGCAATAAGAACAAAGTATCGGAACAAACTTGATGTTGTTACTGACTTGCGTTGTGCCCTTACTAAAACGCAACTAAGAATAGGAATACTACTTAAGAAAATGCAAGCTCATGCATCATTATTTTTCTATTACCAGTAATTCTTTAACTGAAATTGAAACTTATAATGTTGTGACAGGAAAAATAAATGTTCTTTTTTCAATGTAATACTTGTTTTTTTTTTCATATACCCATACAATTTCTTGTGTAAGGGGAGGCGTGGGAGGCTTTCATTTCAACAGGAGGGCGTGTGATAAAAAAGTTTGGGAGCCGCTGCTCTGTACCATCACATACCTATCAGATCAATTGTCGCCTCTCCTTTGGTGTGAACCTTAGGCAGCTTCACACCAAAAATAAAAACGACAAAAGCTGGGGTAACTGAAAACATTGGGCTGAAAAATTTACTGAAGTAAGTGTGACTGAAAAAGGCATGCCTGAAAGATAAAAAGATTAAACAAATGCGAATAAAAACGTTACTCGATAGAAGTGACAGAAACAAAAGCGATTGAAAAGAATGGAAAAATGTAACTGAAAAAATTTGTCTGACACAAAGTGACTAAAGTACTTACTGAATGAAGTGTGACTGGAGAAGCGTACCTAAAAAATGTTAGTCAAAAATATCTGGCTGAAAAGGTGCCAGGAGAGAACTAGTAGAAAAAAAAATACGGGTGAAGAAAGCGTGACTGAAAAAAAAGCTTGTCCAGAAAGATTAACAAACAACTGTCTGCAAGAATATAACCGAAAAAGTAACTGGAAAATGTAACTGATTAAAATCGTCAAACTGAAACACATGACTGAAAAAAAGTGTGATTAAAAGAATACAACTGAGTCAAAAATAAAAGCGCCTGAAGAAAATGCAATTGCACAGGACTAAAAATCGTGACAGAACAATAGATCAATAGAAAAATGTGTCTGCAAACAACAACGCAAAAGTAACTAATATATAATGTAATGTACTTCAATTAAATGTGACGGACACAAATTGTGATTGAATATATGACTTAGAAGTCTGTCTAGCAAAACATGACTAAAAACAATTCCCTGAAAAACTAATTGAAACATGTGGCTGGCAAAATTTTGTGGCTCGAAAAACTGTCCGTAAAACGTCAAGGATTAAAAAAAGATGGCCGAAACACGTGGCTAAAAAAATAGACTATTACTGGAATCTATCTCCTAATTATAGGAATTCAGTTTCGCTTTAATTTATCTTTTTCTTATGATATTTTGAAGATACTGTAATTGTTGTACAATAAGGAAATTGAAATTAATGTAATGGCGTCCTACATTTTGTCAGTAAATATAGGGCATTTTACAGGAATTACTGCAAGGCAGTATTGGCAGAGTGGGAAGTAAAAATTACTGTGAAGTAGTTTTCGTGAGTAGCGAGATAATTAATTTCACCTTAAATATTACTAAACAGTTCCATAACTTTGAAGGAATTTCAAAAGTAAAAACGCCGTCGTAGTTACTTTCAGCGCTACTATAAAGTAATAAACACTTTGAAGTGAAATATTAGTAACAAAACAACGTTACAGGGACT